>CM065390.1:33302500-33467500 GCA_033060915.1 Euryodendron excelsum
CAAGAAAGGGACGAGCTCCTTTCTAGTTGCCAAAGTTATGAGCAAGGTAGGTCCTTCCCCATAGCTGTGGAAGCCTCCTCCGACGCCCCTCCTCCAGTTGGCTTGGCACGAACGTTAGGCATGGGTGCAAGTGCTTTGTTCCCTGATGCTGGTGAGCTAATAAATCCTCCTTCGATAGCCTTAATTGATTCTTCCTCAGATGATAACGAGGATCGCTGCAATTTTGCTCCTCATTCTTATTCTTTTGGGCCTTTGATCCCTTAATTTAGAGAGACATTTTTAGCTTTTTTTTTTTCTTTAGTTTTCATTACACACAATTATTAGTGACTTCCTATTATGATGCATAGTGCCATTTCTTGTATAGTTAGTATAGATAAAGCATTTACATGAGAGAGGAATTTCAATGGAAATATACTCCCTTTAGAAATAATGTTGCATTTTTGTTAGTATATCCTTTGAAAGGGTCCTTGTTTTCCTTCAACACTTGCTTTGCTAATCGTAAGAATGCCCTGCTTGAGTCCTTGTGACTTTTAACCGTTTCTACTTATCGAGATCTTCAAGATGACCTTTCTAGAGTGTAGGAGGTTTTTTTTTGGAGTCTTGCTACTGGCACCTATGTGGGTTTTCACCAGTCTCAGCTCTGTCATTTTTGCACCATGGCGTCTTTGCAGGTTTTCACTAGGTCGACAGTTTTGTATCTTGTTACACCTCTACCTTTTTACCTACGGTGCCCTTTTTGGTTTTCACTGCATCCTCGGGAATGCGCTTTTTTTTTATTATTATTTCTATCAACAAGCTTTAAATGATGTTTGGAATTACTTGTGACACCTCTTAGCTTTCCTTGGCATGGCCATATTACGAAGAGCTCATTTGGACTAGGAAATTTAACCTTGATCTGAGAGGACATTTATTAGGATTTATAATGTAGGTCAGTGGTTTTAGGGCATTTGAAATAAAGGATAGAGGCTCAAGCCTATCATTCTACTTGGGTTTCTCAATGTTTGTGATTACCTTTAACAGTTCTGACTATTCAGTACTTGTCTTCTCTTTTTGCCTTTGTGTTTCATCATTACAAGCCTACACTTGTTTTCCCAAGAGGGCTCTTTTTTTTTTTTTTTTGTTTTAGGTGTGTACTCTTGCTGCACTACATTACCTCCTCTCTTTTTTTGTTTTCTCTCCCTGCTTAATGTCTTATTCTAACCCATTGTGGGCTGTGATCACTAGGGTGGGGTTTCCTTGAAATAAATGTAACCGACTCAAATGGGTTCAATAAGGGTTGCTTTTTGACTCAAATGGGTTCATTTCAAATTTCAAATTGTCTAGTCCATAGATCTCCTTTAATGAGATTCCAACCATGCTTTGACAATTAGAGGGAATTGAGAGGAATGAATTTATTGCTTCCAAATAGAAAACGGAAATTTAAAATTTTGAAGACTTATTGGGGTCTTGTTTTGAAAAAGACAACTTGAGAGCTCTTGACCCGAAATTTGGAAATAATTCAAGAGAGTTTTGATTTGAAAGTGGATGTTGGAGTGTTTTTGAAATAGAACTTAAAGGTTTTTGGAAGTACGTTTGAACTAGGATTTGAAGCATTTTGAAATGTTTTTTAACATAACTCAAGAGAGTTTTGGAAATTTTACAAAATTGATTAGGGATTTGAAAGTGGGACTAGGACTTGCGAAAGCTCTTGTTGAACTTGTCTTGAAAAGATTTTTAAAATAGTTTTGGTAATAACCTAAAACTTAAATTTGGTCCTAATAGAGATCATGGTCGAACTTTCTTAATACTAGATCTCGGAGTTGGAAGGATCATGATTGAACTTTCTTGTGGAAGGTCTTGACCATCTGCCTTTTCTAGTATTGGGCATGGTAAATTGCAATCTACCAATTTTCATTTCGTAGATAAATCTGGGCATACCGATCTTTGCCCCACTCAGCTTCATTTAATTTTGTCTCCATCAGCAATCTTAGAGACGGGATTTCAACCTTGATGAGGATAACGGTGTCGGTCCCATAGATTAGCTTGTAAGGAGTGGCCCCGGTGGAGACTCTCACCGTTGTCCGGTAAGCCATCAATGCAAAAAAGAGCTTTTCATGCCAATCCCTGTAGTTATCAATTGTCTTTCAAAGAATTTTCTTGATGTTCTTATTAGCTGCTTCCATTGCCTCATTCATCTGTAAGAAATAACTGATAGAATTTCGATGGGTGATGCTAAACTTTGCATAGAATTTGGTTATTAACTCGTTGTTCAGATGATGTGATTCTTGATCAATTTGTAAACTACTTTCTTGGTGATATGGGCATATGAGGTTGCTTCTACCGAATTAGTGAAGTAATCAACAACAACGAGGATATATCGATGGCCATTGGACGCCTTAGGAGTGATGGGGCCGATCATGCCTATCCCCCACATAGAAAATGGCCATGGTGCTGTCATGGGATTAACAGCTCCAGGCGGGGCTGTAATCATATCTCAGTGTATTTGGCATTTATGACATCAAAGAATGTATCTGATATAGTTAGAATCCATGATTATCCAATAATACCTTGTTCAGAGGATCTTTTTGAAAAGAGTATAACCATTCATAATGAGGACCATAGACTCCTTCGTGCACTTCTCCCATGATCTTTTTGGCTTTACTCACATCTATGCAGTTCAGTGAGCCCAACATTGATCTTTTGAAGATTTTGTTCCCAACTATGAAGTAGTGGCTGGCTATTCTACATATTATCTTCCTATCTTGGAGAGAAGCCTAGTCTGGGAATTCTCTTTTCTAAATGTACCTCTCAATGTCGTGAAACCATTGTTACCCATCCGGCTCTGCGGTAGTGTGGAGGAAGTAAGAAAGGGTGTCCCTAATAAAAATCTGAAGAGGAGGGATCTAAGTACCCTTGTCAACTTTGATGGATATAGCTAGAATGACCAAAGCATCCACAAAACTATTCTCAATTTGGGGATGTGGTGAAAGTCTATACTTCAAAACAATTGGCACAAGTCTTTGATTTGCTAGTGGTATAGGGAGAGTTTGGCATCCTAAGTCTGGTACACCTCCTTGGACTGCTGGATTATGAGGTCAAAATCTCTAAAAATAACCAGTTCATAGATCTTCATTTCAATTGTCAGGCTCAATCCCAGGATGCAAGCTTCATATTCAGCTATGTTATTGGTGTAAGGGTCCAGATTTATCTTGACCACGATCAGTTAATGGCTATCGATTTCTAATACCACTAAAGCCCCAATCCCGGCTCCCTTCTTGTTGGAGGCGCCATCCAAGTACATCTTCCATCTAGGTTCCTCTTGCTTTTTAGTTTCATTCTCTGTGAACAATATGTCCTCATCAAGGAATTGGAGCTCCATGGACTGATAATCTTCAATGGGGTTCTCTGCAAGATAGTCTGCTATCACTTGCCCCTTTACTGCCTTGCGGGTGGTGAAAACTATGCCAAACTCCAATAGGATCATGTGCCATTATGCAATTTGGCTAGACAGAGTGCACTTCTCGAAGATGTATTTGATGGGGTCCATCTGAGAGATGAGGAAGGTAGTATAAAAGAGCATATAGTGTCAGAGTCAGTGGGTAGCCCAAGTTAGGGCGCAGCAGGTTTTTTCAAGGGCGAAATACTTCACTTCGTAAGGCAGGAACTTCTTACTGAGGAATAAATGGCTTGCTCCTTTTCTTCGACTTCATCATGTTGCCCCAAGACGCACCCCATGGAAGTGTCAATGATTGTTAAGTACATCAAGAAAGGTTTCTTAAGAGTAGGTGTCGCTAGGACTGGGGCATTTAAAGGTATTCTTTGATCTTCTAGAAAACCATTTGATAGTCTTCATTCCATTCCTTAGGAATGTCCTTTTTAAGGAGCTTGAAACAAGCTTGCAGAGATATGTCATTTGGGCAATGAACCTGCTGATGAAGTTTAGCTTTCCCAAAAAGGAATGAATTTCTATTTCTCCTCTTGGAGGTGGTATTCTGACAATAGACTTGATTTTGGCCAATGTAAGCACCCCATTTTTGACCGCTTGGCAGTCTACACTCCGTCGAGACTTGTACTCAAGTCAATGTGGATGTATTCCAATCGAAACCAACTCTCTAAGTCTAAATCCCATCTGTCCATCGCTTCGTTAGCCCACCAAGCCCAAATAGAGGCAAAATAACTAAAATGCCCTTAGGGGCACTGTCCTTTCCAATTCCAATCCTTCTCTTGAGAGATAGTTGATTCCTCGAAACGGTAAATCTACTCCAATTAGGCGTATCTTTCCGAAGACGATAAGACCCCTTTCCAATTCCAATCCCTCTCTCGAGACAATTTCTCGAGACGGTAAATCTACTCCAATCAGGCGCGTCCTTCCGAAGACAATAAGACTCTTTTTCAATTCCAATCCCTTTCTCGAGACAATTTATTCCTCGAGACGGTAAATCTACTCCAATCAGGCACGTCTTTCTGAAGACGATAAGACCCCTTTTCAATTCCAATCCCTCTCTCGAGATAGTTTATTCCTCGAGACGGTCCGGCAAGTTTTTCGAAGAAAATCTCTTCGAAACGGTAAGTCCCTTTAAGCCTGTTGACCGGGACGAGACCCCAAGTCCCCTAGATGGTAGAATAATCCACCTTTGGCGTCTGCTAACCCACCAATGCAGAAATATTTGTTTAGGCACACCTTTCGAGAAAGTTGATTCTTAGGCTCTAAGTCCCTTTAGCAGCTTCCCGAGATCAAGCAGTCTCGAGAATTATCGCGAACCGTCAGAATAGCGGAAATACTCGCAAACATCACAACTGTCAGAGTAGCAGAAATACTCGCAAACATCACAACCGTCAGAGTAGCGGAAATACTTGCAAACAGGTCGTTATAGGGAATTGCCAACAAACCACTGTATCACGCGACCGCTGTTAGAGTGGCGGAAACACTCAAAACCCAGGTCAACACCAGTGCCTGCTAGCCCACTTCGGTGAAAAATGATCAAATTGCCCCTTAGGCCTTTTCTAACATGTTTCTCGAGAACACACCTGAGTCGTCAGAACAGTAAGTCCAACCGTCTGAGATTGTCTTAAAAGTATTCTGGCATGATTAGGTGCCCTCTAGTCAGTTTTGGGCCAATTTCGAGACTTTCTAATCAAGATGACCATTTTGCCCCTAGGTATCCAAACGCCCCGGGAACCACACCCGCTCTGGGTATCAAATCAGTAAACTCCTGAGATTTCTTCTTATAGTATTCTCAACCTTTCTTTACCTTTTCGGATCATTCCGAGTCAATTCCGGCAAACCCGGTATAAAATGACCGTTTTGCCCCTGGTAGGCCGATCTCCTTTTTCGACCACACCAGCTCTGGGTATCAAACCGGTAATCTCCTGAGTTTGCTTTTTATAGTATTCTCAACCTTCTTTTACCTTCTCGGATCATTCCGAGTCCGTTCCGATAAACCGGGTACAAAATGACCGTTTTACCCCTGATAGGCCGGTCGTCTTTTTCTAGCCACACCGGCTTTGGGTATCAAACCGGTAAACTCCTGAGATTGCTTCCTATAGTATTCTTATCCTTCCTCTATATTTTCGGATCATTCCAAGTCAATTCCTGCAAACCCGGTACAAAATGACAGTTTTGCCCCTAAAGGGCTGGTCGCCTTTTCCGACCACACCGGCTCTGGGTATCAAACCAGAAACCTTTAGAAACATTCTCAATAATGTTTCCAAATCTCGAGTCTTCTTCCGGGACAGTCCGAGTCCGTCCCGACAGCTTCTCGATCTGATTGACCGTTTTGCCCCTAAAGGCCCAGTCAACCCTTCTGACACATCTTATCCTCATTTTTCAAGTCAAAAACTTTTGGGACACTATTTTAAGTATTTCTGCCCTTTTTCTGGCCTTCCGGGTCATTCTCGGTCTCTCAAACTCCTTTCCGGACTTTCCGGAGTCACTCTTAGTGAAGCCAAGCTGAAAATTGCATGGTAATCACTAGTACAGGTGTCCAAATCTAGTCAAAGATATGTTGTTTGCTGACCTTAATAGTTTCCTAATTAGCTAGCGCCACTAGTAGTGGCGCCAAGCCAATATTTGGCCTAGCGCCACTCCTAATGGCACCAGAAGCATTTTTGGCCTGGCGCCACTACAACAGGCGCCAAGTTTATCCCACCTCTATAAATACAGAGCCTCCTCCAGCGTGAAAGAGGTCCGTAAACTCAGTCTAAAAACCCTAATTTTTGATACACAGAGCTCGTACACTCCTAAAACCCTAGATTCCCTAGCTTTTCCAAATCTTAGCCACCATATACAAACCCTAAGCCTCATATACACTCATACACACCCCTATACACTTATACACTAGCCTCCAACCCTCCATTGAAGACTTGAATTGCTACAATTACGAAGATTTGAAGACCAAAGACGAACCCTCGAAGATCATGACTGAAGTGAAGCGAAGACCGAAGAAAAGCAAGGCGCGCAAAATAAACAAGACACAAGGTAGGTTTTCGTTTTACGTTTCTGCACTTCCCCCTCTCTCTTCTCTCTCCTAACCCACTTCAGTTTTCTCTATTTTAATCCCCTATCTCTTTCCCCCCCCCCCTTTCTTTGCATGCTTGAAACAAGGGGACTCCTGGTCCATGTGTAGGATTAAACTATTGGAGGGTCATCGTGTCGGGGGCTTTCCTTTAGGCTAACCGAGACCACGTGGGTTCAGCCCCCTTGATTATGTGGTGAAGCCTTAACCTTGTATGTTTACGACCCCAAATTTGCATTGTGCATATCATGCTCTTGCATCTTCCAAAAATCGTTTTCAAACTCGTTTTCAAAGTTTGCATTACACTTATTTTCAAAATTGCATCAAAATCTCCTTTTTTAAAATATTTTTTTTAAAATCACAATCCAAGGGTGATTCTAGCCTTTCCATGGCTAGGGTTGCTTTAAGAAAGTGTTACAATTAAAGTGACTTTTATGGTCCATATTTTCAAATCTTGTTGTTTTCAAAACCGCTTTCCTAAAGTGGTTCTAGCCCTTTTATGGTCAGAATCGCTTTTGGAAAGTGCGACATTTTTATAACTTTTAAAAACTCTCTTTTCAAAAATCTTCTCCTAAAAATCTCTATTCCTACATGCTTTCCAAAAACTCTTCTTTCCAAAATGATTTTTCTAAAAACTCCCTCCAAAAATCTATTTTTCAAAACTTCCCTTTTTAAAACCCTCTCCAAAATACTCTCCACAAAATCCACTTTCTAAAAACGCTCCTTAAAAATCTTTCCAAAAACTCTCCAACAATCGTCTACCAAAAATCTTTCTCTGCTAGAAACTCCTTCCTAGGATTTCCTTCCAAAAATCTTCCTTTCCAACAAACTAACTTTCCAAAATCTCTTTTCTTGGTGTCTAAGTCAAGCTCTAGAGCTAACAATTAAGGAACCCTAATTTTCTTTCCAAAAATATGGTTTTCAAACTTGCCTTAAAACTTAGGTTTCCAAAACCCCCTGCTTTCTACATCAAAATTACGTATTTCCAAAACTTTTTTTCTACGTCAAAAGTATAGCCTTCAAAATCTAGGGTTTCTAAAACTTTCCCTTTCCAAATCTTTGTCAAATCAAATTTTCCCTTTAGGAAACCAAATCCAGTCTCCCGTTTAGGAAACTAGATCCAATCCTCCGTTTTTTGAAACAAAATCAAATTTTTTCTTTTAGAAACAAAATCCAATCCCTTCCTAATCCAAATCTTTCCTAATTTAACTCCTTCCTAATCTTCTACTTTCCTAAATCTTAAGTTTCCAAAACTTGAACATGAAAATCTTTCCTAAATTTTAAAACTCAACTTTCACATCTTTCCTAATTCACCATTTTCTTAATTCTACCCCTTTTCAAATCTTAACTTTCCAAATTTAAGTTTTCAAATCTTTCCTAAACTTAAACTTTCCTAATCTCAAGATTTTCTAAAACTCAAACTTTAAAACTTTCTAAATCCTAAACTTTCTAAATTTTAAATTTTTTCAAATCCAAAACTTTCTAAATTTGAAACTTTCTTAAGTTAAAGCTTTCCTAAATCGAAATTTTCCTAAAGTGAAACCTTTCCTTTTTCAAAACTTTCCAACTTCAAAACTTTCATAATTCATAACTTTCTTAAGTCGAAACTTTCCTAAATTGAAATCTTTCTTAAGTTGAAACTTTCCTAAAATGAAATGTTTCCTATTTCAAAAATTTCTTAATCTAACATTTTCCTAATTTGAAACCTTTCCTAATTTCAAAACTTTTCTAATTCGAAAACTTTCCTAAAATAAAATTTTTCTAAAATGAAACTTTCCTAATTCGAACCTTGCCTAAATCTAATCTTTTCTAAAACTCTTTCAAGTCAAGTCAAATCTTTTCTTAACTCTCAAGTCTTTCCTAAATCCTATCTTTCCTAAGTCTAAGTTTCTTAAACCTCAATCTTTCCAAAACAAGTCCAATCTTTTCAATTCCAAAATTTTAAATTCCAATCTTCAGTCCTCTATTCTAAGTTCAAATCAAATCCGTTTTCTAATCAAAATCTCTTTCTTCCAATCCAACCTTCTATCTTCTATCGGACTCTTGTCCGAACTATAACTGACTTGATTCCTTCAAAAGGATACGTAGGCAACCCTCATGGGTGCGGTCTCCACATTTTTCAAATCTCAAATTCTACAACTTCTTTCTGACCTCCAATTCTACAATCTTCTTCAAGTTTCCAATTCTATGTTCTATATCCAATTTTCAATTCCAAAATCTATTTTCAAATCTCGATTTCCAAATTCTAAAGCTTTCTAATTTCAAATCCATCTTTTCAAATCTTTTCTAAAATCAAATCAATTTCTTTTCAAAAATCTATTTTCAAATCAAATCTTTCTCTTGCGCTTGCATATCATGTATTATATCTTTTTTAAACATTATTTTTCAAAATAGATAGGATTGAACAATAGTTAGGTAAAGACTCTCATAGGTGAATCTAGGGTAGATTGACATGTAGGTACTGAAAGGGCGGAGTAAGGTGATGGCTTAGTGCGTCTTCCCTACACGGAACCAACCTCCAAACCTAGAATCACTGTTTTCATAGACAAAAAACGGAGTTATTTTCAAAGAAGGGCTAAATGTTTTCCAAAGGTTGCCAAACAACCTATTTTCCTAAAAACCCTCTCTTGAGGAGGTATTTTCAAAATCGTTTTCAAAAATCCTAAGTGTAGTCTTCGGATTATGCTTAGTTTTTGGTGACCTAACTCACCTTAATCAAGTTAGGTGGCAACTCCAAATCTTTTTCAAAAGTCCTTTATTCAAATCTATTTTCAATTCCAACCTAGTCGCACTCATTCTTTTAGGAGGGTGAGTTCTAACGAGAAAGTACAGCATTTTTTCCGCTTGTGTGTGTGTTCCTCGAGTGCAAAAAAATCTAGCCGCGACAGCTAAATCGGTCTCTATCCCCTTTTTATTGATTATGAACCCCAGTAACATCCCTGAAGATACCCCGAAGGTGCATTTGGCGGGGTTTAGCTTTAGATGGTATTTGCGGAGCCAGTCGAACACCTTTCGGAGGTTGATCAAATGGTTCTCTCTTACTTTGGACTTCATAATCATGTAAACCACATAGATTTCCACTTCTTGGTGCCATGTTATGAAATAGTGTCACCATCGTTTTTTGGTAAGTCACCCCGACATTGCGGCGTCTGAATGGCATGACTTTGTAATGGTATACCCCCCATGGGGTGAAAAAGATAATTTTCTCGTGGTCTTCCTTAGCTATTCTAATCTGGTTGCACCCCGAGAACCCATCCATGAAGGAAAATGTCTCATGGTCGACTATGTTGTCGACGAGGAGATCAATGTGTGGCATGGGGATGTCATCTTTCGGGCTTGCTTCGTAATCAATGCACATTCGAACTTTGTCATCTTTCTTAAGGACAGGAACAATATTTTCCAACCAATGGGGGTATTCCACCACTTGTAAGAATCCTACCTAGAAGTGCTTTATCACTTCTTCCTTGACCTTCAGGCTCCATTCTGGTTTAAGTCTTCTTAGGTTTTGCTTTAGAGGCTTCATTTGGCGATCTAAGGGCAGCATGTGCTCGACGATGGATTCATCTAGCCCAGGTATGTCCTGGAATGACCAAGAAACGATGTCAAGGTAGGCAACTATTAGCTCTAGCAGTTCCTTATGTTGCCATTGGTCCAATCATGTGCCAATTTTGATATCTTTGGGGTTTTCCCCAATTCATAGGCTGACCGTTTCTGTTTTCTTAATGTTAGGGGCACTACGACTTTCATACCTTTCCACCTGTTCTCAGATTTCTTTTGGTATCTCATCTGTGTGATTCACATCAAGCTCAGTTCCTAAGTGCTGATAGTCTAAGTCAATGTCAAAATTCATTAAGATAGGCATTTTTTCGATTAACTGGGCAAGGCATTGGATTTGAGGATCCCTAGTAAGGCATAAACACAAAAGATCAAAACAAAAGGGTACTTTTCCATTAATCAGATATGCTCAGCACAATTTTAAAGACTAGAGAATTTAATAGCCAAAAGATTTAGAGAGATATAGTTTATTTGAAATGGGCTTGGCGCTTAAGGACTGCCCTGGCGAACTTTGTACCAAAACTTACAAGCACGGATAAGGCTCTCGCCAGTCTAGTTGTTAAGCTTCTCACCGAGGTATACTAGGCGGATGGAGGCATCTTCAGTTGTCACTGTGTCTACCAACGTGATATTGACTTCAGAGGTGGAGTTGCCTGTATCCTTTTTCTGGACTTTCCTTTTTTTTTTCTAGTTGATGCTTGAAGTAGAACCCTCTCCTTGCATGTTGAGCCAACTGAGTTGACCAGTCAATTCTGCCTTTTACATAGCTTATTTCCTCTCTCTTCTTTTCCTTTAGGTTGCTTCTCGTGTCTCTTTTTTAGTGGGTCTATACCCCAGCCTGAAAGTAGGTTCTGCAAACAGCAATTCCAAGACCTTTGGCTCTCATTGCATATTTTTCCCTAAGCCTTTTCCAAGTTGATACCTATTTTCTTTGAAATAGTGAGTTACCATCCAGGCATTCTGGGAGTACTTGGGTTCTACCTAATCCCTTTCGTGTATAACGGTGACATATTTGAATGACTAGAAGCAAGGGGATGCAGCTACCCCAATATAGGGAATCATGTCGACCTTATAAATAGCAAACTCCTTTTCTACAAAAATGGAAATCAATTTCGCGTCTACAATGAACTTGACCTTTTGGTGACCGTGTGGATCCATGGTCGTCCTAGCAGCATATTGTAGACAAAAGGAATCTGTAAGACTTGGAGTTTGATCGTACAAGTGATGGGACCTATCTCAACTGGCATTTCAATTTCTCCCATGGTCTCTCTCTAGGATCCGTCAAAAGCTCAAATGACTATATTGCTGTGGCTCAGATAAGTTTAGTCCATCCTGAGTCTCTTTAAGGTCGAATATGGGTAGACATTCAGGGCCGATCTATTGTCCATCAAAACCTTTAATACCATCATCCCCCTCATTTTTACAATTACATGTAGAGCGCGGGTGTGGCCTATCCCATTAGCAGGGATCTCATCATTAGAGAAGGTAATGGCGTTTGGAGCCATGATGAGGCTCACCATGTTGTGCAAGTTGTCGAGAGTGAAGTTCTCAGGTACATGAGCATCTTTAAGGATTTTGAGCATAGCATCCTTAAGGATTTTGAGCAGAGCATCCTGATGTACTTTAGAGGTGAGAAGTAGCCCTAATATAGAGATGTGCGAGGGTGTCTTTTTTAGCTGTTCTATTATATCATAGTCGACTTTCTTCAAGGCCCTGGTGAACTTGAAAATTTCCTACTCTGTTAGGGGGTCAGACCATTCCCCTTCTTTTCCTTTCCCTTTTCTTTGCTTCTCCACTTCTGTAGAAATATAGCATCGTTCTAACCTAGTTATCCGTCCTATTTCTAAGGCAGGTTCTCTGGCACTCTGGACATTGTCAAGGTGGTAGCTCCATAGGATGCTATGGAGGCCAGGCATAGGTAGTTGGGACACAATAGGCAAGGTCGCTTTCGGAGGTGTAGCCAGGGATGTAGTGATGGATAGTGGGCCAATATAGACCGACAGGGTGAAGTGTGGTTCAATTTGCGGTGTGGGTGGTTGTGTAGCCAGCATAGCTCTTCTTAAATTGGTTTGGGGTACAAACCCGGCCATTGCAACCGCGAGTTTAGGTTCGGCCAATGGGGTGAGGATGATGCGGAAATGGGGAGGATGAGGTAAGGCCTCCATAGTTAGATTAAATTGGGCTTGCTAGGGTTGTATTATGAGGAAGGTCTGATCTTGAATCTCAAGTCTCTTGATTTTTAGGGGGTAAGCCATCCCCTTAGGAATATGGATTTTCAGTGAACTGTCAAGAATACCCCTATTGTCGAGCAAAGTGTTGTCGGGACTCTTGTTTCCTAGTGGCATCATCTTTTGTAGTCTTAAGGATATAGATTTCGCTAGTACGGAGGTAATTGGGCTAGTTAAGAGCTTCTTTTCGGTATTCATTATGTAAAAGCTACTCCTCTTTTGCTTTTAAACTTCCTAGAAAATAAAAAAAGAAAACACTAAAGTTTAGCAATGTTAATCTTCCAGATTTCTAAGTAATGCATGCCTTAAGAGTGCCCCTACTTTGAGAGGGGTCTAAGCATGATGATTTGGCTCACTTTTGGAGGTGCGGGTCGCCCTTGTGTGCAATACCATACCCGTGTCTGTAGTCATTCATTTATTCATACATACATCCATTCATTTATAAGAAGTATGACAGTTTTATTAAAGTGAGTTCCTCTTGTACATGAAATTTCAAAAGTACATTGAAAGGGGAGGGGGAACATTTTCCTAAGGACTTTCACCTATTTACTTTTACATTTGAAATCCTAAACTACTCTTGAGTCTTTGGATTCGCCTTTTCTGATGGAGGTCGGTGAGAAACCTTTCTTCTGGATAGCTCATTGTCCTCTTAGTATCTCTATCTCTGTGAGCAAAGAGGGATTCGGACCCCTCTTTATGAAATGTCATTTGATGCATGCCATGAGTCCGTAGGGTTGCTTTAAACCCTCAGTAGTATCAGTAGGCTCTAACTTGAATAAGAGTAGTTTTGGACCACTATTTTCGGGTTGATCATATGCATGGAATCTAGTGATTTGAGTAACTTTAAAACTCTTATCCTTAATGGATAATGAATGCATGAGCAGTATTATGTTTGTATAGCAGTAAAAAAATGCATGAACAATATACCAACAGGAATTAAGTAGTTTAACTAGACAGAAAGTGAGGAAAAGTAAAGCGGTCGCCCTTTCTTGCTTGGTTTTGAAATTGGCGCGTGTGTCTTAAATCTGGCAAAGGTTAGGCTATACATGGGGTGCTACATGAGCATGAGATTGGGGGTTACTAATGCTTCCTAAAAAGCTCGATTCCTGAACCTTCAAACCTCTGGCATCCACCCCCGAAAGGATGAACTCCATCTTTGGTTGGTGGTTCAAGCGGGGGAACTATCAAGAAGCCATCAGACGAGAAACCAACCAATATTCGCTGACAACCAATATATTGTTTTCCCTTCTAACTAGAAGGGTAGTAACTAGGTAGTAAAGTAGAGATGCAAATACAAGTGAGCGCGTCAAGTGTGTGTGAAATTTTTGAAAAGTGGGGAAAGGACCCAACAATACACATCCATCCTATCATTCATGCATATAGAGTAATTAATGGGTATAAAAATAAAGTGTGAACAAATATCCACCTACAAAAGAAATAATAAAAGTTAGTACTCTTATGAAAAACCAATGCAAGATATAATAGAGCAATAAAACAATGTAAGAAAATTCATGTGAGTTAATGCAAGAGCATGACATATAAAATGGATGCAATTGATGACACTTAGAAAAGTTTCAAAAATGAAGTTTGACTTTGAATTTTTGAAACATTTTGAAAAGTAGATAGAGTTGGACAAAGGAAATAGAGATTCTAGGTGAGTGAAGGATGAAGGGACATGATAATGGCCTAACCCTCTAGAAGTCCCCAGTGGAGTTGCTAGCTTTTGCACCCTAATTTTTGCCCAAGCCCTTCTTGGCTCGGGAGAAGCACGATGCTCTCTATGTTAAAACTTACCCTTCTAGAAGGACAAGTGCAACGGGAATTTAAACATGAAATTAATTTGATTGAGGGCTTTTTGAAAGAAGTTTGCTAAATTGTGAACATACTTGGGATGTCTTACTTATTTTTTCTTTTTTGAAGGTTCTAAAGTGTCCTAGTATGTCTCTAATTTTGATGGATCCGCTAGAGGAATGAATTTTGGTGTTTTACTCAATGAATTTCTATCAAAACCGATCTCGCCCTTATCTACAAATATTTTTTGACTGCTCCAGCTGTGATCAATCTTCTTGGAGCCTATACTGAAACCCTTGAGAGAATCTTTGGTACGAGACAAATTAGATTTAACAATTTTAAGTTCTTTCTCAAGATTCTTGTTCTTCTCGATGCTTCAAACAATCCCTATTTAGTTACAATCAATTTTTCTGAAAGGGTGGTCCTATGGGTCTTAAGTTGACTAATCAGGACTTGGCTATCCTCAATTCTTCCCAAGTATATCAAGTTCTTGTTGACTCTTGAGGTTTATAGCCAAATCTTGGTCAATCATGCCTAGGCTTGACAATTTCAATTTCAATTTCAATTTTTCCTTGTCTTAGATCAATTGAATCAACACAGCAAATCCAAAGTTGGTGGGATCCAAATCTTCCACAGGATTGGTTGAATCAATCATTTCAAAACAATAGGACTTTCAGGGTTTGACTTAAAAAGAGGGGAATTTGGCTCAAACTTGGGAGAATTCGACTCAAAATTAACAGAAGCAGTGAAAGCCATAAATTACTTGAGTTACCTATTTCCTCAGTGTTTGATTGTTCTTCCTCATCAAAATCATTCCAAGTCACTGTAATAACCTTACCTTTCTTTTCAAGCAGTTGGGGCATTCAGCAGCAATGTGTCCAAACCCTTGGCATTCATAGCACTTTATAGTGTTGCTCTTCTTATTTCCCTTCCTATCAGTCTTAGGACCATTATTGTTAGGGGTGTTACTGTTTCCAAACCCGATAAGGATTGAATTCTAGAAGTCCTCGATTCTGTTTTGCGTTCAAACGGTTTAGCCCGTCATTTGAATACCTCTCCCATTTGAACACCCAGGCAGGTCGTTCGAGCATATAGCAGATTCTTTGCTCTCTCTGTTTTGCCTTTGCTATAGCACCTTAATTAATTCTTACACTTTGACACGTTTATCTACATGTCAGAATTACGCACAAAGTGCTTTTGCTCAGAATTCGCTAATCTAAAACCTAACAATATTACATATTTGGGTCAAGTCATCTTTGGGATTCAAGCCCATGTCTATTGAACTCCCATATGTCAGATGCATTCGTTGCTTCAACTATTATGTAATGTGGTTGAGTGTCATTTAGACGAGAGCGTTAAGGCTCTAATGACCATGTAAGTAAGCGAGCATCTATTTGAATGGTTTATAAGGCTTTGTGATAGAATCAAGAAAATCTTAGACAGTTGATTGTTTATAATACTTTGTAACAAAATGGTGCAGTAAAGTTAAGAGATTAGTTATTGAGCTAATGTTAAGTTGATAATGGAAAACGGTGCTCTTCTTATTTAAACAGAAGATGAATCTTTGCCTATTGGCATAATTCTTAACCATATGCTCTCTACATACTAACCTTCCATCAGTTATAGACCAACAAATAATCTATGTAGGTATTTTCGTCCATTGGATCATTATCTCTATGTTTCTCATATTTGTTCGGAAGGTAGGCCTTAAAGAATAAATGCATATCTTCACATGCTACATGAGAACTTTAAAAGTTTTGTGATCCTATGGAAGGCGTGTGATGTAACCTAGTTGAGAATGAGGAAGAGTTTCTCCCAGCTTCTAGGAATAGTGGGAGCGACTTGACTAATAGTGAATTGGTTTCATTGTCATGATTTTTTTTAGAGTTAATATTTTCATTTTTATGGTCGCATATATGAATAGTTCTAGCAAATCACTATTGTGATGGAGACAGAACCTTACTAGTCGATATCTTCATTTGTTGTCCTTTACAAGTAAAGTGAATTGGTGTTGTGTATGCTTAAATGAGTCAGTAAGTACAACCATTTCCAGGACTTGGTTGACTCTCATAAAGGTGCCAGACTACTAAAGACAATTAAGTTCTTTAAGTCATGTCCAAAGTGGGCGAATTGTGTCACTTCAAGGTGCGAATGTTTCACCTTGTCACGCGCATGTTACATTTTTGACTTATTTCTAGCTATTATCGTGCATTAGGATTTGGATGTGTGTCTCTGCAAGGATTTACTTTACTACTTTGTGACCAAAGATTAGGCACACAAAATGTGCAAGTATCATCCAAATTGTATTGTTCTATATTGCATTGGGCAATTATTTTTATGGCTAACGACGATCTGTGAATGCTACATTATGTATGTCAAATGTTTACATATCATGTATGTAGTGTATGCTATAAATGATATGAAGTTGATTTATTCGTAACTTAAGCATTGGGGAATTGACATGGATAATATTAGGTATGTATTCGGATTTAAGTTCTTGAGATGCAAAGTTACAAACCCGTAGACACTCCTATCACTAAAAGGGCTTAAGCCTTGAATTGTAAAAGCTCCATCATAGATGATACAGATCACTCGTGTTTCTTATTCTTGAGTAGTTAAAGGCTTACAAGTATGCTATGGTGCATACTTAGCCTGAGTTCTTTAATATTATACCATTAAGAGCCTAGAATATGTTATGGTGCATATTTGACACATGTTCCTATTTTCATGGTATTAGAACCTTAGAGTATACTATGAGGTGTACTTGGTCCAACTTGTACTAAAGTTTTGGTTAACCAACACAAAAATAGTTAACTCTTGGCAATGCTCATTATATTATCTAGAAGATACTAGGTTATCTTAAACAGACTGTAGATATATTGTACTTAAGATATTTGCATATTTTATGGTCTCAATTGCGCTAGTTAGAGTAGCAACTTGAAAAAGTGCATATAAGGTATCTCATAGCTACACAAGTTGGGGTGGCAACTTGTATAAGTCAACAGTTATGAGATCATCAGTTGTTAGTTACACAATAGGTAGTGATCTTGAATCACATTCTACAATTCTATAATTACAGATTTCTTCCTAAGTCAATCATTAGAGAACTAATAAGGGTTGTGTGTGGGATTTAAGACTATGTAGATAGTGCTTGTACTTTAGAGTTGAACACTTGCATTTGTATATGCTTTAATTAGGATATTGTAATCACTTTGCATGCAAAATGATTGATGCGCATCCATGCATCATTCATTTTTGTTATGATTATAGGGCTATTTAGAGTAGCACACATAATACTTGTCGACAGGCATGATTGGCTCACTCATACGAGCAATCACCTTTGGCACTTGTGGTAAGCATGCTTTTGGAACTTGAGATAGTGGCCTCTGGCGATTGAGATAACAAGCAAAGATGAGACACAATAGGCTATAGTGTTGCCCTGTTTGGAGACAAGATGAGACCTTGATGCAAAGGTTGATAATGATCATGTCCCAATGTTCATTATACTTGTTTATTTGTTTTGGAGTTAGCCAGATATGAGATCTTTATTTGGCGCCTTTGGAAGGTGAGCATATGAAGAACTCGAGTTAGACGGTTGTGTATAAACTAAACTAAAATATGTACGATGTATGAATACAACATACACACTCATTTGTTGATTGAGATACTCTACTGTAACATGTATTTCATACTATATATGCTTGCGACCTATTAAGGAGTTGTGGGAAGTAATGGATCCCTGATTCTTCACCGTGCGAGTCCTTTGGTCATTTTTACATGACTTAATGTTACCAATATCCTTTGTGACCTAGATTATGTCATAAGGTGAAAGAACTAATGCTCAGTTATTTTGGCATGTTACCTACGGTCATGAGAGACTCAACCTTCCAAGACATCGCTAGAAAAGCAGTTAGTTATTGATCTAATTGGCATGATGCAAGGGAAGACCATCTGGAGCAACCCGCATTATATTCACTATTAGCACTATAAGGATTATAGGTTATTGAGAGAGATGACAATGTCTTGCTTGTTGGCCCAAAATAGCAACCCAAGACGGGGGTGAATTAGGTTGTTAGAACTTTAAACCAATGGTCACAAATTAGCAATTTATAAACTAATGGAACTGTAACACAATACAAGATATATATACAAGCAGTTTATGAATAGGCAGTGAATGAAAAACAGAGCAAGAAATGAAGAATGAAGGCAAATGAATTTTACAAAAGTTCAGCCAATCCTTGCCTACATCGTATCTTCCTCTATCCTCTTGAAAGTATTCCACTATGTAAAGTCCCCTTACACAGCTGCTGGTTTTGCTCCAAGTTCCCAGCTCACTTTTACATAAGAGTTTACACCAAACTTTCAAACCCATGTGATGTTGTCTAAGAGACCTCAATCTTACAAGTGTATTACCCAAGCTACACTCAAGCTCACACAAGAAACCTGCAAATGTATAAAAACAAAGTATTAGAAATATTTAATGAATCCTCATCTCTTGCACTTGATCTTGGTTGTTCAACCTCTAAAATAAGTTAGAAGTCTTCTATTTATAGTCCTCCTTCAAATATAGCCGTTGGAGATTATTTTGGAACACTTTAATGCAAAATCGGCCAATCACGTCGTTCAAAAAATTTGATCGTTGCACCTAGATTTTTCTATTTTGGAGGCAAGATTGTCAGTAATCTCGTATGGTATCGACAATGTATGTTCATTATTTTTCTGCGTCCTTACTGAAGGTGTCAGCAATCTCGTATGTTGTGGACAATCCCGATAGCCATTTCCTCTAAGCTTTCAATCTTTATCAAGATGCTAGTCATTGTGGATAGAGCCTAGCTTTTCTTTCTTTAGAGCTCGGGGACTTGTCAACCTATATGCATGGTGTCAACAATCAATAGTGGACTTTTTGAACTTTGAGGATCGAGGGTCTTCAGCAACCAAATGTTATCCATGTGGATAAAGTGATTTTCAAGGCTTTCCACACTTCTATGATTCTTCAGTCTAGTGTTGGCAATCAGATAGAGTGTTAACAATTTCTTCCAGATCTTCAAAAGAGTTCTTGCAGTAAGGCTCAAGGTATCAACCATCTATACAAATGTCAACACTTAGTTTTGCATTTCAATCTTCAAGAATTGATTCCAAATCATCTTGAAACATTTCATAAGATCTTGTGTTCTTCTTTAGAGCGAGTTCCTCCATCAATCTTCAAGGTGTTAGCAATCCGATTGAATTTTCAATTCTAACTTCTGAAGGTGTCAACCATGTTAGTAGAGTGTTGACAAGAGCTTTACACATAATATAGCCAAGTTGAGTCTTGAGAAAGGTGTTGACCATATGTGTAGGGTGTTGACAATAGCTGTGCAATTTTGTTTTTTTAAGGATCAAGGGTCTTCAGCAAGGTGTCAGTCATTTTGAAATGTGTTGACCATCTTTTAAGCATAGTCAATATTCCTTATTAAGAAACATCAAGGTGTTGACCATATATAAAAGGTGTCAACACTTCTATCTATAATTCTGCTTCATTTTCATTCATATGTTACCACTTCATTTTGCCCTTCTATCATCAAAGATGAGTTTCAAGTGAACTTGAAAACTCTTCAAATGATCTTTCCTGAATGCTTAAACATTGAATAACTTCTTAAATCCTTTTAAGAAATTCAATCTCTATCGAATAGAACTCACACATAATGTTCTTCAATCAACTTCATGCTTCCAACAAGTCTTCAAATCACCATAATAGAATTCTAGAGCTTGCATCTTTCTTTTCAATAATTGTTGAACTTCTTTGAGTATCTTCAATCTCTTCGAGAATAAGATTGCCTAATTAGTCTTCTTATTGGGTACTCAACCAATGAATTGAATCATTTTCTTATTATCAAATGATTATAATCGAATCTACACACTCAGTTGAAATCATTAGATAATAATTACATGGTTTTGTAATCATCAAAATCAATATGGAGATCAACCTTGTGTCAACAATCTCTGCCTTTTTTATGATGACAAAACCTTAAAGTTATATGAGATTGAAATCAATGTAAACAATGCATATCAAAAATTTAGATTAACACAAATCTTGTAAGGCTCCCCCTTACATCATCTAATTTCAACAAATCACTAATTCAGAATATAAGCACCAAACATTAAGTTTTCCAAAAATAAACCAACAGGCATTGTCATTTAATCACATATATATTTCTCTCCCTTTTTGTCAATCACTCAAAAAGGACCAACAAAAAATAGAATGCAAATTTAGAATAGAAAATATTCATTCATATTCCAGATTTTCTCTCCCATAATAAAATAGCTCCCTTGTTTTCGTAGAACAGATCTTTCCTTGATGCAATGCAACAAAAAGAATTTATATAAAATGAAATACAGGTACAATAGCAAAAAAAAATATTAAACTAAAATTTAGCAATTTAAAGTGCAGCAATCAATTAAACTTTTAAGACATTAAACCATCAAAATCAAAAAGAGTGATAAGCATCCAAACATATACTAAAACACTTGACAAACATCCAACATTTAGAAAATGTTACAATAAAACCCATGCAATCAGCATATATAAAATTTAGAAATGTAATGCCAATGAAAATCATGTAGATTGGTAGTAGAAAATTTTGGTTCAAAAGAGTATTGCTTTGAAAGTTTATAGGAAGTTTTGGGAGTAAAAATTGGATGGATTTGAGTAGGAATGATTGGCTAAATTTCAACAGTATCTCCTTATCAAAAATAGTATTTCTTTCTTTTTCTTCTCCTTCTTCATAAGAATTGTTGCTTAAGTTCATCTTTGCTGGGGTATAGTTCACATTAAAAGCTCTTCCAATCTCCTCTTTCATCTTGTTGTTGGCTGCTACAATCTTTTTGTTCATCCTCATCACTTTGTTCTCCATTAGACTTGTGATTCCCTTATGAAGTTTAATTGATTGAATATTTTCTCTTGATAGTCCTTCAGCTACTTCATCATGCCCACTAGAACACCCATTTGCTCATTTTTAAAAATTGTCATCATGGGAAGAATTTATTTTGCAACTTTTGAAGTCTCTTCTCTTGCTTCAGACATTTCTCCTTTGATGGAAGTATCCTCCCCTTCAAAATGATATCTAGTTCATGTTCTTTTTATTCAACTGATATCTCATTGTCTTCATACTGGACTGTTATACTCATTGGTCTTTGACATCGCAATCTTCTTTGCTTCCTTTTTCAAATCCATTCAAGAATTTATCATGGTCAAGATTACTTCATGCTGCAAGCAAGATCTTTTCAATTTCAGCCATATGGATCAATATGTATATTGCCAAAATATCTTTGGTCTCAGCCAGATTAGCCCAAAAAAAAAAAAAAAAAAAACAATTGAACATCATGATAGTGAAATTTGATCCATCTTTCTTTGCAGATTTCTCCTTAAAATCATTTTCCAGCGAGTTTTTTTTTTCAATGACTTTCTATTCTTTTCTCTTCTTTGCAACCTTTAAGGATTCATATATCTCTTTCCTCTTTCTTTCTTTCTCTGGAGTACAAGATTAAGATTTCATCTTCATTGGAACGGTATCATTTGATTTCTTTCACTTTCCCACTAATTTCAAAGCCATTGAGCGTTATAATACACAATGGGTAAGAAGATTTGGATATGCATTGGTTGTCGTGGAAAATTTGAATAGGTATAATAGGAGAAAAAAATTATTGTTGGTGTTTAGAAATACAACTGCTGAAAATTGGTTAACAATGGGGATTGAAATTTGGGCACAATGTATGTACATGTTGTGGTGCTGACAATAATAAAGACTACTGACAATGTGTAGTGAAAAAAAAAATTTTAAATAGATTGTCAACACTAGAGGAAATTGTCAACACTTCTTTGTCAGAAAATAGTTTTTATAAAACCAGTGTTTGCACGTCCTTTGATATAGTGTTAAACTCAATTTGCCCAAAAATAAAATGTATGCACATTGTCAATGCAAATAAGATTCAAACACATAATAATTCATCAATATAAACCATATAACATATAAATCATCACAATCAATCAAGTTGCACATGTTCAAATCTCTTAACAGTCAATATGTGTGACACTTTTAGGAATAGCTTGAATTTTGTAAACATACACATATTAAACATAATATCTAGTCTACTTGCAATTAAGAAAAGTAAAGAGCCAATCATGTTACTAAAACATTTAGTATCAAGAGAAGTACATGTTTCATCATCAACCATATGCCTTAAGCATCCACTCATTTTCTTTCTCATCTTCACGAGCCATTAGGCATAGATTGACCACCTCTTCAATTTTAGATTCCTCATCTGACTTAGAGCTTTCAATGTCACTCCATATTTTAGCCAATGCTTTTGCACAATACAATAAATTCATAGCTTTAGCATTCAACTACATAAGCATTAAATCAAATTCATTCTATTCATTCTATTCATTTTCTGGTTTGGCAACAACCTTTTTCTCAACTCAAAATAAGTCTCCACAACTCATAATCTACATATTGTATAAATATTTTGATTCTATTTTTTCAATGGGTATAATTTGTTCCATTGAACAACGATGGTCTACTCGTAGATTAACATTCCGTAAGGGAGATTCCAAACCAGGTTGCCATTGATCTTATTCTAGGATGTAAAGCCAAAAGATGAGTACCAAGCTCTGATACCAATTGTTGGCCTGAAATAGCAACCCAAGAGTGGGGTGAATTGAGTTGTTAGAACTTTAAACCAATGATCACAAATTAACAATGTATAAACCAATGGAACTGCAACACAATACAAGATATATACAAGTAGTTTATGAACAAGCAGTGAATGAAAAACAAAGCAAGAAATGAAGAATGAAGGCACATGAATTTTACAAAAGTTTGGCCAACCCTTGCCTATGTCCTCTGTTCCTCGATCTTCTCGAAGGTATTCTATTATGTAAAGTCCCCTTACACAGCAATTAGTTCTGCTCCAAATGCTTAGCTCACTTTTACATAAAAGTTTACACCAAACTCTCAAACCCAAGTGATGCTGTCTAAGATCACTCAATCTTAAAAGTGTATTACCCAAGCTACACTCAAGCTCACAAGGATTTCAACCTCTTTTAGATACAACAATTTCATACAAAGAGAAACTCTCCCAAGAGTAGATAAAACAAATTTTAGCTTACACAAGAAACTCTCAAATGTATAAAAACAGAGTATTAGAAATATTCAATGAATCTGCATTTCTAACACTTAATCTTGTGTTGTTCAACCTCTAAAATGAGTTGAAAGTCTTCTATTTATAGCCCTCCTTCAAATATAGCCGTTTGAGATTATTTTGGAACGTTTTAATACAAAATCAACCTGTCATGTCATTCAAAATATTTGACCATTGCACCCAAAATTTTCTGTTTGGGAGGTGAGATTGTCCCAATAGCCATTTTCTTTGAGCTTTCAATCTTTATCAAGATGTCAGCCATTTTGGATAGAGCCTAGCTTTTCTTTCTTTAGAGCTTAGGGACTTGTCAGCCATACATGCATGGTGTCGGCAATCAGTAGTGGACTTTTTGAACATTAAGAATCTAAGGTCTTTAGCAACCAAATGTTGTCTATATGGATAAAGTGATTTTCAAGGCTTTCCACACTTCTACGATTCTTCAGTCAAGTGTTAGCAATCAGATAGAGTGTTGACAATTGCTTCCAGATCTTTAAGAGAGTTCTTGCACTAAGGCTCAAGGTGTCAACCATCTATACAGTTGTCAACACTTTTGTTTGCATTTCAATGTTCAAGAATTAATTCCAAATCATCTTCAAACATTTCATAAGATGTGTTCTTCTTTAGAGCGAGTTCCACCATCAATCTTCAAGGTGTTGGCAATCTGATTGAATTTCCAATTCTGACTTCTGAAGGTGTCAACCATGTTAGCGAAGTGTTGACAACAGCTTTGCACATAATCCAAGCAAGTTGAGTCTTAAGCAAGGTGTCGACCATATGTGTAGGGTGTCAACAATACCTGTGCAATTCTATTCTTTTAAGGATCGAGGGTCTTTAGCAAGGTGTCAGCCATTTCGAAATGCGTCGACCATCTTCTAAGCATATTCAATATTTCATATCAAGAAACATCAAGGTGTCGACCATATATAAAAGGTGTCAACACTTCTGTCTATAATTCTGCTTCATTTTCATTCATATGTTACCACTTCATTTTGCACTTCCATTATCAAAGATGAGTTCCAAGTGAACTTGAAAACTCTTCAAATGATCTTCCTTGAATGCTTGAACATTGAATAACTTCTTGAATCCTTTTGAGGAATTCAATCTCTTTGGAATAGAACCAACCCATAAGGTTCTTCAATCAACTTCATGCTTCCAACAAGTCTTTAAATCACCATGATAGAATTCCAGAACTTGCATCCTTTTTTTCAATACTTGTTGAACTTCTTGAGCATCTTCAATCTGTCCGAGAATAAGATTACCTAAGTAGTCTTCTTGTTGAGTACTCAACTAATCAATTGAATCATTTTCTTTTTATCAAATGATTATAATCTAATCTGCACACTCAATTGAAATTATTAGATAACAACTACATGGTTTTGCTATCGTCAAAATCAACATAGAGGTCAACCTTGAGTCAACATTGCCGACCATGTTTAACTGGGAAATGTTAAATATCGGGTCAAAACTTGGACTTGAACCGGGCGCTCATGGTGGGTTGACCCTGTAGTTATACGAATATAGGTATATATTTTTCTAGTAGAAGAATAAACATGCCTATTAGTTGGTGACCCTTTGGATGTGCCTCTTAGGGGTCTATATAAACCCCAAGGCATCCAATGTAAAAGTGGTTTGATCGTTCAAACCTTAATAGTACATACTGTTGTACATCTTTCTCTTTACTATCTAGAAATACTATGTACGTTGGAGAAGGCTCTTGTGCTGTGAATATATGGTGTTATTCAAACTACGTTACAACACCCACTGTAAGCAACTAACAGGTTTGCATCTAACACGTGAAGCATCCTCTAATTCATATCCGGGTTGATTCCAATAAGGTACGCTTTCAGGTTCGTATTCAGGTTGATCCAAATAAGGTACGGTTTCAGGTTTACGCTTTTGCAGTGATTTATGAATTCTTACATCCACCAAAAGAAATCAGGCCCTTCCCCTTGACACCACCAACCCATGTCGTTCGGCCCACCAGAAAAAAAAAAAAAAGAATAAATAAAATAACCAGGAGGATTTATATGAGTGATTTCTATATTTAGAATATATATACACACAGCAATGGCTAGGACCTTTTGATAGTAATTTGTTATATCAAAAAGTTTAAACCTTTTGTTGGAAAGTAATAGATAGTGAATATGTGTTTTAAGCCTTTTTAAAATACTTGAAATTGATGATTTATTATTTTGAATACTCTTTAACCTACTTGTAACTTGTGTATGTTTTGTTATAATGAGATTTTACTTCATACATTTATTGTATATGCATATATATATATATATTTACATAAAATATATAATATTTATAGCGACAAATTCAATACGGTGTGCTGGTACAGTCCGGTACCAATACATACTATCCCAATGAAAAAACGGTATAGTGACCAATGCGAGATTGACAATTATAGTATGACATCTAGTTCCAACTTCCCCTTCAATGGAGGTTTACTTGCCCCTATGCTTAGTCCAGATTATCAAATCAGAAAAGATTTAAGGGATAAGCTGCTTAATTTTTCTCGAGTACTGGGGACTACCTGTTCTTAATAATTTTTCATTCCGACATGTCGACGAGGGGTACAGGCTTTTATTTTTGCATGTAAAACGTCATAAACACCCCTATCTATTGATACATGAAACCGAATAGGGTTTAGTTGAAATTTACCCTTTTTGACGATTATCGAATTTAGACTCTGGCTATATGTACAGGCAGTGTGCCTCCTAAGGGAACTATGACTAGGAACATTTCAAAATAAAATATCGAGAAGTATATGTCATATTTTAAAAATTACGAACATATCTTCTCAATTTTAATTCTATTGACCTAATATTTAAATAATAACACAAGTAAACAATTTCTTAGAATCGTAATTTTCTTGTAAAAGTGATTCTCAGGAAGCAAAAAGTTGCCCTCCCGTTTTTGGTAGGGATAGCCAATTTTTGCCTACCATGATTTTGTGGAAGTTTGACCATATGTTTAAATTAATGTGTTTTTTCTTTATTCTCAAAGATCTAACTCTTTCCTATCCAAAAAAAAGCAAGACGGATCTAACTCTTTTTTCAAATTTTATGTTTTCAGGTAATATCACAATCAATATACTACACTTGAAATACTAAAAATGTTCATGCTCAAAAGCTAAAAATATTTTTTTAATTTTTATTCTATTTATGTTCCTATTCAAACAATTGAACCCTTAAAGCAATTTTCTATTTTCTTTTTTTGTTTCCCATTCTTCTTCATAAAGCAATTTTATATTTTCTGTTTTGTAGCATTCATGAATTGAGTTTAAATTGATGTTGTGACTCTTCATCTTTCAAGGCTAGCGCACTAGACTTTTGTGGCGTTGTTATATTTTGTTTGTTATCATCAAGCAGAAGTAACTATTAAGTGATATAGTCCTATAGTGGCTACTTGTCAAGAGAGGAAAAAGAAAAAAAAAAAAAAAAAAAAGAAGTAACTACCATTTTATTATCGTGAAGCAAAAGTAACTAGTAAGTGGGAATGTCCTATAATGGCTACTTAAAAAATGAAAAAGAAAAAAAAAAAAAAAAAAGGAAGTAAAGTGTTGAAGAAGGAATAAGGAAAGCAGTGGAAAGATGCCTCTTGCATGTGTTTCTTAGTACGAGGTAAGTAACAACGAAAGACACTGTGAAAAAGCAAAGGGAATGAGAAACCAATCAAATCATGTCGGCCACCCTAAATTTTTTTCTTCTTTCTTTTGGAAAATGCTAACCATCGGTCGCAATTATGGCCAGCACCTCTCTTTGTTTTTTTTCTTTTAATTCAGAAAAAGAGAATTCTTTGATGTCCTCCTCTCTCTCTTTACTAAAAGTTTTTTTTTTTTTTTTTATCGTTTTATAGCAAATCATTTTTGTCAGATGCTCTAGTCGTTTCTACCACTAGGATTTTAGTGGGTTGTATTAATCCTGTTAGCTTTATATATGTGGGCTATTTTTTCTTGATGTCTTAGATACACGATGAGCTTAATTTCTACAGTCGTTAAATCAGTTTTTAGCTTTTAGGTTTCCATAATTGTTGAATTGAGACAGACTATATGCACATGCATTGTGCCCCCAAGGGGGCTATGATAGAAATATTTTAACACAAATAACCGAAAAGTATATGTCTCCTATTTTTGAAATGGACAATATATCTTCTCAATTTCACTTCTATAGACATAATATATAAACTAGAACGTAAGTAGTTATGATAAAAATATATCTTATATTTTTATTCAACAAGATATCTCTAAAACACATGTTCTAAATTGGCTCTTGAACATATTATTCATCAAGTTCTTGTAAAATACCAAGGTTTGGTATTTGGTTAGACAAAATTTCTCATAATCTTTATTTTCATGTAATGACAATTCTCATGAAGCAAAAAAGTATTCTCCCATGTTAGGTAGGGATAGCCAATTTTTGCGAATCATGATATTGGGAAATTTTACCATGTGTACAAATCAATTGTATTTTTTCTCTATTCCAAACATATAACTCTTTTTTTTTTAAATCTCATGTCTTCAGGTAGAGCAACGCTATATATAATTCTATTTCTCAATTATTTTTCTTCCATTCACTTGTGTCTAGGAGTGAAAAAAAGAATTGAGAAATAGGATTACATATAGAATTTTCCTTTCAGGTAATATCACAATCAATATATGGCACTTGAAATACTAAAAATGCGCATGCTCAAAGGCTAGAAATAAATTTGTCTATTTTTCATTCTACTCTTTTTCCTATGCTAAAAATAAAACCCCTAAAGCAATTTTCTATTTCCTTTTCCTATTCTTCTTTTTAAAGCAATTCACAATTGCTTTGAAATATATAAATTTCTTGTTCACTTAAGGTGTTGTAAGTAGGATTGTAACATGAAGCAAGCTACCTTGCTTGATTAATAAATCCTCTTAATTTTTTTGTAACATTTTTTAAATGAATTTAAGTTGATTTTGTAACTCTTCTTCAACTTTTCAGGTCTAGTGCAATAGACCTTTGTGTTGTAATTGTGAAGCAACAGTGAATAGCCAGTGATGAAGTCCTATAGTGGCTATTCATCTACAGGGGAAAAAAAAAAAAAGAAGGAAGGAACAAAAGAAAAGAATAAAAAAGAATTGAAATGCTAAAAAGAAGTAACTACTTTTGTTTGCTATCGTGAAGCAAAAGTAACTAGTACGTGATAGATTTATATGGTGGCAACTTATCAAGACGAAAAAAGCAAAAAAAAAAAAAAAAAAAGAAAAGCAAAGTTACGTGGTAATTTTCCTTCCTTTCCTTTACTTTTGCTTACTACTTAAGCAAGCGAATCTAGTTACTTTTGCTTACTTCTTGAGGGTTTTATCGCTCACTCGTCACTATCCTATTCTCTCTATTTTTCCTCCCTTTTTTTTCTCTAGATAAGTAGCTACTATAGGACTTTAGCAGTTACTAGTTACTTTTAGTCTTTTACAATATGATAATAAACAAAAGCATAAAAAAAAAAAATGACAATGTGTTGCTAGACTTAAGTTTTCATTTTGATTTGTGTTTTTTATTTTTCCCCTGGTATTGCGATAAGAGGTGTTGGGGCCAACTAACTCGTATCTTGACTAATCTCATTCTTAGTTCGGTTAAAGATAAGCCATCCACATCAGTAGTAAAGTATTCATGACTAATCTCATCCTAAGTTGGCCAATGTAAACAACCCCTCAGTTGGTGTTATAGGATCAACTTAAATTCAATTTACGAATAAGACAAAAAAAGTAAACTTTATTAGCCTACATAATTATCCTTGATATGAGTTAAATTCCCTTATAGCTTTTCTGCACGTCACTTAAATCACTCGTGTAATTAATCTTCAATCAAATGTGTAGTTTTAAAAATATTCTTGATAAATGCAGGGCTTTGAGTTTAATAGGTGCCAAAATTGTGCTAGGTCTAATGTTGGAGCCAAAATTTTATTAGCCTTCATTAAATATTTGTGTGCCCTTCACATGTTCATATGAACTTTTTATTAAATAATTTTATTTTACTTTTTAGTCAATTAGATAGATATGTCAACTTCGTAGGGTATATTTGGTATCTAAAGTTTTGATTTATAATACGAAACTATATTAATGCTAATGGAATACCAACAGCCTTATTAATTATGTCTTTGCAAAATCATTAAGCTAAAGAGTTATTACATCATTTTCAAGAGAAAACTTATGCATTGACTCTCTTAACATCTGGCTCAATGATATTTGCGCTCCTTTACACACTTCCTCTCTCCATCAATCATCAACTTTATATATATATATATATATTGTATAACAAACTTTCTCAAAATTTTCAATGGTGATCTAATTGATTTGGCCGACTGTGATCACATAGAGAATGGACGCTTCTCTATAGTGGGAGAATATATTTAAGGATTTTTCGATAGCTTGGAGGGCTTTCTAAGATATGCATTGGTACCTTGTAATCTCATCTTTTGGATCAAAAATAAAATTATTCAATGGAAATCTTTGAAAAAATTAAGGTGTTTTTGTGAAAAAGTAGTTATCACAAATTTTACTCGTGTTTCCATATATGAGCTACAGTTATCACAAATGTGACAATAGTTATCAAAATATGATCATATTTTGTGACAATTGTTATTATATTAAGTAGTAATTAGGGTACCAGTCCAAATAATAATTACGATTAGTTCAAGTGATAACTACCTTGAAATAAGATACATTCAAAGTACCATAGGGGTTCTCTTTTAATGTTTCCATACTTAAAAATGCTGTGTGTCCTTTTGGTGCATAATATATACATGAGGGGTAGGGGAAGGGAAGTAATCAGATTTTTTTTGTTTTTCTTTCATCTTGATTTTTCATATTCAATTGTAATATTAAAAACTATTTTTTGCAAAGAATATTATTTTTAATTTGAAAATATTTGTGACAACAAATTTAAATACTTTTTGAGACGAAGATATCAACTATTGTAAAAACATGACGACCGGAAGCATGTGACACCCTAATATTTGTGACCCTCGTAGTGGACAAGTTATTCGGTTACCATCTCATCCCTCCTATTTTCACAAAGCAACAAGTTCCGCTCATTTTTTTTTTCACTAAGTGCATACAAAACCTATGTAGCAGGTAGGGAGTTCACAGGTTGGGTTGAGTCGGGTTGGATAGTGATTTATCAACCAAACCTCAAAGCTCGTGTTCAGAAATAATGGAACCGATTTTGACTTGGTTTGGGTATGGGCTTGTTTCAAGTCAGTCGGATTCTGGTTTCCCCTGATGAATTTCGATAAAAGCATCAGGTTGGCTCAGGTTAGGTCAGTTGGGTTGTTTAAGGTAGTAACCCACCAATTGAACCGCTAAAGTTGGGTTCACAAATCTTGAAACCGATTTTAACTCGGTTTGAGTTCAAGTTTCGGTTCTAGTTTCGATTCAGATTGGCGGGTCGGTCGGATTTTTGAATACCCCTAGTAGCAGGGAACGGATGCATTGTTTGTGAGAGGCTCTGAAAGAAAGACTCGGAGTTGCTATCGCAAAAGACTAATACGCTATCTAATTACTTTTCTCACTCTAAACTGTATAGATACTATAAAGTTGTAGTACTTATATTAATAAATTTATGTGGATGTATTTACTTGTGAAAATATATTAGATATAGCACTTTCCATTGCGTAATCGCAAAAGGAGTTTATTTTAGTAGCAGTGGGCTGCCTTCGTATTCCACAGCAAGCAGTTACTTGAATAAAGCCCTATAAGTACATCCCAAACTCCACTTCTATGGTCCATCTCCCACCCCCTCTCTCTCTATCTCTCTCTCTATCAAAATGGATTCTCATAGCAGGACAGTGTTGTGCCAGCGGAATGCCAACATTGTGAACGATGAAGAAAACTCCAGTAGCCAGCTTGTTCAAGCAAAGCCACTTGCTGTAGTTTTTGATGATCAACAACCGACACCTCTTTCAGTTTCAGTTCAGTCACCGCCGCCACCGCTTATGCTGTCATACAATGAACGAATACGTCCACTACTTGATGCTGTTGACAAGCTCCGACACCTTAAGATTGCTCAAGAAGGTATTCAGCTCCCAACCATCGTCGTTGTTGGGGACCAATCGGCTGGAAAGTCTAGTGTCCTTGAATCACTTGCCGGCATCAGCCTTCCCCGTGGCCAAGGCATTTGCACCAGGGTTCCCCTCGTAATGAGGCTCCAAAATCACCCAAACCCTCAACCAGAGCTTCACTTGGAGTTCCATGGAAAAATAGAATCCACCGACGAAGCCCACATCGCCAAAGCCATTAATGCTGCCACTGATGAAATTGCAGGCAGTGGGAAGGAAATATCCAACACCCCATTGACTCTGGTTGTCAAAAAGAAAGGCGTTCCAGATCTCACAATGGTTGATCTCCCTGGAATCACCAGGGTGCCCGTTCATGGCCAACCTGAAGATATATATGAGCAAATAGCAGGGATAATAATGGAGTACATCAAACCAGAAGAGAGTATAATACTTAATGTTCTATCTGCAACTGTTGATTTCCCTACGTGCGAATCAATAAGGATGTCGCAGCGCGTGGACAAGACTGGTGACCGGACCCTAGCTGTTGTTACAAAAGTTGATAAAGCTCCTGAAGGTCTACTTGAGAAGGTTACTGCTGATGATGTGCACATAGGGCTTGGTTATGTCTGCGTGAGGAATCGCATTGGTGATGAGTCCTATGAGGAAGCCCGGAGGGTAGAAGCCAATCTTTTTCAAACCCATCCCCTCCTCTCCAAGATTGATAAGTCTATGGTCGGGGTACCAGTTCTTGCCCAGAAGCTGGTGCAAATACAAGCAACCATTATCTCCAGATGCTTGCCTGATATCGTCAGAAAGATCAACGAGAAGCTGCACGAAAACATTTCAGAGTTGAACAAAATGCCGCAGAATCTAGCTTCAGTTACAGAAGCAATGACAGCATTCATGAGGATTATTGGATTGTCCAAGGAGTCTCTGAGGAAAATCCTGTTGAGAGGTGAGTTCGATGAATACCCAGATGAAAAACAAATGCATTGCACTGCTCGCCTGGCTGAAAAGCTCAACCACTACTCTCAAGAACTTCAAACGACTGCAGAGAACAACTGCACAGACAACTTTCTCATGGATGAGATCATGGTCCTGGACGAAACTAAAGGAATTTGGCTCCCAAACTTCCTTCCCCGCACTGCCTTCTTGACAATCCTGCAGAGGAAAGTTAAGGGAATATCCAGAACCCCAGTGGATTTTATGGAGAAAATATGGAACTACATCGAAACTGTGGTAATTACCGTCTTGATGCATCATTCTGAAAGTTTCCCACAACTCCAGTTGTCTATAAGAAGAGCTGCTAATGATCTTGTATCAAAGATGAAGGAGAAATCTTTTGATCGAGTGATGGAGATCGTGGAGATGGAGACACTGACAGATTATACTTGTAGTCCAGAGTACATGTCTGAATGGGGTAAGCTTATGGCTCAACAGCATGTGTTTATGGAGGTCATGAATAATCATTCCAAGCCCTCAAAGATAACGATTGAAGGCTTCGGGGAGATTGAAGTTGGGCATCTTCGGGGTCACTACTCAAATATCAGGGAGCAAGCATTTGACATGAAAATGAGAATTACTGCTTATTGGAAGATTGTTCTCAAGAGGTTTGTCGATTGCATGGCTCTACACTTGATGTTGAGCGTTCAGAACCTGGTTAACCGGGAAATGGAAAAAGAGATAGTTAATGAAGTAATGGGTTCTCAAGGTGGTGGGATTGAAAGGCTGCTGGAAGAATCGCCATCGGTTGCAATCAAGCGAGAGAGGCTGAACAAAAGTGTGAAGTTGCTCAAGGAGTCCAAGGAGGTTGTGGCTCAGATCATGGATAGAATCGCCTACTGTCACTGGTGAATTATCCTTTATTTTCTCTGAAAACTGCCTTCAGACCCCTAGTCCTCAAAGTTGGGCTTATGTTGTTGGTCAGTTTTGTGTCTATTATTTTTATGTGTCATTTGGTAATCCCGTTTATAGGTGGTGGCATATAGCGATGGAGATTTCGTTGGATCAGTACTGTTAATTAGTATTTTGGTTTGAATGTTACTTTAATAAATTCTTGTGTGTTTTTCTCTCAGGAAGAAAGATAAATTCTGATTTCTGATACACAGAATTGTGGATATCATGGCCCCTCGCTGGTTATTTCATCTGCTACTACGTTCTTCTAATCAAAATCTTTATATTACTCAAGTTTATTTCTACCTTTTTTTTATTCCTCTGCTTTTCTGGTTTGTTTGCTGTTTGTGGTTCTCTTTTGTTTCCTTTTGGTGTTTTCCATTTTGTGTTTTCCTCCCTTTCTGTTGTATTTGGCTTGGCCGAAAAAAGAAAAGCAGTACTGTTGTAGATCTTGTATTCAATGTGTTTCTCTAAATATGCAGTTGAAATTTGGAGTGAAAAGATTGTAAAAATTCCTCTAACATTAGTAATTGAATTTCTCTCTGGCACCATGAGTTGTTTACATGGTGCCAGTATTGTGCAAATTTCAGCCATTCGATCAAGAAAAGAAAAAAGTTGAGCTTTGGATCAAAATCTTTGCATTAGGCACTGAATTCAAGTTAGTGTTTGTGAAAAACTAGTTGCCATAAATGTTAGCATCTGTTATTACAAATATGATCCCTAATTACCTGTAATTTATCACGAAATGTAACACAAAAGTTGAGAGGCCAAATTTTTTATCAGAAGGCCAAGTGTTTTTTTTTTTGTGTGTGTGTCTGTACCAATACTGTGGCAATAGCTAGTGGTACTAGAGTCATTCCCTCAGTAATTAGATCAGTATACTTTAGTTATGCTTCTTCTGAATGTGTTTAAGAGTTAGTACGAGGTACTCGTAAAAAATCAATATAAAAAAGCAAAGGGCGGCGATATATGGCCAGGGGAGCCATGGCTATGGCTATGGCTATTGCCCTGCCCCCCCCCCCCCCCCCCCCCCCCCCATTATAGATGTACGTATATGCGCATGCATAGGAAGTAATTGGTCTGTTTAATCTTGGCTTCAAGAATTTTGCTAGCTACCACGGGCCTGCGACTGATGCTAATGGTAACACAGTTCTTGTTTCAAAATTTGCCTTAAAAGTATGGATGAATGACTAAGTAGTACCTGCGGGAGCAATCTGAATTTTGAAGAACAGTTTTGAACTACCAATAGAAATTTTAAGATGAAATGGTTTTTCTTTTATCTTCTATTCTCCTCTTGGGAATCTTTTGGTGTCATGGCAGAGGTAAGATTTTGACCAAATGGTTTTTTTTCCAATCCATCATATGATATTTGACATCCCCCAATAGCTTCCTACAAAAAATTTCTCATCAACTTACAAAACCTCCTAGCAATAGGTAAGGGTATGGTTAACAAAGATAGGAAGTAAGGCGATAAACTGGAGAGGGAGCTCGTAATGAGAGTGATTTCACCACTCGTATTGCCTCTTCCAAGAAGCCAATTTCTTCTCCAACCTTTCCACCACCATCTCCCAAAACTGACTAAGCATTAAACGAAGACTCCAAAGAAAGAAGCTAGTCGACTCAAGGCAAAAAAAAAAAAAAAAAAAGGCAATCTTACAGTCGAAAATGTCCATCAATACCCACCATCTCCCGGCCACCACTGGGATTAGCTTGCTCTGAGCAAGATTTATCCTAAGGTCTGGCACATTTCCCACTAATTACTTGGTTAATTGGTGATTATACTTGTTCAGTGCCCTCATGAGTTGAAAAATGTGGCGCAGCCTTTGGAAAAAATCTGTCTCAGGTAGGTTACTTTTATACTCATGGATTTCATCTCCCCGGCTTTGGTAATTACACATCACTTAAATTTAAAAAATTCAGTTATACGGACATGAGCCCCCAAATTTTCTATCACATCTCCAGGTCTGGTAGAGGGAAACGAAGGATTGCTGCAATCCCAGTCAGCTGCGCCAGTTCTGTTCACCAACATGATAGCTACTTTAGATAATCTAAATCGTTACTGGCAAAAGGCCAAAAAAAAAAAAGAAAAAAGAAAACAGAAAACAGAACTCCACACAAGGCTACTTTGGAGATCTTTTTTCTCTATACAAGTATATAAAGTATCCACACAAAAAAAAAAAAAAACCAAAAAAGAGCAACTTCTCTACACAAAAAAACGATCAACAAAATTGAGCTCCATTATTAAATCTACACACACAAAGGAAGATTCAAAACTCTTCCCTTCGATACAAAAATGAAAAGTATGAAGCAAGCTTGATCCTACGAATAGTTTCTACATCCTAAAAAGTGCACCCGATCAAAACAAGAAGAAACGTCCTAAAACATGTCATATTGCCATTTCTTAAAACCACCACTGAAACTCCTCAAGAAAAACAAAAAATAAAGCACCATTACTTTAGAAGTCAAATCAAGATTGACAATTCAATGTATCAAACAATATAACATGCCCCGCAACATCAGCCCCTCTTATCGTGAAAAGCTTGAGCTCAAGTGCTGCGATATACGATAGAGGTGTTGACATGATGCAGTCCACACAAGGCTTAAGTAAAAGTAAAATCAGACTTTGGAAATTGTCATGATTTCATGGTGGGTACCATTGGAACTACGCATAGTCAAGTTTTTAGCTTTAGTGTCCTCTTTTTTCAATTATTATTGATGTTAAATTGTGGACCTAAACAATTTTCATACGATTTCTTATATTTTGTAGGCCAGGGTAATTTTGGTAATGTCGAAATCTTCCAGACATGGGCTGTAGGAGTCACCCATGGGTCATAATATGGATCAACTTACTAATTTGATCTCCATATATAATCTTTTTAAACGATTTTTGATGGGTTTTACAAGTCAAAAGTACTGGTTTCCCAATTTTGAAGTCAGTATCCTCCGGAGTTGGAAGTTCAACTAATCTATGTATGTAAAGCCATGTAATTTTTCTCATTCCACAAAAACCAAGTTTTAATTCATTTTCAGAACTTTTGAAGATTTGCTGAGTTGTGTTAGGCAATACCTATGGGATACAGTGTGATGCCTAGAATTTCTTCTTTTATTCTTCTGTACTTTTTGTCCTTCCGAGTCATAGAACCAGATTTGATTCTCTTCCTTCCTGCCTACAAATCCTACTTAACAATCCTAGCCCATTCTTGCTAATGCTCAAAACATCAACCTTCGTTACCCCAAATGAACTCTAGAAACTACGTAGTTTTACCTGTTTTCAGCCACAGAAGCTACAAATTTCAGCATTAATATTAAAGACTTCTGCTTCTACCCGGTCTCATTAGGGGGCTCACTACTTGTAGGAGTGTTCTCAACACTCATATTACATCACAACCATTAAAATGTTAAATTATATTAGGGTCTAGAAGAGAATTCATTGAACAGTTGGTAGGCTCATAAACAAAGAGTAAAGACATGCTCTAGTACAAAACGAAGGAAAAGCTATGGATCTTTAAAATAATAAAATTCACAATTCAACGACGAAATAAGGATGTAACAAATTAGAGAAAGAAAAAGTAATTCCAAAGAATGTAGTACAAAGGGAGCTGGAAAGTGATATTGAAGGCATCTTCAGAATTTAGCGTTTGTAAACTAGCCTAAAAGTAATACGAACTAAAATGCATACTAACCAAGAAGGTAACTCAAAATTTATTTTCTAAGATAACCATAACTCTTTAAAATGAAACACAGAAATCTTAATGAAAGAATAAACTCCTCATAACACTAATAATTCCAATATCTAAATTGACAAACCATCTCCTTGACCACTCAACAGAAAGGGTGCACCAATCAATTGCCTCCTTTTGAATCAATATGACTATGACATCAAGCTGGATGTAAAGAAAATTTGAAAATATCTAGTCTTGAACCAACCATCCATTACTTAAAGGGTACTGTGGCAAAATCTGGTTCTTTATTAATTAGAGTAGCCTAGTTTCTTTGATTTACTTTGTAAATGATCGACAATCACGCGTGCACGAATCGTAGCCTAGTTTCTTTCATTTACTGTCTGTGCATTTCTGAATTGGCGCACAGTTGCAAACAAACATAATGCAAAACGAGCATATTTATCAAAGGTAGAACCTTAAATTTGAAAGCATGCTGAAAAAATCTCTAAGAGCGCGGACCTGGATAAATTGGAAAGAAGGAAAAAAATGTTGGTGCCAGGTATATGGACCAATATGAGCAAGCATATTTTAACCAACGGCAAAAAAAAAAAAAGGAAGAGAGAGGATAAAAAGAGCTCTCAAAAACGAAAACAATTAAATATAAAATATAAGTTTAGTTTTGATGCACTAACCATGTAGAATATTTTTACATAGAGCACTACAGTGTGACGCATGTCTTTGAGAATTTAAGTACAATATAAATAAATAAGGCTCATAGACACGTGTCACATTTTAGTGCCCGCTTATGTAAAAAAATTTTACATTACTAATACATCAAAATTAAACTCATAAAATAATGACTAAGGGGGCCTGCTAAGCTACCTCTTGTGCTGCTTCTGTATCTTTGATCATATTCATGACGTTTGGAGCATCCCGAACCTCTCTCAAGCTAAGCCTATAAATATGCACATGTCATCTCATAGTTATTAGTTTTGTAGCATAATCTCTTTTTGGCCGTTGTACGCTCACCCCACAACAATTGTAGGTGAATCACCAAACAAGTAAGATTACTGGACCGAGAGATGTAGTAGTTGAGTCTTTATATCTTTTTTAAGCCACATTTTATTGTATCTTTAGGTTTTAGTTATTTTACTTTTATAATAGATTGTATCTCTATCTTTATTTTATATTTTATTTAAATGATTATATTAGTATTAGTTTATTGTATTCAGATATTTACTTTGGGTTGATAATATGATATGTCTTAGTTCTTGTTGTGGTTTGGATTAGAGGTTGGGATATATTGTTGGAGTTTGGATATTGAGACTTGATATTTTCTTTAAAACATGTTTTAAAAGGTTTTATTAGACCGAATTTGCTCAAAATACAAATGGATTCACTCAATTTTGTTTCATAAATTTTTAAAATAAAAACTATCTTTAAAATAAATTTCAAAACCTATTTTGATTAAAATTTGACATGAATCCTAATTTTAACTTGAACTTTTCAATGTTTCAAATTTTATTCCTTAAAAACTGACTTTTCCAAAATTAGGGCATGACAGCAACACCCAGTGCAAGCATTTAACAAGTTTGCATCTAACACGTGAAGCATCCTCTGATTTGTATCCAAGTTGATCCAAATAAGGTACGATTTCGAGTTCGGATTCAGCTTGATCCGAATAAGGTATACTTTCAGGTTTACACTTGCTCAATGACTTATGAATTCTTACATCCAACAAAAGAAAGGGGAAGAGACTTATGAGTTCTTACATCCAACAAAAGAAAGCGGGTTCTTCCCCTTGACACCAACCACCCTTGCCATTCAGCTCACCCGAAAAAATAATAATAATAATAATAATAAAATTAAAAAAAATAACAAGGAGGTGGATTCTTGACGAATCATGTCTTGCTTCATCATATCACTAAATTTGGTCCTGAAGTGCCTTGGGATTACTCAGTCATAGTGGAATTTTATTTTTGCAATGCATTGATTGGAATTTGAATAGAAGCCTACTGCAGTTGTTATGATATCTGGTTCCAAATTCCCCTTCCTCTTTTTCTCAAATACTGGGACTACCTGTTCTTAATAAATTTTTTATTCCGTTATATCTACGAAGACGAGGAGTACAGGCTTTCATTTTTGCATGTAAAACGTCATAAACACCTCCTTAATTCGCCGAAGCTAATGAAAATGAATGGTAGGGGATCTAAGTAATTTGTTAAACGTGGGGTCTATCTATTGATCGATAAATGAAACCGAACTAGCTGAAGTTTTACCCTTTTGATGATTATCGAATTTAGACTCTGGCTATATGTACAGGCAGACTAGGCACTGCGCCTCCTAAGGGAACTATGACTAGGAATATTTCAAAATAAGACACACAGAAGTATATGTCATATTTTAAAAATTATGAACATAACTTCTGAATTTTAATTCTATTGATCTAATATTTGGATAATAACACAAGGAAAGAATTTATCAGAATCCTAATCTTCTTGTAAAAGTGATTCTAATGAAGCGAAAAATTACTCTCCCATGTTAGGTAGGGATAGCCAATTTTTGCCAACCATGATTTTGTGGAATTTTAACCATATGTTTAAATTAATTGTGTTTATTTCTTTATTCCCAAAGATCTAACTCTTTTTTCAAAGTTCATGGTTTCAGGTAATATCACAATCAATATACCGCACTAGAAATACTAAAAATGTTCATGCTCAAAAGCTAAAAATAAATGTCTAATTTTTATTCTACTCTTTTTCCTATGCAAAAAAATCGAACCCTTAAAGCAATCTTCTATTTTCTCTTCTTCTTTTGTTTTCCCACTCTTCTTCATGAAGAAATTTTATATTTTCTGTTTTGTAGCATTCATGAATTGAGTTTAAATTGATCTTATGGCTCTTCATCCTTCGCGTCTAGCGCATAAGACCTCTTTGGCGCTGCTATATTTTGTTTGTTATCATGAAGCAAAAGTAACTATTAAGTGATATAGTCCTATAGTGGCTACTTGTCAAGAGGGGAAAAAAATTAAAAAGGAAAAGAAGTAACTACCCTTTTACTATTGTGAAGCAAAAGTAACTAGGAAGTGGTAATGTCCTATAGTGGCTACTTAAAAAATGAAAAAGAAAAAAGAAAAAAAAGGAAAGAAAAGAAGTGAAGTTTGAAAAAGGAATAAGGAAAGCATTGAAAAGATGCTTTTTGCATGTGTTTCGAAGCTAGTACGAGGTATGTAAAAAGGAAAGAGAGTATGACAAAGCAAAGGGAGTCAGAAACCAACCAAATGATGTGAGTAGCACCACTCCTTTTTTTCTTTTCGTTTTTTTTTTAATTCAGAAAAAGAGAATTATTTGATGCCCTCCTCTCTTTCTTTACTAAAAGTTTTTTACTTTTTATCATTTTACAGCGAATCAACTTTGTCATATTCTCTGGTATCTTCTGTTTGCACAGCGTGCGTTGCTATGGAGAATTGGTGGTTGTTTCTATCACTGGAATTTTAGTGGGTTGTATTAATCGTGTTGACTTTATATATGCGGGCTATTTTTTCTTCATGCCTTAGATACACGGTGAGCTTAATTTCTACCATGGTCAAACCATTTTTGAGCTTTTAGGTTAGGATAATTGTTGAATTGAGACTCTGACTATATGTGTGCCCCCAAGGGGGCTATGACGTAAATATTTTTAAAGGGTTAATTACAAAAAAACTTTCTAAATTATGACTCAGTATCATTACATCCACGTAAACTCTAAACGTAGCAAATTAACCCCCCTAAACTACTCATTTATATAAATCAAGCACTCCTGTTAGCAATTCATAAGAAAAATAAATGAAAATTTGTTATTTCACTTAGTTTTATACCTAAATTGTTCTTCTCTTGTTATGTTAATTGCCTAATGACTGAAATATTTTTTGAACTGATATGTAAATATAGGAGCAAAATAAGGGGTATTTTAGTTATTAGATAATTATTACAAAAATATAACGTAATTTAAGTATAAAATGAACTTTTATGTGCATGTATACGTTACATGATAATTTTTTATTTACTTTCCTAACTAATTGCTAATGTATTGCTAACAGAAATGGTTAATTGATACAAATTGGTACTTCAGGGGGTCAATTTGTTACATTTTAGAGTTTAGAGGAACATAGTAATACTGAGTCATAGTTCAAGGAGTGTGCTAGTAATTAACTCTATTTTGATTTAAAAAACAGAAAAGTATGTCCCCTATGTTTAAAAGGGACAATATATCTTCTCAATTTTAATTATATAGAGATAATATATAAACTATAACACAAGTAAATATGATAAAATATCTCTTATATTTTTTTATTATTAACTAAATAAAATAAATAAATAAAACTCTTCAACAAGATATCTCTAAAGCACATCTTCTAAATTGGCTCTTGAACATATTATTCATCAAGTTCTTGTAAAATACCAAGGTTTGGCATTTGGTTAGACAAAATTTCTCATAATCCTTATTTCCATGTAATGTGATTCTCATGAAGCGAAAAAGTATTCTCCCATGTTAGGTAAGGGTAGTCACTTTTGGCCAATCAAGATATTGGGAAATTTGACCATGTGTACAAATTAATTGTATTTTTTCTCTATTCCAAAAATGTAACTCTTTTTTTAAATCTCATGTTTTTAGGTAGAGCAATGCTACATACAATTCAATTTCTTAATCTATTTTCTCCCATTTACTTGTGTTTAGAAGTAAGAAAATGTTTGAGAAATGAATTTACATATATCATTTTCTTTTCAGGTAATATCGCTATCAATATATGGCACTTGAAATACTAAAAATGCTCATGCTCAAAAGCTAGAAATAATTTTGTCAATTTTTTTATTCTACTCTTTTTCCTATGCTAAAATCAAACCCCCTAAAGCAAGTTTCTATTTATTTTTTCCCATTGTTCTTTTTAAAGCAATTCACAGGTACTTTGAAATATATGAATTCCTTTTCAAGTTAGGGAGTTGTAAGGAGGATTGTAACATGAAGCAAGCTACTGGAGCCTTGCTTAATTATTAAATCGTTTTTAACTTTTTTGTAGTATTCGTTAAATGAGTTTAAGCTGATCTTGTAACTCTTCTTCAACTTTTCAAGTTAGTGCATTAGACCTTTGCGTTGTTATTGTGAAGCAAAAGTAATAGCCAGTAATGAAGTCCTATAGTGGCTATTCATCTAGAGGGACAAGGAAGGAAGGAAAAAAGAAACGGAAAGAAAAGAATTGAAATACTAGAAAGAAGTGACTACTTTTGTTTGCCATCGTGAAGCAAAAGTAACTAGTACGGGATAGATTTATATACGGAAAGTTACTTGGACTTTCCATCTTTTCCTTTACTTTCGCTTACTACTTAAGTAAGCGAATCTAGTTGCTTTTGCTTACTTCTTGAGGGTTTTACCGCTCGCTCATTACTTTCCTGTTCTCTCTTGTTTTTTTTCGTTCTCTCGTTTTTTCCTCTTAATAGGTGGTCACTACAGGACTTTAGCACCTACTAGTTACTTTTACACTATGATAATAAACAAAAGTATAAAGAAATGACAATGTCTTACTAGACTAAAGTTTTTTTTTCGGTTTGTTTGTATTTTTTTTTTCTTTGGTATTGCAAGTATTTAAATCAAATTATGCGCACCTCAACTAGTTTCATTTTTAGCTCGGCCAAAGACAAACCATCTATATGAGCATTAGGGTATTCATCAAGAATAAATTAAGTGAAAACTAACTTTAAAATAAGATATCTTCGAAGTACTTTACCGTTTCCACACTTAAAAGTCAAGTGTCCTTATGGTGTATAATATATACTTTATATCCCTATATACATGAGGGGTAGGGGAATGGAAGTAGTCAGATTTTTTTGTTGTTTTTCTTTTATTTATTGATTTTTCAAATTCAATTATTATCTTAAACACTGTTATTTGTGAAGAATTATTATTTTTAATTTAAAAATATTTGTGACGACAAATTTAAATACTTTTTGAGACATGTTTTGCGATCGCAAGATATAAACTGTTGTAAAAACATGATGATTGGTTATTACTTAATTTGTGTGAGACAAATGATTACACAAATCTTGAAATTAGTCAAAATACGTACAAATTGTCCCAAATTTTTAAAAACACAAAATGACAACTGGACCCATAATGTGTGCCACCCTAATATTTGTGACCCTCGTAGTTGGCAAGTTATTCGGCTACATCTCATCCCTCCGTTCTTTCCACAAAGTCTCCTATTCTTTCAATAAGTGCGTACAAAGCCTATGTAGCCGGGAACGGAATCGGATGCATCGTTCCTAATATTTGTGACTCTCGTAGTTGACAAGTTATTCGGCCACCATCTCATCCCTCTGTTCTTTTCACAGAGGAATAAGTTCCTCTCCTCTTTTTTCAATAAGTGCATGCAAGGCCTATGTAGCAAGGAATGGAATTGGATGCATTGTTTGTGAGAGGCTATGAGAGAAAGGCGCGCACTTGTTATTGGAAAAGAGTAATGCTATATATAATGGCATTTCTTATTCTTAGATAGTGTAAATAAAAGGTTCTAAGACTCATATTAACAAATTTGTGTGGACTCAGTCACTTGTGTTTAGGAGTTAAAAACAAATTTATGAAAGATATTACATATATCATTTTCTATTGCATAATCGGCAAAAAGAGTTTATTTTAGTAGTGGGGCTTCATATATCACAGCAGTTATTTGAATAAAGCCCTATAAATACATCCCAAACGCCACTTCTATGGTCCATCTCCCATTTTCTCTCTCTCTCTCTCTCTCTCTCTCTCTCTCTCTCTCTCTCAAAATGGGTTCTCATACCAGTACAGTGTTGTGCCAGCAGAATGCCAACAATGTCGTCGATGAATCTTTGGGCGTGTGTGCGCGTATATACCGGCTCATGGCTTCCCGTTTTAAAGGGATGTTCAAGCACAACCAACACCTCTTTCAGCTTGTTCAAGCACAGCAGCAACCACTTGCTGTAGTTCTTGATGATCAACAACCAACACCTCATTCAGTTTCAGTTCCAGTTCAGTCACCGCCGCCACCACTTATGCTGTCATACAATGAACGAATACGTCCACTACTTGATGCTATTGACAAGCTCCGTCACCTTAAGATTGCCCAAGAAGGTATTCAGCTCCCAACCATCGTCGTTGTCGGGGACCAATCGGCTGGAAAGTCTAGTGTCCTTGAATCACTTGCCGGAATCAGCCTTCCCCGCGGCCAAGGCATTTGCACCAGGGTTCCCCTCATAATGAGACTCCAAAATCACCCAAACCCTCAACCGGAGCTTCACTTGGAGTTCCATGGAAAAATAGTATCCACCGACGAAGCCCACATCGCCAAGGCCATTAATGCCGCCACCGATGAAATTGCAGGCAGTGGGAAAGGAATATCCAACACCCCATTGACTCTGGTTGTCAGAAAGAAAGGCGTTCCGGATCTTACTATGGTTGATCTCCCTGGAATCACAAGGGTGCCCGTCCACGGCCAGCCAGAAGATATATATGAGCAAATAGCAGGGATAATAATGGAGTACATCAAACCAGAAGAGAGTATAATATTGAATGTTTTATCTGCAACTGTTGATTTCCCTACGTGCGAATCCATAAGGATGTCGCAGCGCGTGGACAAGACTGGTGACAGGACCCTAGCTGTTGTTACCAAAGTAGACAGAGCTCCAGAAGGTCTACTTGAGAAGGTTACTGCCGATGACGTCCACATAGGGCTTGGTTATGTCTGCGTGAGGAATCGCATTGGTTATGAGTCCTATGAGGAAGCTCGCATGGTAGAAGCCGGTCTTTTTCAAACTCATCCCCTGCTTTCCAAGATTGATAAGTCTATGGTCGGCGTACCAGTTCTTGCACAGAAGCTGGTTCAAATACAAGCAACCATTATCTCAAAATGCTTGCCTGATATTGTCAGAAAGATCAACCAGAAGCTGCACGAAAACATTTCAGAGCTGAACAAAATGCCGCTGAATCTATCTTCAGTTACAGAAGCAATGACAGCGTTCTTGCAGATTATTGGATTGTCAAAGGAGTCTCTGAGGAAAATCCTGTTGAGAGGTGAGTTCGATGAATACCCAGATGAAAGCGGCATGCATTGCACTGCTCGCCTGGCTGAAATGCTCAACCACTACTCGCAAGAACTTCAAAAGACTGCAGTACAGAACAACTGCACGGAGAACTTTCTCATGGATGAGATCATGGTCCTGGATGAAACTAAAGGAATTGGGCTCCCAAACTTCCTTCCCCGCACTTCCTTCCTGATAATCCTGCAGAGGAAAGTTAAGGAGATATCCACAACCCCAGTTGATTTTGTGGAGAAAGTATGGAACTACATCGAAACTGTGGTAATTACCGTCTTGATGCATCATTCTGAAAGCTTCCCACAACTCCAGTTGTCTATAAGAAGAGCTGCTAATGATCTCGTATCAAAGATGAAGGACAAGTCTTTTGATCGAGTGAAGGAGATTGTGGAGATGGAGACGCTGACAGATTATACATGTAATCCAGAGTACATGTCAGAATGGGGTAAGCTTATGGCTCAACAACATGTGTTTATGGAGGTGATGCACGATTATTCCAAGCCCTCAAAGATAACAATTCAAGGTTTTGGGGAAATTGAAGTTGGGCATCTTCGGGGTCTCTACTACGATATCATGGAGCAAGCATTAGACATGAAAATGAGAATTACTGCTTATTGGAAGATTGTTCTCAAGAGGCTTGTGGATTGCATGGCTCTCCACTTGATGTTGAGCGTTCAGAACCTGGTTAACAAGGACATGGAAAGAGAGATAGTGAACGAGGTAATGGGCGGGGGTTCTCAAGGTGGTGGTGGGATTGAAAGGCTGCTGGAAGAATCACCATCGGTTGCAATAAAGCGAGAGAGGCTGAACAAAAGTGTCAAGTTGCTCAAGGACTCCAAGGAGGTTGTGGCTCAGATCATGGATAGAATCGCCTACTGTCACTGGTGAATTATCCTTTATTTTCTCTGAAAACTGCCTTCAGAATCTTAGTCCTCCTCAAAGTTGGGCTTATGTTGTTGGTCTGTTTTGTTTCTATTATTTGTATGTCTCATTTGGCAATCCTGTTTTTAGGTGATGGCACATAGGCGATGGAGATTTTGTTGGATCAGTACTGTTAATTAGTATTTTGGCTTGAATGTTACTTTAATAAATTCTTTTGTCTTTTGCTCTCAGGAAGAAAGATGAATTCTGATTTCTGATACACAGAATTGTGGATTTCATGGCCGGCTGGCCGGTTATTTCATTTGCTACTACGTTCTTCAGATCAATATCTTTATATTACTCAAGTTTATTTCTAGCTCTTTTTTATTCCTCTGTTTTCCTGGTTTGGTTGCTGTTTGGGGGTCTCTTTTGTTTCCTTTGGTGTTTTCCATTTTGTGTTTTCCTTCCATTCTGTTGTATTTGGCTTAGCCCCAAAAAAAAAAAAAAGGTAGTGCTGTTGATCTTGTATTCAACCTGTTTCTCTAAATATGCAGTTGAAATTTGGAGTGAAAAGATTGTAAAAATTCCTCTAACATTAGTAATTGGATTTTTCTCCGGTACCATGAGTTGTTAACATGGTACCAGTATTGTGCAAATTTCAGCCATTCGATTAAGAAAAGAAAAAAGTTGAGCATTGGATGAAAACCTTTGCAATAGGAGCTGAATTCAAGATGGTTTTAGTAAAAAGGAAGTTACTATAAATGCTAGCCTCTGTTGTTATTACAAACAATCAGATCAGCATGTATGTCTGTTTTAGAGAGAGAGAGAGAGAGAGAGAGAGAGAAAAGAGGAGGAAACTAAAGTTTGAATGTGGGTGCGTGAGGATAGTGAGAAACGGCTGCTGAGGTGGATTTTAATTTAATTACCTATTAACCTTTTGTTGCTTCAAATGGTAGTCATGTGGAACCGTTATAAATTTTGGATATTTTTGGGAATAGAAAATGGTCACGTAGCATGAATAGAGGCGTACACCAAATAGGATTTCCCTTTATATATTAAAATAGATATAATTCATAATCACAAAATGTAACACAAAATTTTGAAGACCAATCCAAGGGGTTGAGAGGCCTAGTTGTTTAGCAGAAGGATTAGTAATTAGATCAGTTTGCTTTTGTTCTGCTTCTTCTGAATGTGTTTAAGAGTTAGTACAAGGTACTCGTTTAATCAAATATAAAAAAGCATAGGCCGGCGATATATGGCCAGGGAAGCCATGGCTATGACTATTGCCCTCTCCTCCTCCCCCCAAAAAAAAAAACATTATATTGGTCTGTTTAATCTTTGTTTCAAGAATTTTGACGGCAGCTGATGCTAATGGTAACACAGCTCTTTGTTTCAAATTTTGCCTTAAAAAGTATGAATGAAATACTAAGTAGTACCTGCGGGAGCAATCTGAAGTTTGAAGAACAGTTTTGAACTTCTATTAGAAATTTTAAGATGAAATGGTTTTTCTTTTACCTTCTGTTCTCCTCTTGGGAATCTTTTGGTGTCATGGTAGAGGTAAGATTTTGATGAGAATTCATTTTTTTTTACAATCCACCATATGATACTCGAAATCCCCCAATACCTTCCTACAAAATATTTCTCATCTACTTATCAGGCCTTGTAGCAATAGATAAGGGTGTGGTTAACAAAGATAGGAAGTAAGGCGATAAGCTGGAGAGGGAGCTCTTAACGAGAGTGACTTCACCACTGTTGGATACCGGTATTGCCTCTTCCAAGAAGCCAATTTCTTCTCAAACCTTTCCACCACCATCTCCCAAACTGCCCTTACAGTTAAACGAAGACTCCAAAGAAAGAAGCAAGTAGACTCGCGGCCAAAAAAAAAAAAAAAGCTATCTTACAGTCAAAAATGTCTACCAAACCAAAGCCTCTATGCCCGCCATCTCCCGGCCCACACTGGGATTAGCTTGCTCTTAGCAAGATTTATCCTAAGGTCCGGCACATTCCCCACTAATTACTGGGTTAATTGGTGATTATACTTCTTCAGTGCCCTTAATGAGTTGAAAAATTGTGGTGCAACCTTTGGAAAAAATCTGTCTTAGGTAGGTTATTTTAATATTCATGGATTTCAGAGGTCTGTCAAAGTTCTGATCAAGCAGAGATGATCCGGTTAGAAAGAACTTATGGGACAGACAAGCTTCATGGATTTCAGAAGAATAGCAGATCAAGCTCTTCCCAATTGCACCTACAAGTGAAACAAAGGGAAACCCACCCAGAAAGAGAGAATTGAGGAGGATGTAAATCTAAAACCCTTAGTCTAACCACTTGGGACTACTTTTTCCAGAACATCATTTGTTTCTTGTATTGGTGATCAATGATAATTTAAAATGACATGAAATTAAAGGAAAGTTATTTATACAAATTGAGAAAGAACTTTTAAGTAAACTTTCCACTTGATATTGCCAAATTATTACAGTAGGGAGAGAGCTCATTAGTTAGTCACAAAAACTAAGAACAAAGCCTGTCACACCCCGCTTAGGGATGGAACTGGCCGAGAGCTACAAGGCCTTAGCCCATGGCTCACGAAAACCTAATACCTGCTCAAGCAATATTAACAAATAAAATATTATACTAATTGTAATTCCTCTTACTAGTGTATTCCTCTTACTCAATCAAATCAAATCAACCAAGATGTTCGATCATCGAAAAAGTGAACAATAAAATTAATGACAATACTATCCCCAAAAACCACCAGAAAATGAGTTATTGTAAATATCCAAATCTCATAATTAAGACAAGACTGTCTACTAGCGAAAGACAATAAGAAAAATCCTATGGAGGTCTCAACTCAAAGATTCCCGATTTCAAGTCCATCTCTAATGATTATCTCGCTCACCTAAAATGTTTTAAATGAGCATCAGCATGTAGCTTGGTGAATGATAAGTCTTGCAATAATACACTTGATAATTGAAAATACAATTTTTCATATAATAGATAATGAGCTAAAAGAATTTCTTTAAAAACTTAATGAGTTAAAAGAACTTCCTTAAAAACTTTCTCAATGCACATTCATACATTTTGCATGCTTTCCTTGAAATAAAATAAATAAATCTTACAATTTCAATAGTGAAGCAAAATCATCTCTGAACAACTTATAACTCAATGCTAAAGCAAAATAGCTTCTCTTAAATATACATATTGCTAGCAAATATAATAAGTGCAATAGCTTAGGAAGAATAAGAATAACTCGTATCTCAAATCTCAATAGCAAATCTTTTCTTGGGACTTAGGTCCAGTGGATCCACATCGCACAATCATTTCAGGGTGACACTTAGATCTTTTCCCTAAGTCGATTCGGTTGAGGTTCGCCTACAACTGTTGAGAATTAGATTTACCTCCTAGTTGCCAAACTCACCTCAAAGAGAGGGCATATCTCCTGAACTTCTCAGTAATAGTCTCTAGTACAATATCATAAAGTTTGCACCATTTAATAAAATAATTTTAAAGCATGCATGAAATAACTTTTTCAATAAAATAAACTGTATCTCTAAAATTCTTCTCAATAAATAATCTTCTTTCTCGAGTAATTAAATATTGCATTTCTATTCTCATGTTTATTCTCAAATGGTAACAACTTTTCTCATATCAAAATAAAGCATTATTTTTCAGTAAAATAAATACTTGTGATAATTAAAATCATTTATTACAATTCTCATATGCATGGGATTAAATTTGCAAATCTCAAACTAGTAAGGCAAATCACTTACATGATGTCCAAAGAATGTGGACCTAAAATTACAACGTGAAACTAATGAGTACTACCTGAATTACAAAAATGAAATCTAAATATTAATACATATTCTACAACTGAAATTAACTAAAACTAACTTTAAATTTGAAATCTGCACATCAAAGAACTTAGATTAGTATGTTTCCAAATTCAGAACATATCTAATTAGGCTGTAGATTTTATGGTGTACTGAATTATATTTGGACTTAACCACAAATAATAAAATGCATAGTCATCTTGGAGACTTGGACAAACCAAATCAGCTGACCCACTGCTCTCTCTACAACTCTTTTTTTGTTTTCAAAGTCTAAAACCACTCTCTCTGTCCCCTTCCTTTTTCTTTCTTCTTTCTTTTTATTTTTCTTTATTTTCTCTTCTTTTATTTTCTTCTCTTCCTCTCTATTTTCTTTACTTTATTCTCTTTCCTAATGGTTCTTCCTTACTTCTCATCTCTGCATCTATCCAACATTCAAAGACCCAAACCCTTCATAGTACATGTGGGTCAAAGAATTCCGACCAAGTCCGCCTGGTCAAGCCCAATAAAAATTAAGTAAATAAAGCTGGGCTATGGGTTAGCCTAAATGATCATTAATGCTGCCAAGCCCACATTGCCCACCTCGTGCCGACTTGGACCCAAGCCAAAAGACGGCAAACCCAACCCACAAGGATAATCAGAGCATTTAATGCTCTGATCTCAGCATTTAATGCAGAGATGACTCGCTTTTAATACAAGACCGGCTCACCACATGACGTCCACGTTCACGTCCGATCAGCCGAATTTTGGCACATCGGTAAAGCTAGACCCAGGTCTAATCAATCGGGGATGAATGATGTGGTCTACGAGATAGGTCATGATGAACCTAAAGTAGACACAAGGGTTAACATTCTATCGATTACACTATAAATACCGAAACCTTAAGAAGCAAGGTATAGACAATTGAATTCACGCATACACTATCTTTATTCATTTCATTCTTGATTAAGATTGCTAACTTAATCATCGGAGTGTGATCGGCCCAAAGAGGGTCGACCCATTCTAACTTCTCTGTCTCCTTGCAACAAGTTGGTGCTCTTTAATATTGGTTCCAGTGATCGGTCAAGCCTTCCCAAAAATCCCACTTTCAATTGGCGCCGTCTATGGGAAGGTCAAGATAACCATGAGTACCAACATCCAAAGGCAAAGAGGAGTAGACCCCACTGAGGGAGGAAGGGAGGCTTCCTCCAGCCGAGACCATACCAATTCGGCAAAATATCGATCTACCCCGGTAGATCGGCCACCGAGGTCGGACAAAGAGGTTCGAAATCCAGTCCCCTATTGGGAGCCACCAGGAAAAACAAGACGGGTTGTGGAGAGACCCAGACTACCTCAAGGAACCAAACCTATGCAAAAGCCACCACCGGGACCTTGCCCCTTCGCCCTCTAGTAGACATGTTCCCAGCAACCATACACTCCATTCTACTGAGCGGGAGCTTCAGCATCGCGACGATGAGATTGCCTACCTCACCTCTTAGGTTTGGGCTATGAGGGAAGCAATCTCGAAAAGTGGTGGGCGCGTCAGAGAAGGATCCCCGGGCCATGAAAAGAACACAAGGAGTAGGGACTCCAAAAGAAGAAACACAACCTCGGCTCGAATGAGAGGAAGTTACACCTCTAGCACTAGACATTGCGTCGAAAGGCGAGCAAATCGGTGCCGTGGAAAGAGCTAGACGTCGCAGAACAAGGATCGGGCAGAAGATGGTCAGCAATGGAAAGACTAGGAAAAATGGCTTAATAAAAAGTTGGATAATAGAAAGCAGCACCTGAAAGGATGCGCTACCTAGGACATGATTAATAAGACCCTGGACCAAATTGCATCCATACCATTCACGAAGGAGATTGAGTCCCGTCAACCTCCATGAAAATTCGCATCACCAAAGTTCACTCCCTATGATGGAAAGGCTGATCCAGTTAGTCATATTCGGCATTATAAGCAGTTGATTGTGCTATGAAGTGGAGACTAGTCCCTGATGTGCTAAATTTTCCCATCCAGCTAGGGGGACGTGGCCCTATAATGGTTTGACAGGTTGCCATCTAGGTCGGTGTCAAATTACAGGCAACTTGCCAAGCTCTTTACTACTCGCTTCATAGCCAATAGCATGCAGCCCAACGAGGTCGATTTCCTACTTACCTTATGAAAAAACGAGGGAGAAGGATTACGGGCATATGCAAGGCGCTACTGGGACGCCTACAATGAAATCGACAAGTGTAGCAAGCAACTACCTGCAACCTAATTCAAGATTGACTTGCCTAAGGAGCACCGTTTGTTGTAATCCTTAATGAAGAAATCGGCCCTCACCGTGCAAGAATTGTTGTCCAAAATCGAGTGATACGCCCGATTGGAAGAAGATGTACCCCAGCCGATTCTAGAGAAGGTCGGCATTGTTGCTGAAAGGGTGAATAGAAAAGATGCCAGAAGCCTCAGTGAAAAGACAACAACAATCGAGGCAAGCAAACGAATAAAAGGATCTATATTGTCTTCAAAGATCCCATTTACAAAATCTTACCTCAGATTCGCGACAAGCCCTTTTCAAATGGCCTCCGAAGCTGGGAGGAGACCCTGCGTTTTGAGACTAGAAGAAGTTCTGTAACGACCCGCCTAACCGAGCCGTTAAAAATTAAAAATGCACAACCTCAAATCCCGTGATGAACTCTCCACATAGCAGATAAGACAAAATCGCGGCTCCAAAAGAATTATGTCCTCTTCATGACTAGGAATCTTGAGATAACAATTATAACTTCAAATAACTCACAACAATAATAATAATTCATCCTAGGCTCCAAGATATTTAACACCCAAAACGATGACTCCAAAGTAAGGCCTCAAAGTGGTGCTCGACCAACACCTCATATGCTCTCGTCTTGATACCAACTTCTGTTGTAACCCGACTTCGCCCTCACTAGGTCATGACCATGAGGGGTGTTGGGGTTATAAAGTTTAACAAGGTATGATAATCATGAATCTCATCATAAATCGAACGGTTCAGCTAACCTCACATCAAATTAGAAATAACAGTGGAACATTAGCGAAATGTCTCTTTACAAGTATAGCCCAAAAGAGATCTAATTAACTTAGAATTATTAAAGCGATAGGCTAGCAGGGGGAGAACTCATTCCCACTATCATTTCCTTAGAAAACCGGTTGATGCTTTAGCCCCTGAAATATGTCCCATAAAATAGGAGTGAGCTACGAAGCCCAGTAGGAATCTCATAAATTCTATAAAGCACAGGTTTAAATGCAATGCAGTAAAAAGATAGCATGGTATACATATGTCCCTTGGAATTCTTTTCTTTTTCATCAATACCAGGATCCTTGCAGGTATGTCCTGCCCAGGCCAATTCAAGCCAATGGGGCCCACCTATGATTCATCCTCCGTCATCAAGTCTAGTGGGGCCCATCCATGATCATCTAGCCCGATATCAAGCCAGTAGTACTGACCCATGATAGCCCCGAATATCAAGCCAGTCAGGTACACCCATAATATAAACCCAAGGTCTTTTCCTTTCCGGTTGTTCCACCCTTATTCATCCCCAGTGACGCAATCATGCAAGTAATGTATATTTGCAGAAGGCAATATAATCAACAACATAATTAGCAGGAAGGCGTAAAGTCAACACAGTAATATGCAAGTCATTTAATAAGAAGAAAATAAGCATATATTTTAAAGAATGCATAAGTTCCTACCCTGATAATACATCTTGGTAAAAATAGGTACTCGTTTCACGTACGGTCTGTGAAGGAAGGAGATACGAGCTTGTATATCACAATTATCCAAGATTTCCCAACAACTCTTATAAATAGGTAATTGTTAATTGGAAGTGTCAAATAATTAGAGAGTCAACAAGGTTAGAGTTGTTATAGGGGATAATTCGGTGGGACAGATCCTTTGGAATCCTCCTTGTCTTCCGTTAAGAACAAAATTGTCCAATAGCAGGGCCCAAGGGTGAAATCTCAAATTTTACTAGGGGACCCAGTGACCTCGCACTCTCCCATATTTGGGTTCCTCATGATTTTTGAGGTCCACTGGTAAATTTTCATATTTTTCCCAATTACATTATATTCTCTGCGATTTTCTGTGTCCAAACAGAGTTATTAATTCAGGGAAAATCATAAAATTATCAGAAAATTTCAAAAAATTTAGGGTAGGCTTATATGATCTCTAGAACTATTCCACCAAAATTTGGTGGTCATCGGAGCATGCATGTGCCCTCACGCGCCACCAGCCATGTGTGGGGTAGGAAGGCGTAGCCTTCTCCTTCCTCCACCGTGATTGGTAGTGCTTCCAGATCCATTTCCGACCATCCACCACACTTCCTAGCCATGCATGCACAACCCAGAGATAGGTAAGGACCTGGGCTTCACACTCATGGCCAGAGCTCGGCTGGTGGTGGTCGGAGGTGGCCGGTTTTTGGTTGAAAAGCTCGGTTGCACAACGAAACCCTAGGTTCCAGACCTACAATTGGGTTTTTTGGATCCTTCCCATTGTTTTCTAGAAAAGTGTTCTTCACAAAAGTTGTTCGGATCGTTGAAACGAAGAGGACCCAACTAGACTCATCGAAAAAGGTGGTTGGTGGTCAGAGTTATGGTCAAGTGACTGATTTTCGATGATTTCGGCTTTCAAGGGCCATTCCAGCTCATGCACAGAGGTATGAGGCCTCCTTTGGACTCCATGGAGGTCTTGGAGAAGCCTCGTACCACTGTGGCAGGCCTCAAGCCCTGCCTTGGCTTGCTTCGACCAAACAACCAATCAAACGCTTGATTTTCGCTCACTGTTTTTCTCTTTGGTTCACAGTGGTTGGGGGGCTGGTTTTGCTGGGTTTAGGTAGTTGAGGGGTTGGGGAAGGAGGCTCAGTACCTACTCCTTTGAATGGGTTGAGCTTATCTCCCTCTTCTGCCTCCCTCTACTCGGTTTTCTCTCTCTCTACAATCTCTTCGTCTCTTCACAGCTGCTATAATGGGTCTACAATGGTGAATTTGCTGGGTTTAGGAGGGTTATGGAATGGGGAAGGAAGTCTTCTTACCTCACTTCGAATGGCCAACACCTACCCCTCTTCTTCTATCTTTTTTTCTCTTGATTTCTCACACTCTCTCTCTCTCTCTCTCTCTCTCTCTCTCTCTCTCTCTCTCTCTCTCTCTCTCTCTCTCTCTAAAACTCACTCCAACCTCAACGAGCACCTCTTGGGGGCATGGAAGCCAGGTTAGGTATATATAGAGGGGTGTGGGGGTGGTGCCTCATGTGGTGGTGTGAGTTTGCCATTTGCATGGGGTGCACAGGTGGGTTTTCTTTCTTTTTTTCCTCTCTCCCCGTCTCTCCCTCTCCTTACATCTATCACACTCTCTCTCAAAGCACGTAGGTCGTGCTTGATATGAGGTTGTCCGACGCATGGTGGATGGCCATGCTAATGCATCCCCCCCCTCCCTCTCTCTCTCTCTCTCTCTCTCTCTCTCTCTCTCTCTCTCTCTCTATGTATATATATATGTAGGCAGCTACCATGCCTTCATGCCCAGCAAGTAAGAAAATTCTATGCATGGGTTTCCATGAGGGACATTCCCCTCGATCTCATTTCTTCTCTCTCTACAACCTTCTCGATTCTCATCTCCTTCTCTCTTCAACCTATCCTCCTATTGGCTGCATGGGCATTTCTTGCCTGGCAAGTGGGGAGGCAAGAGGGGGTTAATATATCTTCTTGCCTTGTAATAAGTGTGTGAGACTTTGACCAAGTGTTGTGATTGGTGTATGTGTGTTTTAAATTTGCGTATAGTGTGCGTGTGTTAGTGTTGGTCTCATACAAGTGTGACCAATGTATATATTAAGCCATGCATTATGATAAGGTGTTAGTCTAGGCCACATGTGCAGCTTAGGGTGAAATATAAAAATGAGAGGAGTAGCTGGCCATGCATGTGATGGTTATATAGGTATATACACTAACCATGTGATAGAAATACAATATGATATTTAGTATGGGTCATGTATGCAGCCATGAGTGCATCACATGCACTTTATGTGTAGGTGGTAGCTGGCCATGCAAAGGTGGTGGGCTGCCACAACACTTGAAGTAAAATGAAAGGTAGTCTCAGTCCGAAACAGTTGATTTTTGGACTTCAATTCTTATCGAACGCTCAATCCGAAAATGTAGGTAGAAAGCTCTCAAAAATTAATCGGTTTAGGCTCAAATTTTGTACCATTTCGATGCCGGATGAGAGAGAAAACTCAAACCGAAGTTTTGGTAAAATCGAGCGCGAATTTCCAGGTGCAATGGCTTTCGGGATATTTTTGGGAGACCAAAATTCTACGGAATTGAGTTCTGAGAATACGAATGGGTTGGGCTAAAAAATTAGATAATTTTAGACATTAAATTTGTCAAAATCTGTTGAGAAACGGAAGAGAAAACCCTATATAAAGTTAAGGTAATTTCTGGAGCAAAATTCGCCAACTGCAGCGACTTTCGGGGGCTGTTTGGGAGATCAAATCTCCATGGAATTGGGTTCTGAGATTACGAGGGGATTGGGCTCGAAGAGAGGATAATTCTAGACACTTCATTCGTCAAATTTCATCGAGAAATGAAAGAGAAAATCAAGTTTGAAGTTAGGATAAATTTTGGTTCGAATTTGCTAGGCATATCGTGTTTCGGAGCTCTTTCGGGAGATCGATTTTTCCAAAAAGCCGAGTTTTAACATACCGACTAGGTTGGGCTCGGAAAGACCTCGCTCTCGACTTATGATTCTTATGGCTGGGTCTATTCAGTCTCGCTAGGGATGTAATGTAGTTAAAAGGAAATTGCGGGTATTACAAGTTCTGCTCTTATCATCGGGAGAAGAGGCATCAGACAAAGTAGTGTCGGCATCTCAAAAGCCACTTAGAAGATTTAGACAAAGCTGGTCATTTCGACTAGTATATTAACCAGGAAAAAATGAAATAGGAGGCTGAACAATCAAGGCAGGAAGTTGACCCGCAGAAGGAGAATGAAGCAAGACTGGTCTGAGTAATTAACGTGTTGCATGGTTTGGCTGAATTAGACGCTATTAACCTACATCGATACCGGGCTGAGATACAGAAGGCTGCGCACTTGAGGGAGGTAATACAGATAACACCTCCAACCAAAAAGGTTAAGATCAGCAGTAACTCTGTGGCCATAACCTTCACTGATAAAGGCCTAGTGGGGGTATAGACCCCCCACAATGATGCCTTGGTTGTGACGTTGAGAATGGCGGGTTGCGACGTTAGAAGGTTGCTCATTGACTAAGAGAGTTCCTCCAAATTCATGTACTACAACCTCTTTAAAAAATTGGAACTGAAAGAGTTCGATCTCCAGCCATCTCTCAACCCATTAGTCACGTTCAGTTTAGACCCGGTTTGGCCTCTGGGGAAGGTGATAGTTCCTATGATTGCCAGAGGGATTACGTTGTAGACCGAGTTCCTGGTGGTCAATATGTCTTCCCCCTATAATGCGATCATGGGACGAACATGGTTACACCTCATGAAGGCTATTTTATCCTCCTACCATCAGTTGATCAGATTCCCAACCCTCGGAGGGGCGGGAGAAATAAGAGAAAACCAAGTGGTCGCTAAACAGTGCTTTCTGATAGCATGCACCACGAAAGTGAAAGCTGACAAGGTACAGATGATGAAACTTCACGAGGATATGCCAACTATTAATGATGTAGGGCAGACCCCGGAGAATAAAGCCATTGAAGAATTGAAGAAAATCTACATCGATCTGCAGAGTGAGAAGTATTTTGTCATTGACACATCCTTGTCCAAAGCTGAAGAGAACTCCCTAATTAAGGTGCTAGTAAGTTACCTTGAGGTGTTCGCCTAGACTCCTTACGATATGCCAAGGATCAACGCCGAGGTTGCCTGTCACTGATTAAATGTTAACCCACAATGCTGACCTATGGTCCAAAAAGGAAGAAGGGCGGCAACACAATATGTAGATGCTGCTATAGAAGAAACCAAAAAAATCCTTGATGCTAGGGCAATTCGGGAAGTCCATTATCTAAGCTGACTTTCAAACACCATGGTGGTAAAAAGGAAGGACGCCAAGTCAAGGGTCTAAGTCAACTTCACCGATCAAACAAGGCATGCCCCAAGGACCCTTTCCCTCTTCCCAAGATCAACCAGCTCGTAGAAGCAACAACCAGTTTTAAAAGGATGAGCTTCTTATATGCTTATCGTGGGTATCACCAAATCCCACTCCATGAAGATGATTAGGAGAAGATCGACTTCATCACTCCAAGGAGTATCTTCTCCTGCAAAGTAATGCCCTTTGGTCTGAAGAATGCTGGGGCCACCTACCAGTGACTAGTCACCAAAATGTTTAAGGACCATATCAGCAGCACTGTGGAGGTATACATCGACGATGTGGTGGTTAAAAGCAAGATCAAAAGCTCGTATTTGGAAAATCTGAAAGGAGTGTTTGGCATTCTGAAGCAGTACAAAATGAGGCTAAACGCCTCTAAATGCGTGTTCAGAGTCAGCTCAGGGAAATTCTTGAGGTTCCTAGTTACATACCAGATAATTGAAGTAGATCTATGGCAGATTAGTGCTATCCAGAGCATTCAAGCCCCAAAGAACACCAAAGAAGTGCAAAAGTTGACTGGTAAGACAGCAGCACTCAACAGATTCATCAGCCGATCTTCGGATAAGTACCGACCATTCTTCCATCTTCTCAAGAAATGGGAGCGATTCAGCTAGACTCCGGAGTGTGATCAAGCCCTTGCAGATTTAAAGAGGTACCTGACCTAGCCACCCCTACTTTCCACCCCATTCATGCATGAAGACTTCTTTCTCTACCTGTCAGTATCGGAGCACACTGTCATTGTTGTACTACTCCGGCAACAAGATGGGCAATAGAGGGGTCGATCTATTACATCAGCAAAACACTCTTCAGGGCAAAAAGTAGGTACCTACCACTAGAAAAATTGGCATTTGCTCTAGTAGTGGCATCTCGCAAATTGGTGTACTACTTTAAAGCCTATACCATCAACATCCTCACTGACCATCAGCTAAAACCACTCCTCAGATGAGCTGACTTCTCTGATAGACTAGCAAAGCGGGTCGTTGAGATGGGAGAATTCGACATCAAGTTCCACCCAAGATCGACAATTAAAGGATAGGTACTTGCTAACTTTATTGCCGAATTCTCTATTGAATTACCACCGGAGAACAACCCGAAAACACCCTCTGCTTAACAAAACAATGACCTCCCCCTGGACCTTTAGAAAAATGCTGATCATTGGAAACTCTTAGTTGATGGAGCGTCCAATGACAAGGGGCAGGATCGAGGATAGTTCTCATCACACCAGATAGTTTGGCAATAGAGCAGGCTATCAAACTCAAGTTCACTGTCTCAAACAATGAATTGGAACACGAGGCCCTACTCGCCAGACTGCGTCAAGCCATTGAACTAAAGATTGCTGAGATCATTATCTATTTGGATTCCCAACTAATGGTCAATCAGATCACTGGAGAATACGCGAAAAAAAATGATAGAATGACACAGTACTTGGCAAAAGCAAAGGAATTGATGGCCAAGTTCGGCAAGTACAAACTCTACCAGATCAGCTGCAACAATAATGCTAATGCTAATACCTTTGCGACACTGGCAATGACTCTAAAATCAAGATAAAAAAGAATAATCCATGTGGAGACCTTAGCCAGACCAAGCATATTTCATGAAGAGGAGCAAGCTCTGCCTATAAATCAATTGGGATCATCATGGATAGACCCAATTATCTCCTAACTTGACAAAGATGAGCTGCTGGAGGATAAGAATAAAGCCAAACAGGTCAAACACAAAGCCCTCAGATACTGGCTGTCACTAATCAATGAACTCTATAACAGATCTTTCACAGACCTCTACTTACATTGTGTCCACCCGGACAAATAGCAGAGCATCATGTTTGAAATTCATGAAGGGATTTATGGAAGTCATATTGGCAGAAGGTCGTTGGCTCACCGAGCTATCTCGTAGGGGTACTGGTGGCTTTACATGCAAAAGAATGTATCCCAGTACATGCTGAGATATGAAAAATGTTAAAAGTTCTCTCTAATTATACATCAGCCTGCTGAGAACCTCACAACTATAACTAGCCCTTAGCCTTTTGCCTAGTAGGGACTAGACATAGTCGGGTCTTTGTCCCGAGCTCCAGGTAATAGGAGATTTCTTATTGTGGCAACAGATTACTTCACCAAGTGGGTGGAAGCAGAGCCCCGGTCAACCATCAAAGAGATTGACACCAAAAGATTCGCCTGGAGAAACATAGTAACAAGGTTCAGCATACCCTGGGTAGTTGTCTCAGACAACGTCACCCAATTTGATGGCAACATGTTCAGATCATTCTGCAACGAGCTTGGAAACTACTATTTAACACCAGCCTATCCATGGTGCAACGAACAAGCCGAAATTCCAAACAAAACTATACTGAACGAGATCAAGAAACGGCTGGAAAAGGCTAAAGGAAGATGGGTGAAGAAACTACCCAACGTCCTATGGTCCTATAGAACTACCCCAAGGAGGTCTACTAGAGAAACACCCTTTTCTTTGCCTTATGGGGCGGAGGTAGTAATACCCTTAGAAGTAAGACTACCAATAATTAGATCGACAACATTTAACACTTGATCTTGCAGAAAACAGAGAGGTCGCTCTAATTAAGCTCATTGGATATCATCAACAGTTAAGTCAGCCAAGAGCCTTTGTACCAGGAGACTTAGTACTGTAGAAAGTATTGGGGGCAACAAAGAATCTAGCAGATGGAAAGCTTGGCCCCAACTGGGAAAGTCCCTATAGAATGGTGTCCCAAATCGGCGTGGGGGCATACCGACTGGAAACTGCCGAAGATGGGAGACAGCTACCCTGACCTTGGAATGCGAATAACTTGAAGAAATTTTATCACTAGAATTGACACCCATATGATGTAACTACTCAACAATGTTTGGTCTTTCCGAAGTTTCATATGATCAATAAACTTGGAAGTCATTCAAACAAATTTATTCGTTTGATGCTACTCCAAAATACAAAGCACTAAAGGAAGACAAAAACAAAAACCAAGTGGAAAAACTTGTTGCTGTCCAAGTTGGATAGGTCAGCCAATGAAGGTCACAAAAACCAAGTGTAAAAACTTGATCTTATCCAAGTTGAACAAATCGGCCAATGAAGGTCACAAAAACTAAGTATAAAAACTTAGTCCTATCCAAGTTGGATAGGTCAGCCAATGAAGGTCACAATAATTAAGTGTAAAAACTTGGTCTTGTCCAAGTTAAACAAATCAGCCAATAAAGGTCATAAAAATCGAGTTTAAACACTTGGTCCTATTAAACAGGTCGACCAATGAAGGCCAAAACTCTAAAACAAAGATCAAAATTAAACACCTAGAATTAGTCCTACCCAAGTAGGGTAGGCTAAAGCTCTATGCGCAAACACAAACCAAAATCCGAACTTGGTTCTACCTAACTCATGCAGATCAGCAAGTTTATAAACTAAGATAAAACAGCAAAAGTCAAGGCCGAATCAATATAGTAAAAACAACTTGCATTAATTTGAAGCATTGATTACGTGAAGCAAAACAAAAAAAAAAAAATAGTACAAAAAACTAGTTGTTAAGGATGGTCTCTACCAACTTCTCAGAAGGCTCAGCCAATTTGTCTCCAGCAGTTTCATCTGTGACCTTTGGCAGTTCAGCAGCTGATTTGGCCTCTTCAATAGCAGCCGCTTAAGTAAGCTTTCTCTTATGTTCAGCATTGGTGACCACCTTCTCAAGATTAACAGAGTCGTCCTCTGTCGTGTCGAAGTAGTCAAGGCATAGCTTCTAAACGTCAAAGGACTTCTCCACTTTGGTGAATAGAAGGGCACCATTCTAACCCTCTTGAAAGATTGTCCAGCTCAGGTCCGTCATCTGAGTAGCAAGATCCTTGGCTGCCCGATCAGCACCCTTTTGCCTGATTAGCTCCTCCTCTGCCTTAAGCTTGGCCACCTCAGCCTGTAATGCTTTTATCTCGGCTTTGGCCTTGTACAGTTGCACAGACTGCACTTCATTCTTTTCTAGCAAAGTGTTGGCCTCCTTTTCCCTATTTTTAAAGTCGGTAGTGACCATCTTCAACTTTTTCATGGCCTCCTCTGCCTTATTTTTCTACAACAATCTTTCCTCACTAGTGTTGAGCCACTCCTTCAAACCAACATGCTTCTCGACCAACTGCTGGTGCTGCTCGGCAAAAGATTAAAAGTGGCTCATCACCTCCAAAGAGTTAAGGCAACCTTACAAAATAAGACTACATGTTAGAATGAGAAGCCAAAGGAAATAAGAATAGAGTTGAGGGGATAAGAAAGAACTGATTACCAGAAGAGAGTCATGGACGGCACCTATGAAGACATTCAGATCGTTGGCACTTCTCTGCTTCAAGACGTCCTTCTTCGGCTGGGTGCTCTGGATAACACCTAATGCCACCTCGACTTGATTGATCATGGAGTCAGCCGTCGTCATGCACTAACTGAGAATGTTCAGAATGATGGTCATCAGTTCGACATCAGTCGGATCTTTAACGGCACATTTGGAGCCGACCTTCGCCTTCTTTGAAACCAGTTGTTAGGCGGTTGCTTTGGGGGCTTTCTTTTTCTATAGTCGAGTGCCTGACTTCTTCTGTAAAGGCAAGACATCCTTGACTGAGGAAGTCTCCAAATCAATGGCCAAAGGATCGGCAATAGCTGTGGCAGCCTTTTTCAGTGGTTTTCCTGCTACAACAAACATCATCTCCTTTAGATAGGGTTGCCCTCTGATCCTTCTAGCTTAGCCTAACTTGGAGGTCAGGCATGGATAAGCTATTCGAACCACGGTGAAATTTATAAAGTTGCTGCTCCTCGACAACAAAATCAGATGAAGGCGGAGCAACGACGGTCACTTGCCTGGCGACATATGCCCTCTCGATGGCAACACCAACAGGGATCTCTTCAAAATCCCCTTTTGCACCCTCAACCAATTTCGCAAGGACGCTCAGCGAGACCCCCGTTTTTACGGTAAATAACGAATAGCGTTGCTGGTAGTTTAGCAGGATATGGAGAGTTCGCGCGACGTCTCTCAACTTGCCCTGCCCACAAAAGTTGACTCCTTAGGCAACGTCTCTCATTCTCTTTTTCGCAACTACAAGAACAGCAAAGACAAGGTTAGAAACATAAAAAGACAGATGAAGGAAATTAATTATAAGTCTACATCGAACTTATTTCCTGAGAAAATCTAGGGCACCGTCCCACCGATCTTTCACCCGAAGGAAGGTCGCCGAACTCCTAGGGGTTAAATACCAAAACCCTAACATCATCTATGCCCTTCTCAGAGGACGACAAACACTTTACTATCTCCCTACCATTATCAGCAGCCCAGAGATACACTTTCGAACTCTCACCTTTTACTTTTCAAAGTGTATATAAATAGTCAAGCTCGGCAAGCCCCAAGTTCACACCCAAGTGCCGATTAAGCTCGAGCATCCCAAAAACTATTCTATATACGTTTGATAAGAGCTGAGAGGGTGATACCTTACAGCGAACAATGAACTTTTGAAGGAGGTGATGTAAGGGAAACCTAAGACCTCCCTCAACGATGGCGATAACCGGAAAGGGCATCCCCTTCTCGATCTTTTCCATATGAAAGTCATTAGACTCTACCAACTCTAGGCCAATTTGATCAGGGATCTCATATCTAGCCTTAAAGGTGGCAATCGCCACCGGACTGTCTATCATTTTTCTCAGACGTGTTGCCATTAGGGGACAACCGTCAAAGGAAAAAATCTTATAAGAGAAAGGTGGACACAGAGAAGACTTACAGTAGAAAGGGATAGCGAGGGACGCTCTCAAACAAGAAGATGAAGTATATAAGTGCTAGTCACCGAAAAGGACACCCTCCTTTTATACTCGTCCGTGCCATCGGTTCATTCGTGCTAAACGGCAGCAATCACGTCATAACAGTGGACCATCGCATCGGCCATCAATGCCTCAGCGTCTCATCAATGCGGCTTTAAATCCATGTTGTCCATGTGGCCAAATAACCGCCAAAATGGTAGCACGCCTGAAGGAGCTTCATATTGACCTCACGCAACCCTTAGCCCTTTGAGGAGCCAAAAAGGGCACAAGGGCTGGGGCTAATTGTGGGTTAAAGAATTCTGGCCCAGTCTGCCCGGTCAGGCTCGATAAAAATTAAGTAAATGAAGCTGGGCTACGAGTCAGCCCAAATGATCAGCAATGCGGCCAGGCGCGCATTGCCGACCTTGTGCCAACTTAGGCCCAAACCAAAAGACAGCGAGCCCAACCCGCAAGGATAATCAGACCATTTAATGCTCTGATCTCAGCATTTAATACGGAGATGACTTGTATTTAATACAGGAGCAGCTCACCACATGACGTCCACGCTCACATCCGATCAGCCAGATTTTGGCACAGCGATAAAGTTGGACCCATGTTCAATCAGTCAGCGACGAATGATGTGGTCTACGAGATAGGTCATAATGACCCTAAAGTAGACACAAGAGTTAACACTCCATCGATGACACTATAAATACCGAAGTCCTAAGAAGCAAGGTATGGATAATTGAATTCACGCATATACTGTCTTCATTCATTTCATTCTTAATTAAGATTGTTAATTTAATCATCAAAGTGTGATCGGCCCAATGAGAGTTGACCTATTCAAACTTTTCTGTCTCCTTCGAGCAAGTTGGTACTCTTCGATATTAGTTCAAGCGATCGGCCAAGCCTTCCAACAAATCTCACTTACAGTCCATAATCAAAGACCCACGGCCAAGCAGCTCCTACTACCATGACCTATTTTTATTTTATTTTATTTCATCAAATCCATTCCCATTATAAAGCCACCAAACATATACACCTACCTACACATCCAATCATATAAATATAGCTATACATGTATAACAGCTTTTTTACCCCATTCAAAACCAATTTACTCCATGCACACACTACCCATCCCAAAGCTCTCTATCATGGCAGCCATGACTGTCCACCAAAAGCCATTATCGTCATTTTTTTTATTCTCTTCTCCACATTACTTTAAATACCAGGTGTATATATATATACTAGTATTGACCTGTGCGATGTATGAAATTTATAAATTTTGTAGTCATAACATAAATTAAAGATATTTGTATAATTTAATTAATTAATTAAAATTATATTATGTTAAAAACTTAGCCCTTGATGCAAGTAGAATATAACCAACCAAAGAGTTTTATGTAGTGAAAGCCTGCAAAACCTTATTACATATTCTATTCTATACCCTGGCAAAATGCTAGAAGTTCATTTAAAATTTTTAGATTCTTTTTTTCTCGGTGTTTCGGGCACCCAACCAAATGGTTTCATGCCACAAATCTAGAACAAATGATTAATTAAAACCCAATCATGAAAAAAAAAATGAAAACAGAGAAAGTTAAAATACTTCATGATGGATTTGCTAGTGGTCAACAAAAGTATTGAGATTGGACAGAGCATTAAACATCATTCAGGGATGGCTCTTGTTCAGCATCACCAACAACCCTCCCGCCAAGATCACCATCATCATTGACTATATGGAAATTATAAGAATCAACTAATTCATTTTTTCCAAAAAGTAAAGAGGAATTAACATGTATACTTTCATGTTCTATGAAGGGGACATTGGTCAAGATAGTTCAATATAATAGCCATGGTTTTGCCTTATGAAACATTGATGAGCTTGGCTTCGAGTCTCCCTCCTTGTTGGGGCCATCTTAGCTTGTTAATGCGGGGATTCACGTTGATTCCGGTGTTAACGGGGGGTTTAATCCCGTGCCCAGGCTAGTTGGCAATGTTTCTAGCTGTACCAAAAAAATAAAAATAAAAATAAATATAAATATAAATAAACAACCAATTAAATAACGGAAATGGTAGCTCACCCTTTGTTTTTGTGTAAAAAGAATAAATTTCAAAAAATAAAGTACACGCTATCACATAAGAAAACAGTGTAGGCAACACAAAAATAGCTAGGATAGAAATTCAATTATGCAACAACAGAATCCTTGCTAGATTGAGTCAATGAGCATCTGACCAAGAGATGGAGGACTTTTTTTAGCTCTCTTTACCAATTGATGGGTTGGGGCATTTCTTCTTGGAACTTTGGATATTTTGTGGTAAACCAATTGGATCAAAATCTAAAGAATTGATTTCATCTTTCCTCTAAAGTTCACTTTGGAAGAAACATCACTACAAAAATCCTCAGCAGATCATACTAACATCAAAACCAAAAAACTTACATCACTATCTCAAAAAAGAGCTGTTTCATTGTTGGATACCAAAATCATGTTTCAAATCACAATTTTATGTTCTACTAAATAATCTTTCTTGCAAGAAAATAACCAATTTTCCAATTTAGAGGAAAGAAATTGTATTCAGAGATCTTACCAAATTACTCACCGTGACTAAAGATCTTCCAATTGGATTTTAGACCCCATGACGACAATCTGTCGCAATTTGAACAAATCAATATAAAGTTTAAATCAGACCCAAAAAAAAAAAATTCACAGTCTGTATGTTGGTAATTAAAAAAAATATGAAGCTGAAAATATCATCAAAAAAGTTTTTCCAACACAACACCTTCATCCCACAATCGTCCTTCCACAACCTAGAAAAAAATAATCATCTAAAAAAAACTATGGCATTTGACAGAAAGAGGGGAGGGGAGATGTGAGATATCTATATTACACAAATAAAGAGAGACAAGAGAGATAAATTGACTAACCTCTGTAATAGAGAAAAAGAAGAGAGTGCTTGAGAGAGAGAGAATAAGAGAATAAGAGAAAGAGAGATTGATTCACCTCTACGTGCCTTTGCCAAATTTTGTGACGATTTTTCTAAGGTCTAGGTAGAGTGGCATTTGATGGTAGTGGGCATGGGGGCAGAGAAGAGAAAAACAATAGAAAAACTGAATGAGAAAAAGAAAGTAAAATATATAAGTATAGGTAGCTATAATATTTAGAGAGATTTTAGGAATTGCAACATTTTTAATGAGTGATTTGAATTTGGAAGGAGATTTTAAATATTCAAAAAATTGAGAGGGAGAGAGGGAGCCAAGTGTGTTTTTACCCTTTAATTAGAGATAAAATTTTGGAGCCTGTAGTATAGATTTTTTTTTTATTTCCATAGTTTGTTTTTCCTCTTTGGCTATTATTAAGATTCTTTTTTTGACTTCTCTTATTAGAAAAGGCAAGGAGGGAGGGAGGGCAATTAAGTTTGATTGGTGTTTTTTCAGCAAGCAAATTTATGGATTTTGTCTCTTTTGATTTTGGTGCCTTTATTTATTTTTTCGTTTCCATAGATTGTTTTATTTCTTTTAGTTAATTTTTGTGTTTTCTTGTTAATATTTAACTCCTTTAATTTTTTTTTTTCTATGATGGTGTTTTGTTTAATTGTTATTTGTTTCTTTTTATTTTCTTTTATCAGAGAGGGAGAGATGAGTTTGATTGGTTAAAGTAGGTTGGTGTGCCACGTAACTTCATAGTATTTTAGATTTTTTAAAAATTTAGGGATGAATTTTTAGAGGCTTGAGAGACTCTCACTATATTTAAATATATAATATATATATATATATAGATATATGACCACATATATATATATATAGTATTGATATATGTCCGCACACACTAAAGCATTGATATCAAAACTGCAAGCTCATGCCCAGGTGAACTAGAATCAAGTCATGGTCTAGTTATGCATACAAGTACTCAAAAGTCATAGTCCTGCAATTCAACCCATTCTCCATACACCATCACCAAGGGATTTACGCCAAAACTGAGACATACAAGATCAAACCCAACTATATAATCTACTAATCTAATGAATACTCGATATAGGTACTGAAATATACAAAACATGAGACCATACCTCTTATGCAGAACTAGATACCATACTTGAGGGATGAAACCGAAGATGCTATCATAAAACAAGGTATTGTAACTGACATAGTGGAATATATAATGATGAAAAATGAACTTAGGTTCTCCTGACACATGCATGGATGAGAATATGAGAGCAGTGCCTCCCAAGTTCTTGACCGAATTGACAAAATTGACATATTTTTGTCTTGTGACTATGTCAGCACTCCCGAGAGCCAAAATGACAAGTATGAAATCTTCAAAAAGAAATTGGTTAGTTAAAAACTTCAGCCAACTAGGGTTTTGGAATGGTGCATGCCAAAGTTACAAGAATTACTCAATGAACTTAAGCACGTGGTGAGAAAGAAATCAAGAACTCAGATGAAATTAAGCTTCACCAAACAAACGTGTTAAGAGAGGGTTTATCATATTTGAGAAGCATCATGGTGTTAAATGTTAAGAGATTGAAAGGATTCACTGACTAGTGATCCGCCAACCTCTAATTTTTTTATGACAAGAGCTACCAAGTAATGGAGTTTTGAGTCGTTTAAAGTAGGTACAAGTAAGTCATCTTCTTCTTAGTGGGTGTTGGAATGGACAGGCGGGTGGGTCAGCAACACAACCATTTTTAGCTTCTTTACGCACGTCTATTCCCCCAGTAAAGGGAACAGGGAGTGAGCAGCCTCAGAGAGAGCACAACCCCTGACCTTACAGGTCTGTTGGATAATACCCCTGGGCTGGAGACCACCTACAATGGTGGCTCAGTGGTTGATTAAGCCATCTTGTTGTCCACTGCTCAATAGATTAATTAAGAGATGGAGATGGGTTTGTTTACGTTGAGATGAAAGGAAAAACAAGAACATACAGAACGTACGAGTTCAATATAATGTTTTGAAATTTCACCAACTTATGATGAACTTTTATCTACATTTTACACAACAAAGTTCGGATTAATTGATTTGACACCCAAGGTAGAAAAGAATATGAAGTCCACTTATTCCGCGGATAGGACGAAAGAAAACAATTTCAAAATCTGTTAAGTTAAAGATTTTTTTTTCTTTTCATTTTCATAAGAGCCAAGCAAACAAATAAGATTTTAATTATATTGTTAAAAAAAAGCAAACAAAGACCATTAACAATTTAAAGTTTTGTGCTCTCTTTTCCCATTCTTCATTCTTCTCCTCTCTCTCTCTCTCATAAACACTCGCTCTTCTCTTGTTTCATACGCTCTCAATTCCCTTTTAACCTAACTTCCCCTCTTGTCTCTATAAGTGCCCATTTTCTGTATGAGCCTCCAATGCCGCCACATCCGTTAGCACCGGCAGCGGCAGTGGCAGAGTCATCACCGCCGAAGCCTCCTTGCGTCAACAACTTGCGGCCACTTTCTCAACCTCTTCGGCTTTGATTCTGACTACGAGGCCGAGCTGTTCTAGAGGACCAATTCGAAGTTCATCGAATTTAGGGTCTGGACCAAAGAGAGAGAGCATTCTCACCGCTTGAGGTCAGCAAGGTCCTTGATTGCCTCCTCCATAGCCATGAACGCACACGAAGAGGCTTTTTCATCCTTCAGTGTGGATCGAGTTGGATCCATCAGGTCGATTGAGCTCACGCATTTAACAGTACCATCTGTGAATTTGAACAAAACTGCCAAAATTAAAGGTATTTAACCTGACCACGGAGAATTCAATTCTGAATTTTCATTTTTGATATCTGTTTCACAAAAACAATTCCCCTTCATGAGCACTTTCTAATGAGTTCAATTTCGCAATCTCAGATATCAGATTCTGAACTTCAAGTCGAAGATTCACAGATCTTCGACTAAATGCACAATTCTACGGCATTCATGTATCATAGAGACGTTGTTTTGTGTAATTTGTGTTTCCGCATATTGGCTTTGTGTAATTTGTGTTTCCACAATTCTAGGGCATTCTGAACTGCAATATTTTTTTTGGTTGTAGTTTGGATTGTTAAATGTATATTGTTGCTACTGCATTTTGGCTATTTTATTTCAAACTTTAGGTTCCGCATTCTTCTCATTAAATATTTTAGTACTCTCTCTCTCTCTCTCTCTCTCTCTCTCTCTCTGATATTGATTTCGGGATTTAGGTGTTTAAAAACCTTGATGCCTCAGCTAGGGCTCCAATTATTCATTCTCACAGTCAGATAATGCCCTTGACAGGTGAAGGAGTAATTTGAGATATGGATAATTCCCTTGGGTCTTCATTTCCACCAAATAGATGACGAGTAGGTAGTTGTCAATGCTTTTTACTTTCTTTGCTTTCGTTATTGCACCAATAAACCTGTCTTGCTTGCCAAAGGTAATTAGCAAATTGATAATTTGGTTTGTTTCCGCCTCCCCTATCTTTATTAGTAAATTGTTGATGATTACGTAGTCCAGATAGGCACAGCTTTTGTGGTGCTTAGAAGCATTGATCTATACCTAGTCTCTCAACCTGTGGAGTTTGTTGGATTTTCTTGAATCCTTACATGTCTAGACGACGCATGTTGTCTAGTAAATTATGTTTTATGATACTCCAATTTTTTTTAGTATTTAACATTAGAGATTTTATATTTAGTGTATCCTGGATCCATGAAATGATGTCATGGTTTTTAAATTATGAATTTATAAATTCTATTTTTAAATTTGATTTTCTTGTGTCTAAAACAGAACCCAAATTGTCTATAAGATGGCTTAAATGGTTTTTAAGAGCCTGTTAGTAGTTGCTGATAATTTTTTTTTTTTTTAACCAACTGGGGCTGGCCCAGTTAGCCAGAGTTTTTGACCTCTATTAAGGAGGTCAGGAGTTTGAACCCTCCAGATCCTCTTTACGACTTCGGCCCTCGTTATAATTCCTTCTAAGGAACCAAAGAAAAAAAGAGATAATTTTTTTTTGTTTTTATGTCTTTGCAGGGCCTCACAATTTTGGATCACTCAGCCTCTTATGGGTCCAGACACTTGTTGAATAGCACAGGGATATGAGGCTGCAGGGCATTGACAACATGAGCTAATGTGATTACTATCAGTTTATCTCTCCTATTTCCTTAACTGTATTGATAGTTCTCAATTAATCTCAAATTATTGGCATGAGTAGAAACTACTTGCAGTAGGGGAAAGTATTGGAAATGTCTGCACAGGCTTGTCTGAAGATCTGATCTTGAAGTGTTTGACTGATTCCATATATTGTTGGTCAGACCAATTCCAGTGTTAGGCTACCCTGACTTTAGTTTTGATTGTGATACACTTTCCTAAATTGTTGTATGATTGGGGGATATCTGTTGATATTTGTCCAATAACTGTAGGTTACTGGAGTATGGAAACCTAGAAGTCTGAGTCTAGAAATTACTCATCATTTGTCCCACACCATATGTAATACCCACTTCTCTAAACTATATTTTTACACGCTCCATATGCCACTTCTCTAGATTCAATAGTTACCAGAAATGTTTTATTCATTCTACTTGGATTTTTTATTCATTCAAATTTGATGGATTCAGAGTCTCTGGTCAATACCACTAGAAACAACCATATAAAGGTTGTTTTGATACCCTTCCTTCGTCCAAATATAACCATGTGAAAAGGCTTACTATCCATACATTTTTCTGAGGAATTACTTCTAACTGATGCAAGTTAGATTTGCTTGCAGATGCGCTCCAGTGGGAAGGCATGCTAAGTTTGACTTTAAGTTCTTGGGTAACATTTCTGGACAACCTTACATTACACACACAAATACCAGTACACAATGAAATGGAAGCAGAGAACAACAATTATGCCCCCTGTTTTGACACAACTGCTGATTTTCACAAGTACACCATTCATTGGAACTCAACAGAAGTTGTGTAAGTAACCTGAATACCTTCTTTCTTTCCAATAAAACATCTTCTGTGCGTTTTCTCTAGTGTCAAGACTAGAATCACTCTATAGAAGCCAAAGAAGGTGCCAAATCAAAAATGAAATTATTTCAATTTTTTTTCAATTTCAAGGTGGAATTTAAGTTTTTATGTGTTGGATTCATTAGAAAAAAGGAATATGGAATTTGAAGGTAAAGTAAATGATGATAACTCAAACGCTCATCTTTATCACACATTTTGTTTTTAGGTTTTCATGATAGATAAGAAGCAAGAAAGGGAATCAAGTTATGAAAAGAGAAGCAGCATGCGTGGACAAATCTATGAGAAAAAAGGGCATGGGTAGACAGAATTAGTATGAGGATGAAGCAACACTTTTGGGTGATAATCAATCCATCTCTATATTGCAAGGATGTGGTTTCATTTTATTTTTTGTGTTTTCATTTATGTAATGGAACAATGTATAAAAAAAATTTTATGATAATGAAAATTTTACTTTCATATTCTATGGATGATTTGTAGTTGTTTTGATTGGAAGGGTAATTGTTGATGTTGTCGTGGTTAATAAATTCAATAGATCCTCTTCAAAAAAAAAAAGAGTATATAAATATTCTTTATTAAAAAAAGCTTTGGTGATGAAATAAAAAAGGGTATTGTAACAAAAGCATTACTGTACTTTTTGTGATGAAACAGTTTTGTCACTGAAAATATAATTTTTAGTGACAGTTGTTGTCACAACCACTTTCGTCCCTCAGCAACGTAATTGAAAGCTTTTACTGACCAGCATAACTTGTCATTAATACCTTAGTTCACAGTGATGGATAGCATTTGTCACTAGAAGTTGAAGAAATAGTGACAAATCAGTTTTTGGTCACAAAATATTGTAGCATTGGCTATAGTGTCGACCTAGTGACCAACTTCTTTTGTTACTAAACGTATCTTTAGTGACGACAATCATAAACTAGTGACCAAATGCTATCATCACTGATCTCCCATTTCTTGTAGTGTGTTGTTCAGACTACGTAACAATACGCACCACAAGCATCTAACAAGTAAGCATCCTCTGATTCGTATTTAGGTTGATCCAAATAAAATATGCTTTCGAGTTTGTATTCAAGTTGAACTGAATAAGGTGTGCTTTCGGCTTCGTATTCAGATTAATCTTAATAAGGTACGTTTTCAGGTTTACGCTTCCGAGGTGATTTATGAGTTTTTACATCCACCAAAAGAAATTGAGCTCTTCCCCTTGAGCAGGATTCTTGATGAAACATGTCTTGATGAACAAGGAGGAGGAGGATTCTTGATGAACCATGTCTTGCTTCATCATATTACTAAATTTAGTCCTGAAGTGCTTTGGGATTGTTCAATCATAGTGGAATTTTATTTTTTTGCATTGCAATGGTTGGAATTTGAATAGAAGCCTACCGCAGTTGTTAAGATATCTGGTTCCAACTTCCCCTTCCTCCTATTCTCTTTTAATATTCAAAGGGCCTCAATGATCAACGGAGGTTTACTTGCCTTTATGCTTAGTCCAGATGGTCAAATCAGAAGGACTCCAAGGGATAAGCTTCTTAATTTTTCTCAAGTACTGAGACTACCTGTTCTTAATAATTTTTCATTCCGACAAATCCACGAGGAGTACAGGCTTTTATTTTTGCATGTAAAACGTCATAAACACCTTCTCTATTAGCCGAAGCTAACGGAAATGAACGGTAGGGGATCTAAGTAATTTGTTAAACATGACCCCTGTCTATTGATACATGAAACATGACCCCTTTTGACGATTATCGAATTTAGACTCTGGGACTCGGGCTATATGTACAGGCAGTGTGCCTCCTAAGGAAACTACGTCTAGGAACATTTCAAAATAAAATACCGAGAAGTATATGTCATATTTTAAAAATTACGAACATATCTTCTCAATTTTAATTCTATTGACCTAATATTTAGATAATAAAACAAGTAAACAATTTCTTAGAATCGTAATTTTCTTGTAAAAGTGATTCTCAGGAAGCAAAAAATTGCCCTCCCATGATGGGTAGGGATAGCCAATTTTTGCCAACCATGATTTTGTGTGGAATTTTAACCATATGTTTAAATTAATTGTGTTTATTTCTTTATTCCCAAAGATCTAACTCTTTTTTCAAAGTTCATGTTTTCAGGTAATACCACAATCAATATACCGCACTAGAAATACTAAAAATGTTCATGCTCAAAAGCTAAAAATATTTGTCTACTTTTTATTCTACTCTTTTCCAGTGCAAAAAAATCGAACCCTCAAAGCAATTTTCTATTTTCTATTTTTTTTTGTTTCCCATTCTTCTTCATAAAGCAATTTTATGTTTTCTGTTTTGTAGCATTCATGAATTGAGTTTAAATTGATGTTGTGACTCTTCATCTTTCAAGTCCAGCGCATTAGACTTTTGTGGCGTTGTTATATTTTGTTTGTTATCATTAAGCAAAAGTAACTATTAAGTGATATAGTCTACTTGTCGAGAGAAAAAAAAAGAATAAAAAAGAAGTAACTACTTTTTTTTTATTATTATCGTGAAGCAAAAGCAACTAGTAAGTGGTAATGTCCTATAATGGCTACTTAAAAATGAAAAAGAAAAAAAAAATAATAATAATAAAAAGTAGAGTGTTGAAAAAGGAATTAGGAAAGCTATGAAAAGATGCTTCTTGCATGTGTTTCTAAGTTCGTGCGAGGTAAGTGACAACGAAAGACAATATGAAAAAGCAGAGGGAGTGAGAAACCAATCAAATCATGTCGGCCACCCCAAATTTTTTCTTCTTCTTTTGGAAAATGCTAGCCATCGGTCGCAATCGTGGCTAGCAAAAAAAAAAAAATTATTGGATGTTCTCCACTCTCTCTCTTTACTAGAAGTTCTTTCTTTTTATCATTTTACAGCGTATCACTTTTGTGAGATTCTCTAGTATCTTTTACTAGCACGGCATGCGTTGCTATGGAGAATTGGTGGTTGTTTTTACCACTAGGATTTTAGTGAGTTGTATTAATCCTGTTAGCTTTATATATGTGGGCTATTTTTTCTTGATGTCTTAGATACACGATGAGCTTAATTTTTACCACGTTTAAACCATTTTTGAGCTTTTAGGTTTCGATAATTGTTGAATTGAGACTCTGACTATATGCACAAGCAACGTGCCCCCAAGGGGGCTATGACAGAAATATTTTGAAATAAAAAACTGAAAAGTATATGTCTCTTATTTTTAAAATGGACAATATATCTTCTCAATTTTAATTCTATAGACATAATATATATAAACTAGAACATAAGTAATTATGATAAAATATATCTTATATTTCTATTCAACAAGATATGTCTAAAACACATCTTCTAAATTGGCTCGTGAACATATTATTCATCAAGTTCTTGTAAAATACCAAGGTTTGGCATTTGGTTAGATGAAATTTCTCATAATCTTTATTTCCATGTAATGGTGATTCTCATGAAGCGAAAAAGTATTCTCCCATGTTAGCTAGGGATAGCCAATTTTTGTGAATCATGATATTGGGAAATTTTACCATGTGTACAAATCAATTGTATTTTTTTCTTTATTCCAAAAATGTAACTCTTTTTTTTTTTAAATCTCAGGTCTTCAAGTAGAGCAACGCTATATACAATTTCATTTCTCATTCACTTTTCTCCCATTCATTTGTGTCTAGGAGTGAGAAAAAAAATTGAAAAATAAGATTACATATAATATGTTCCTTTCAATTAAAAACACAATCAATATATGGCATTTGAAATACTAAAAATGCTCATGCTAAAAAGCTAGAAATAAATTTGTCTATTTTTCATTCTACGCTTTTTCCTATGCTAAAAATCAAACCCCTAAAGCAATTTTCTATTTTCTTTTTCCTATTCTTCTTTTTAAAGAAATTCACAATTTCTTTGAAATTTATAAACTCGTTGTTCAGTTAAAGAGTTGTAAGTAGCATTGTAATATGGAGCAAGCTACTTGAGACTTGCTTGATTAATAAATCGTTTTAACTTTTTTATAGTATTTTTTAAATGAGTTTAAGTTGATCTTGTAACTCTTCTTCAACTTCCATTTGTAATTATGAAGCAAAAGTGAATAGCCAGTGATGAATTCCTAGAGTGGCTATTCATCTAGAGAAAAAAAAGGAAGGAATGAAGGAAAAAAGAAAAGAATTGACATACTAGAAAGAAGTAATTACTTTTGCTTGCAAACGTGAAGCAAAAGTAACCAGTACGTGATAGATTTATATCGTGGCAACTAATCAAGAGGAAAAAAGCAAAAAAAAAAAAAAGAAAGCTACGTGGACTTTCCTTTCTTTCCTTTACTTTTGCTTAGCACTTAAGCAAGCGAATCTAGCTACTTTTTCTTGCTTCCGAAGGGTTTTATCGCTCACTCGTTAATTCCGGTTCTCTTTTTGGTTTTCCTCCATTTTTTTTCTCTTGATGGGTAGCTACTATAGGACTTTAGCAGTTACTAGTTACTTTTACACTATGACAATAAACAAAAGTATAGAAAAATGACAATGTCTCGAAGGTCTAATTTGCTAGACTTAAGTTTTTATTTTAGTTTGTGTTTTTTTTTTTCTTTTGGTATTGCGGTAAGAGGTGTTGAGTTAATTAACGCACACCTCGATTAATCTTATCCTTAGTTAAGTTAAAAGCAAATCATCCACGTCAGAATTAAGGCATTCAAGAAGGACAAATGTCTTCAAGAGTTAGACATGAGTTGGTCAATATGGACAACCTCTCAGTTCGTGTTACAAGATCAACTTAAATTCAATTCACAAATAATACAAAAAAAATTAAATTCCCTTACAGCTTATCCTTGATAAGCCTAGATAATTATCCTTGATATGATTTAAATTCCCTTACAGCTTATGCCCACTACGCCTAAATCACTTGTGCAATTAATCTTTATCATGCAAATGTGTAGTTTTAAAAACATTCTTGATAAATGCAAGGCTTTGAGGCACCAAAATTGCGTTAGGTCTAATGTTGGCGCCAAAATTTTATTAGCCTTCATTAATATTTGTGTGCCCTTCACACGTAGTCATCAGAATCAAACCGGTCAAGCTATCGATTCAATGGTTTACTAGTTCAACCGTAGTGCAATCAATTTAACCGATTATATAATAAATAAATAATAAAAATATGTTTAAATAAAAAATAATAGTTAAAAAAATATCAATTAATTAAATGATACTCACTTTTATACAATAACTCAAACAAGTATAAAAAAAATAAGTGATTTTAAAAATATTCAAGATGACTTTTTTTTCTCTCAAATTTAATATTATTTATTCTAATGACCATTGGTACTTTTTTTTCCCTCTTTCTTCCTTTTATTTTTCTTTTTTTTTTGGTTTTACTTTAAAATTTTTACTTATTGATTCTATTTTTTTTTAATCAAAAGACTACAAAAGATATGTTTCCAATAAACAAATGGCATTAAATTATGTGTAATTTGGACTATTTTGACTTTTTAAAAAAAATTGTATGATTCATTATATATCGGTCGATGCACCGATTTTTTAAAATACCAGCCAATTCAATCCGGTTCAATTACATTTTTGGTAAATTAGTTGAACTAGACCGTTCATTGTTTAGTTCCTAGTTTAACTAGTTGAACTGGCCGGTCCAGTCTAATTTCTATAAATATGCCTTCACATATTGATGTAGAACGAGTTGATGAGGTGCTCCTAGAAGTTTGGGAGTAAAAAAAGTCTAACCGGGACCGAAAATACGATTAGGGGTAAAACCGTAATTTGTCAGACCATCTCAAAATCGCCTGAAATTTGGTGGGTTGATCCGAAACAGCCTAGGGAACAATACACACTGCTATTGCTATGACGTGAGGGTTATTCTAGCCGAATTCTATCGTTTAGGCTCTCAAATTGACAATTTTACTATTTTAGAAAAGTTTTCATTTTAGCCATAATTTTGTCTAGGAGTTTTCAAATTGGACGATATTTGTTTTGGAGATTTTCTTTAGAATTCTAGTATTTAAATTTGGGCTCAACTCAAGTTTCCTATTTTTTTTTTTTTTTTTCCTATTTTCTTTAGTATTTCCTTTTCTAAAAGGATTACGATTAGTTTTATTATAAGTAGGGTATAAGTCTTCATTGACATTAGTTTTTCATATTTAATAATATTCATTTTTTAGCCATTGTGACTTGTTATTCTTGTGTAATCAATAGTTTCGTCTTTCAGAACGAGATCTAGACTATTCATCTACTAGAATGAAATCTAGTCTTTACATGTTACACTGCGTCACATATTCATGTTAACTTTTTATTAAATGATTTTATTTTACTTTTTAGTCAATAGATAGATATGTCAACTTAGTAGGATATATTTGGTATCTAAAGTTCTGATTTATAATACAAATCTATATTCATGCTAATGGGATACCAACAACCTTATTAATTATGTCTTTGCAAAATCATTAAGCTAAAGAGTTATTACATCATTTTCAAGAGAAAACTTCTGCATTAACTCTCTTAACATCTGGATCAATGATGTTTGCTCGCCCTAACACACTTCCTCTCTCCATGAATCATCAACTTTATATATATATATATATATATATATTTATTGTACAACAAACTTTCTCTCATTTTCAATGGGGATCTAATTGATTTGGCCGACTGTGATCGCATGAAGAGTGGATACTTCTCTATAGTGGGAGAATATATTTAAGGATTTTTTTTGATAGCTTGGAGGGGTTTCTAAGATATATATATTGGTAGCTTGTAATCTCATCCTTTGGATAAAAAAAAAAAAACTATTGAATGGAAATCTCTGAAAATATTAAGGTGCTTATGTGAAAAATCAGTTATCACAAATTTGATTCATGTTTTCACATATGAGCCTCAGTTGTCACAAACATAACAATAGTTATCACAATATGGTCATATTTTGTGACAACTGTTATTATATTAAGCAGTAATTAGGGGACCAGACCAAATAATAGTTATGATTAGTTCAAGTAAAAGATACCCTTGAAATAAGATACCTTCGAAGTACCATAGCGGTTCTCTTTTAACATTTCCACACTTATATAAGCCGTGTGTCCTTTTGGTGTATAATATGTACATGAGGGGTAGGGGAAGGGAAGTAGTTAGATTTTTTTTTTTTTTGTTTTTCTCTCATCTCTTGATTTTTCAGATTCAATTATAATATTAAAAACTATTATTTGAGAAGAATATTATTTTTAATTTAAAAATATTTGTGAGAAAAAATTTAAATACTTTTTCAGAAGTACTTTGCGGTCGCAAAATATCAACTGTCGTAAAAACATGACGACCAGACCCATGACGTGTGCCACCCTAATATTTGTGACCCTTGCAGTGGTCAAGTTATTCGGTTCCCATCCCATCCCTCCTTTTTTCACAAAACAATAAGTTCCTCTCCTTTTTTTTCAATTAGGGGTAGGTGCACACGCAATGCGTGTGCAATATTTACACGATAGTTGTATAATTTCTATTGGGTGAAATCATAAAAAGACAAGAGGGGGGGTATAATAAAAACCGTTGCAATTGTAAAATTTGAATGTAAGAAGGACTTGTATTAAAGTAATTGACGTATTTATCATTAGGACTAAGAAAATTAAATATACTTGGTACTGGTTATTATGTCATTTGGTAAGAAATTTTTTGGAATTGAAATTATCCTTACAGCTTCAAACACTAACTATGCTTCTTCCTTTATAATATAGATGAGCGCGTACAAAACCTATGTAGCAGATAGGGGTGTTCATGGGTCAGGTTGGTTAGTGACGAACCAACCAAACGTCCAAGCTTGGGTTCAGAAACAATGGAATTGATTTCGTATCAGCTTGGGTTCGGGTTCAAGTTTGGCCTGGTGAATTTCTATAGAAGAATCGGGTTGGTTCGGGTTACTCAATGTAGTGACCCACCAATTGAACTATCAAAGTCAGGTTCACAAACCTTGGAACTGATTTCAACTCAATTTGGGTTCAAGTTGATTCGGGTTGAGTTTGGGTTTAGGTTGGTTTGGTTGGGTTCACGAGTCGGTCGGATTTTTGAACACCCCTAGTAGCAGGAAACGGATGCATTGTTTGTGAGAGGCTCTGAGAAAAAGGGTAATGCTATATATAATCACTTTTCTCACTCCTAGATAGTGTAGATACTATAAGGTTATAGGACTCATATTAATAACTTTGTGTGGACCTATTCAATTATGTTTAGGAGGTGAGAAAAGAAATTTAAAAAAGATATTACATATAGTATTTTTTTATTGTGTAATCACAAAAGGAGTTTATTTTAGTAGTAGTGGGCTTCCTTCGTATTCCATAGCAGTTACTTGAATAAAGCCGTATAAATACATCACAAACTCCACTTTTATGGTCCATCTCTCTCTCTCTCTCTCTCTCTCTCTCTCTCTCTCTCTCTCTCTCTCTCTCTCTCTCTCTCTCTCTCAAAATGGGTTCTTATAGCAGGGTAGTATTGTGCTAGTAGAATGCCAAGATTGTGGATGACGAAGAAAACTCCAGTGGTCAGCTTGTTCAAGCAAAGCCACTTGCTGTAGTTCTTGATGATCAACAACCAACACCTATTTCAATTTCAGTTTCAGTTTCAGTTCATGTGCCGCCACTTATGCTGTCATACATGTTAGAAAAAACATAGGTGTTAAACCATTATTTTGTTGATCTTTGAGCCAATATAAATGTGGAGCCCATACCTCCTTTGTGTGGGGTCATTGGTGCGTTGGATTCACCTCCATGAGGAGATGAATCTAGACTATTTACTTGCTCAAATCCGTGTAGGATTGAATGAGTTATTGGTGTCCAAGGTCAACCCCTTGAATATGGGTTATGTAGTTAAAAGTGGGTTATCCCACATTAATTTCTTATGTGAAACATGTTGTGCATATATAACCCAAGTTTGGAATAAGGTTTGGGCCCCAAGGGGCACCCCACTTTTGTGGAAAGGGGAGGACCTATGGAACCCATGGGTTGACCTAATATTCCACACGCGCGCGCTGCCGCCCACCTGGTCTGGGACTGGACGGGACGTGATGTGACGTGGGCCGTGGCTTCGGTTCAACCCTTATCTTTTTGGATTAGAATTTGAAATTAAATTTCGAATTAGTTGACCGTTGAACTCCAAACGGTATGGACGTTGGCCGGTACCGTTCCGGTGAAGGGGAACAACTCTCCATTTCTGACGAAGAGTTGTATTTCTCCGGTAAGGCCCTGTTTGGCAATAGGTGCCTATTCGAACCAGTGCATTGAACAAGCACCTGGGCTCTATAAAAAGGGCAGCACTCCAGCATTCATTTGGATCTGAAATTTGTTTACATGGAACATATTTCTTCTTCTTCTTCCTCCCATAATTTCCTGACAGAGTTCAGATCATTTTGTGAAGCCGCTGAGCAATCTTTATTGAAGTACTGCCTAAGGACTGCTAAGATCATTTCATCCTAGGAGTCAAACACCCATTATCCTATGAACATCGACTGTGGGGAGCGAATCTATCGTTAAGGAGAGAGTGTCTAACACTTGACTCGATCTATTCTTTAACTTTTAGATTTTCTATTTTACGAACGACAATCGGGTAAGTCATTACGATTTTGTTTGTTCTTGTTCTAATTCTAGTTGTTTTCTAGTTCAAGTTGCTTCTACTTGATAGCTAGATAGATTCTAGTTGTTTATTGTTCTGATCACTAATTATACACATAACATTAAATAGGGATTGTTTTTTCAACAATCTTAAAGACAAATTCTATTCCTATTTTAACTGTGTTAATTAGTGTAGTGTTATATTGTTTCTAGATTAGTGCTCAAATTTTGTATAAAATTTTTTAATTCAGAAATGGTTGATATTACTCCTATTCCTACTCCTACTCCTACTGTGATTGCGACACTTGTGCCGACACTGACTGGGCTGGTGGGTCATGTGCCTACACCGACTATGGCAGTGAATAGCGTGCATACACTGACTGTGCCGGTGAATCACGGAGAAAAGCCAGAGAAGTTCAATGGAATTGATTTCAAAAGGTGGCAATAGAAGATGTTGTTCTACCTGATGACTCTAAACTTGGCGAAATTTTTTTGTGAAGATGTTCCTACTTTGAAAGAGAATGAGTCCGACCAGCAAGTAGTTGCGGCGATGGAAGCATGGAAACATACCGATTTCCTATGTAGGATCTACATCCTCAATGGACTGGATAATACACTATACAACGTGTATTGTGCTGTGCAAATAGCGAAAGAACTGTGGGAATCTCTAGATAAGAATTACAAGACAAAAGACACCGGCTCCAAGAAATTTGTGGTCAGTATGCTCTTAGATTAAAAAATATTTGATTCTAAAACAGTTATTAGCCAAGTCCAAGATGTCCAAGTTATACTTCATGACATCCACACTGAAGGCATGGTACTGAGTGAATCTTTCCAAGTGGCTACGATAATTGAGAAATTGCTACCATCCTGGAAAGAATTCAAAAACTATTTGAAGCATAAGCACAAGGAGATGTGGCTTGAGGAACTCATCGTCAAGCTAAGAATTGAGGAAGACAATCGTGCTTCTGAGAAGAAGTTTGTCAACACCTCTATAGTGTCCAAGGCAAACGTGGTGGAGCAAGCCAAACCCAACAATAAGAAGCGAAAGCATGATGGCCAAGGATTCAACCGAGATTCCAATGGTGGCAATTTCAAAAGGTTCAAAGGAAAATGCTACGTCTGTAACAAGACTGGTCATATAGCCAAGGATTGTCACAAGCATAAGGATCTTGAGAAGAAGAATCAAGAGAACCACAAGAAGAAATCTGCTCAAGCCAATGTGATCGAGGATCTTTGTGTCAATGTGGAAGACTTTAATCTCTCTGTCGTAGTTTCTGAGGTGAACTTGGTTGGTAATACTAAAGAATGGTGGGTGGATATTGGGGCCACTCGTCACATCTGTGCCAACAAATGGATGTTCACATCTTACCAATCAGTGGTCGGTGAACAACTTTACATGGGCAACTCGGCAACCTTGAATGTTGAAGGTCAAGGGAAGATCATTTTGAAAATGACTTCCTGCAAAGAACTTACTCTCGATGAGATGTTCCATGTGACAGACATTCGCAAGAATTTAGTCTCAGGTTCATTATTGAGTAAAAAGGGCTTTAGGTTGGTGTTTGAGAGTGATAAGTTTGTACTTCCTAAGAGGGGAGTGTTTATAGGAAAGGGTTATCTGAGCGATGGGCTCTTCAAACTAAATGTAATGACTATGGCTCCTAAGCCTTCTAGTAACAAGATTATATCTTCTATTTACTTGCTTCAGTCTTTAAACGTATAGCATGGTAGATTAGGTCATGTTAACTTTGATACTATGTATAGATTAGTTAATTTAGAGTTTTTGCCTAAACTTTATTTTAATACCAGTCATAAATGTCCAACTTGCGTTGAGGCAAAGTTGACTAGAATTCCGTTTAAATCAATTGAAAGAAGTACGGAACCACTTGAACTAATTCATAGTGATGTTTGTGACTTGAACTATGTTCAAACTCGAGGTGGGAAAAAGTACTTCATAACTTTCATTGATGATTGCACTCGCTACTGTCACGTCTACTTAATGAGAAGTAAAGATGTAGCAATAGATGTGTTTACACAATATAAGAGTGAAGTTGAGAATCAACTTAGCAAAAAGATTAAGGTGTTAAGAAGTGATAGAGGTGGTGAGTATGAAGCACCATTTGCACAACTATGTGTTGTACACGGTATCATACATCAAACCACTGCACCTTATTCACCTCAGCAGAATGGAGTTACTAAGCAGAAGAATCGCACTCTTAAAGAGATAATGAATGCTATGTTGATAAGTTCTGGGGCATCCCAAAATTTGTGGGGGGAAACGTTGCTATCCTTCAATTATATTCTCAACAAGATACCTCACAAGAAACTTAACAAAACCCCTAATGAGTTGTGGAAAAGTTGAGAGCCGTCCTATAAATACTTGAAAGTATAGGGTTGTTAGCTAAGGTAGCGGTCCCTTTAACTAAGAAGGTAAAATTAAGACTACAGATAGTTAATTGTATATTTATTGGCTATACCGAATATAGTAGTGCATATCAATTTTTGGTTCACAAGTCTGAAATATTAGACATTCATGTGAATACAATAATGGTGTCTTGGAATGTATCACTCTTTAAGGAAGAGTTTCCATATAAGTCTACACATAGATCAAGTTTGCTTAAACGGACTTATAATACCATTGTAGATCATAACCATGGGTCTGTGGATGAAGGAAAAGACACTGAACCTCGATGAGGTAAAAAGACAAAGGTTGCAAAATTATTTGGTCCTAACTTTCTAACATATTTGTTAGAGAATGAACCTCAAAGTTACAAAGAAGCAATGTCCTCTTTGGAAGTCCCTTTATGGAAAGAGGCTATCCATAGTGAAGTTGAGTCAATTCTGCAAAATCATACGAGGGAACTAGTAGATCTTCCACTTGGTAACAAACCCCTTGGATACAAGTGGATATTCAAGTGGAAGATGAAAACAGATGGTTCAATTGACAAATACAAGGCCAGACTTGTAGTTAAAGGCTACAAGCAAACCGAGGGAGTGGATTATTTCAATACATACTCTCCTGTAACCAGAATAACGTCCATACGTATCTTGATAGCCTTTGCAGCTTTACATAATCTTGAGATTCATCAAATAGATGTTAAGACGACATTCTTAAATGGAGATTTGAATGAGGAGATTTATATGGAGCAATCTGAAGGGTTCATTGTTCCCGGCAAAGAGAAATAGGTATGCAAACTTGTTAAGTCTCTGTATGGACTAAAATAAGCTTCGAAACAATGACATGAGAAGTTTGACAATGTTATGCTATCAAACGGCTTCAAGATAAATGAATGCGACAAGTGTGTCTATGTGAAGAACACTGCTAATGGTTATGTTATTGTTTGTCTTTATGTAGATGATATGATTATCATTGATAGTAATAATGATGTCATTAAAGCTACTAAAAAACTGTTGAATAGTAAGTTTGACATGAAGAATCTAGGGGTTGCAAATGTTATACTTGGTAATAAGATTACTAAAACATTTCAGGGATATGCGTTATCACAGACCCATTATGTCGAGAAGATACTCGATAAGTTTAGTAAATCTGATAACAATCTAGCGAGCACACCCATAGATGGCCATCTGCATCTATACAAGAACAACTAGGAAGGCATATCTCAATTAGAATACTCACGGATAATTGGTAGTTTAATGTATCTCATGAATTGCACACGTCTAGATATTGTTTATGTGGTAAGCAGACTGAGTAGATATACGAGTAACCCAAGGTCAAACCACTAGAAGGCCCTAGTTAGGGTTCTCAAGTATCTGAGATTCACCTTGAATTATAGGCTACACTATACAAGATATACAACTGTTGTAGAAGGTTATACAGATGCAAATTGGATTTCTGACACTAGAGATTCCAAATCCACAAGTGGATATGTGTTTACTCTAGGAGGCGCAGCAACATCTTGGAAATCCTCGAAACAAAGTTGCATAGCCAGATCCACCACGAAATCTGAGTTTATTACTTTAGACAAAGTAAGAGAAGAAGCAAAATGGCTTAGGAATTTTTTGGAGGATATTCCCGTGTGGCCTAAACCTGTCTCTGCTATCTATATACATTACAATAGTCAATGTTGTAAGCACCCCATTTTTGCCCGCTCGGCAGTCTCTAGTCCATCTAGACTTGCATTCAAGTCAATATGGACATATTCTTACTCAACTCAATTTTTCAATCCTAATCTAGTCAATTCGTCGCTTTGCAAGCCCCTCAGGCCCAAATAAAAGTAAAATGACGAAAATGCCCTCGGGGGCATTGTTCAATCCAATTTCAAAGGGCACGTCTTCTCGAAGACAATAAGTCCCCTTTTCAAATCCAATTCCAATCAAACTTCAAGTCCAATTCCAATTCCAATCCATCCCTCGAGAAAGTTGATTCCTCGAGGCGGTAAGTCCATCTTGTCTAGCACGTTTTTTGAAGAAAATTCTTCGAAATGGTAAGTCCCTTTAAACCCATCGACAGGGACAAGACCCCAAGTCCCCGAGATGGTAAAACGACAGACCTTTGGCGCCTGCTAGCCTGCCAATGCAAAAATGTTCGTTTCAGCACGCCTTTCGAGAAAGTTGATTCCTCAAGCACTAAGTCCATCTAGCAGCTTCCCGAAGTCAGGCAGTCTCGAGAATAATCGCGAACCGTTAGAATAGCAAAAATACTCGTAAACATTGCAACCGTCAGAGTGGCAGAAACACTCGTAAACAGGTCGATATAGGGAATTGCCAACAAGCCCCTGTATCACGAGACTGTCGTCAGAGTGACGAAAACACTCAAAACCCAGGTCAACACCAGTGCCTGCTAGCCCACTCCGGTGAAAAACGATCAAACTGCCCCTAGGGCCATTCTCGGCACACTTCTCGAGAAAGTACCTAAGTCCTCAGAACGGTAAGTCCACCTTTCCAAGATTGTCTTAAAGACAATCCGACATGATTAGGTGCCTTTTAGTCAGTTTCGGGCCAATTCTGAGACTTTCCGGTTAAGATGACCATTTTGCCCCTAGGCATCCGAATGCCCTGAGAACCACACCAGCTTTGGGTATCAAACCGGTAAGCTCCCGAAAATACTTTTCATAGTATTCCTGATCTTTCATTATCTTTCCGAATCATTATGAGTCAATTTGGGCAAACTCGATGCAAAATGACCGTTTTACCCTTAGCAGGCCGGTTTTATTTCTAACCACACCGGCTCTAGATATAAAACCAGTAACCCTTGAGAACATTTTAAATAATGTTTCCAAACCTTGAGTTTTCTTATGGGACATTCCGTCCATCCCGGCAGCTTTTCGACCCGATTGATCGCTTTGCCCCTAATGGCCCGGTCGACCCTTCAAGCACATCTTGTTATCATCTTTCAAGTCTACTGCCTCCGGACCCTATTTTAAGGGTTCCTATACCTTTTTGGCCCTCCGGGCCATTCTCGGCCCTTTCAAATCACTCTTGGACCTTTCAGAATCACTCCTAATGAAGTCAGGCTAAAAATTACATGGTAGTCACTAGCACAGGCACCCAAATCTTCTGAAGATACATTGCTTGCCGACCTTAAAACTTCCTAAGCGGCGTCAAGCCAAATTTTTACCTAGCGCCATTGTAACAAGTGCCAGGTTATTCTTCTCTCTATAAATATATAGCCTCCTCCAGCGTGAAAGAGGTCTGCAAACTCAGTCTAAAAACCCTACTCTTCGATATACAGAGCTCTTAGCCTCCCTAAACCTTAATCTTCTTTAGGTTTTCCAAACCCTCGCCACCATACACAAACCCTATCTCATATATACTCCCATACACTTATATACACTCATACACTAGCCTCCAAAGCTTTCATTAAAGACTTGAAGTGTTGCAACCCGAAACTCTCGAAGATCAAGACGAGGACTAAAGCGAAGACCGAAGCAAAGCAAGAAAAACAAAGCAAGTAAAACAATGCAAATAAAGGAAGACACAAGGTAGATTTCCCTTTTACGTTTACGCAATCCCCCCTCTCTCTTTTCTCTCCAAACCTACTTGGGTTTTCTTCTATTTTAATCCCCCATCTTCTTCTCCCCCTTTCTTGCATGCTTGAAACAAGGGACTTTCCAGTCCATGTGTAGGATTAAGCTATTGAAGGTTACTGTGTCGGGGGCTTTCTTTTAGTCTAACCGGAGACCACGTGGGTTCGGCCCCTTTGATTATGTGGTGAAGCCTTAACCTTGTATGTTCACGACCCTAACTTGCATTGTGCATATCATGATCTTGCATTCTTCTAAAATTCGTTTTCCAACTTGTTTTCAAAACTTGCATCAAAACCATTCTCAAAACTTGCATTAAATCTTCTTTTTCCAAATTTATTTTCAAAACCACAATCCTAAGGTGATTCTAGCCTTTCCATGGCAAGAGTTGCTTTAGGAAATTGTTACATTTAAAGTGACCGATATGGTTCATATTTTCAAAATTCTTGTTGTTTTCAAAACCACTATCTTAAAGTGGTTTTAGCCTTCTGATGGTTAGAATCGCTATAGGAAAGTAAGATATTTTTATGGACTTTCTAAAAACTCTCTTTCCAAATTTCTTCTTCAAAACCTTTTCTCCAACGTACTTTCTAAAAACTCTCTTCAATCTCCTTTTCAAAATTGTTTTCTAGAAATTCTCTTCAAAAATCTATTTTTCAAAAACTCCTCTCAAACTCCTTTCCAAAAAAGTTCTCTTCAAATATTCACTTTCTAGAAACACTCCTTAAGTTTCCTTTCTAAAAACTCTTTCAAAAATCTCTTTCCTAAAAACTCTTTCCAAAAAATTCCTTTCAAAAAACTCTCTTTCCAAAAGTTCACTTTCTAAAACACTTTCCAAGATCTCTTTCAAAAAATCCTCTTCCTCAAAAATTTTACTTTCCAAAAACTCTTTACCTTGTTGCCCAAGTCAAGCCCTAGAGCCAACGATTAGGGAACCCTAATTTCCTTTCTTAAAATATGATTTCCAATCTTGCCTCAAAACCTAGGTTTTCAAAATCTCCTTTTTTCTACATCAAAATCATAAGTTTCCAAAACCTATTTTCTAAACCAAAACCATAGTCTTCAAAATCTAGGGTTTCTAAAACTTCCCATTCCAATTCCATGTCAATTCCTATCTTCCTTTAGGAAACCAAATCCAATCTTTCCTTTAGGAAACCAAATCCAATCTCCCTATTTAGGAAATTAGATCTAATCCTCTATTTTTGGAAACAAGATCAAAACACTTCTTCTTATAAACAAAATCCAAATCTTTCCTAATTCAAATCATTCCTAATCTCCTACTTTCTTGAACCATAAGTTTCCCAAACTTAAACTTTCAAATCTTTCCTTAAATTTTAAGCTTCCAATTCTTTCCTAATTCCAACATTTTCAAATTTCAACTTTCCAAATCTAAATCTTCAAATCTTTCTTAAACTAAAACCTTTCCTAATTTCAAGAATTTCTAAAACTCAAACTTCAATCTTTCTAAAAATTCAAAACTTTCTAACTTCCAAATCTTTTCAAATTCAAAACTTTCTTAAGTTAAAACTTTCTAAAAACGAAACCTTCCCTAAGTTAAAACTTTCCAAATCCAAAATTTTCTTCAGTCAAAACTTTCTTAAGTCGAAACTTTCTAAATTCTAAATTTTTCAATTTTCAAATCTCTCCAACTTTTAAATTTTTCTTATTTCAAAACTTTCATATTTCAAAATATTTCCAAATCGAAACTTTCTTGATTTGAAAACTTTTCTAAACCAAAACTTCCCTAATTCGAAACTTTCTCAAAACGAAACTTTACAAATCAAAACTTTCCTAAATTGAAACTTTCCCAAAATAGAACTTTCCTATTTTGAAATCTTTCTAATTTGAACTTTCCTAATTCGAACCTTTCCTAAATTCAACTTCCCTAATTTTTCAAATCCAACATTCGAATCAAATCTTTCTTAAACCTCAATCTTTCCAAAACGAGTCCAAATCTTTCTTCCAAGTTCTGTCTTTCCAAATCAAAGTTCAATCTTTTCAAATTCCAAATTCCAATCTTCTGTTCTAAGTTCAAATCAAACCTTTTTTCAAATCAAAATCTCTTTTTCCAATCAAACCTTCTATTTTCTATCGGACTCTTGTCCGAACTACGACTGACATAATTGCTCCAAAAGGATACGTAGGCAACCCTCATGGGTGCGATCATAACTTTTTTCAAATCTCCAATTCTATAACTCTTTTCAAACTTTCAATTCCAAAAATCTATTTTCAAATCTTCAATTTCAATTTCAAAAACTTTATTTTCAATTTTGAACTTCAATTCTTCTTTTCAAAATCAAAATCTTTCTATTGCATTTGCATATCATACATCATGTTAAATTTCTTTTTAAATATTCTCTCTCTAAAGTGGATAGTTTTGGACATGTGTTAGTTGAAAACTCTAATAGGTGAATCTAGGGTGAATAGACATGTAGGTACCGTAAAGCGGGGTAGGGTGATGGCTTAGTGCATCTTCCCCACATGTAACCAACCTCCGAACCTAGGATCACTGATTTCGAAAGACCAAAATGGAGTTATTTTCAAAAAAGGGCTAAATAAATATTTTCAAAGGTTGTCAAACAACCTATTTTCCTAAAAACCATCTCTGGAAGAAGTATTTTGCAAAACCTTTTTTAAAAACCCTAAGTGTGATCTTCGGATTGTGCTTAGTTTTAGGTGACCTTGTTGGGGACTGCGGAATTTCTCACGACCTGGCTATAGTGTATACGCATACTACCAAAAAATTTTAATTTGATTAGCATAGCCTAATCTACGTGATTAAAATCGTACATTCGAGATCTCTCTCGTTTGATCCCGAATAACAAGAATCAACACTAAGCACGAAGCAACCGCTCGAACTCAACCTTCGGACTTCTGTTGTATTCCTCATATACGCCTTCCTCTACAAAGAGTGGGCTCGCCGGTGCTAAGGTTTCTCTCCCTCACAAAAATGTGTATCTCTTAATTATGTGCAGAGTGTAACCCTAGCAGCTCTTAGAGTACGTATATATATATAGGCTACAACAGGGACCATAGGATTAGCATAACTCTGGCTTCCTACGCAAATGAGGACTCCTAATCCAACCAGGATTAATCCTTATTTACGTAAATTATAATTTATACCACTAACGAATTATAATTGCACTCCCTGTTATACTAGAAATTATATTTTGAGCTCCATATTATTAAATGCTTATTTATCTCCCCACGTTAAGACTACAGATACCCGTCTATTAAATTAAATTACTGACAATTAAATTTAATAGACTTATTTAATTTCTTAAGATCTTCCACTTAACTTATTTGATATGTCAGATTCATAACCTATCTGCAGGGGTTGACATAATCAAAACTTATTAGCTTCCTCATTGGGTTATCATCAATCCCTATACGAGGATGTGGATTCTATCAATAATAAATATTCACCATACACGTAATGTTATTGTCCAACTCACTGAGTTTATTAACCCATAAAAAATCTCACTCTTCTGTGAATCAAAACAATAAATACTACATGCACGTGTCTATTTATTATATTAGGATTAAGAGCATAAGCACTCATAATAATCATGAGGTATTAATTGTTTTATATAGTCAGTATAAAAACAATTATCTCAACACGGTTTTATTCAATAGACACAAAGTGTACTAGTGCAAGGAGTTGGAACTATACTGTTCTCCATAGTCAAGACAGACCTATTAAAACCTTGTACTACAGTCCTACTGATAGTGTATCCATTTCCATCTAAGACTGTGAACGATAAACTTATATTCCATAAGAACCGATGATCTGATCTTCCGTGTGTAAGTCGTACTCTACACATCAAATCATCTACTATGTAGAATAAGAGACACACATACATAATCATTAAATAAATAACGCAATGCAAACATTTCTCACATAGATTCTCATTAAAATGGAATAACTAATTTATTAATAAATACTAAAGCCATTACACAAAGCATGTCTTTTAGTATAAATTCCCAACAGACCTAACTCACCTTAATCAAGTTAGGTGGCGACTCCAAATTATTTTCTAAAAGCCCTTTATTCAAATCAATTTTCAATTCAAACCTAGTCGCTCTCATTCTTCTAGGAGGGTGGGTTCTAACGAGAGAGTACATTATTTTTTCCGCTTGTGTGTGTATTCCTCGAGTGCAAAAAATCTGGGCGCGACAGCTGGCGACTCCGCTGGGGACACTTAAAGGGTTAGGCCATAGTCATGTCTCTTTACCCTTCACCCATGTAGAGTGTTCAATTAATTTTTCCACTTCTATCCACTTTCAATTTTCAAAGTTATTTTAAAAAACATGCATTTAACTCCATTCATATTATCTTGTATTAAGCTTGTCATACATATACTAACTCTTGCATCTTTGTTTTGTAGGTGCGCTTTTTGTTTACATTTTATTAACTGTTACGCATGAATGTAATGAACAGGATGGATGGGAATTGTTGGGCTCTTTCCTCCGCTTTCAACAATCACACACACACTGTACGTGCACTTGCATTCTGCATACTTGCATTTTTACCCTGATATGTCCCTTCTAGTTAGAAGGGGAAATGGTATATTGGTTGTGGGCAAGATGTTGTGTTAGTTTTTTCGCCTACGGCCTCTTGATAGTTCCCTCGCTCGGATCACTAACCAATCATGGCACCACCTCGAGGAGTGGACCTATGTTTGAAGATCCGGGAACCGAGCCTTTTTAGGACGCATTAGTAAACCCTCAACCTCATGCTCATATAGACACTTTGCATAGCCAAACCTCTGCCGAATTTAAGACACGTGCACTGTTTTCAAAACCATGGAAAAAAGAGCGACTTCTCTTACTTTCATTTATACCTGTTTATTCTTGTTGTTATAATGACTATATTCTTACAGTTATAATGACTGTCTAACTGCTCATGCATGCATGTTTACTTCAACTGTATTCTCTCCCCTAATACTCTATGCATCCATTTTCATGCATTCTGTATTCCATGTCAAAACGAGAGTTCTAAGTAACTCAAGTCACTGCATTCTCATGCATATGATCAACCCAAAGAGAGTGACACTTAGTGCACTCTCCCTTGCATTAAACCTACCAAAACCCTAAGGGTTTCTATATAACCCTAAGGACTCATGGCATGCACATCAATTCATTCCATAAGAGGGGCCACAATCCCTCTATGCTCACGGAGATAGGGTTACCAAGAAGACAAGGGGCAATCGATCAACAAGGTCTCTCAACGACCTCCTCAACATTGAATTCAAGGAAGGCGAATCCGAAGATGAATATATGAATGGATGAAGTTCTCCACTTGACGGTAAGGTATCTACATACAGGGGCAAATTTCATATCTCCAAAAGTGAGCCAATTTACCATGTTTAGTTTTCCTCCTAAAGAGGGGCACCCTAGAGCATGCATTACATAAAGACTTGTCAAAATAAGACACTAACTTTTTCCTTTTGTTGGTTCAAGGTTCCCCTCCTCACTTCCCGTTGTTACAAGGAACACTCATGGAGTCACTCACACTCGATGGCTTAATTCTAATACTAGCGGAAGCAAAAGGACTCAAACATAGGATGACTAAAATGGAAGGCATGCTCTCCTCACTTTTATCCCATGCAGGAACTACAACCCATGAGCAAGTAGAGTCCTTGCAAGCCCAAATTTATGATGGACAAAAAAGGTAGAAGAAAGAAGACCAAGACTATGCCCCGACCACTACTTACCAATGACCTCCCCAGGCCAAGGGCCTTGCCCCAATACCTTCTAAACCAACCTCTAACCAAACCCCTGAATTATATAATCTCTCCTACAGATACCAGCTCAACCCATTGGGCCCTAACAACAAAAATTGCCCCACTTTGAAACATGGAACCCAAAGCCCCTTTCATTCCCGAACCACCAGCCCGGTTGTGAGCTCACCAAAACTTGGTTCCCAATCTTCAAAAACATCTGTAACACTTCCTCAGCCTACGCGAACAAGTGGGAAAAACTGGGCATTTACTAAACTCATGTGTTCACAGACCACAACCTATTTTGGTCTTCTAATGGCTGGATATCTGAAACCTATACCTGCTCGACCCTGACCCAATCCTCTACCTTATTATTTTGAATCTGCAGCAAGCTGTGAGTACCATTCATGCGGCCAAGGACATGATGCTGAAGATTGTTTGACCCTCAAGCATAAGATTTAAGACCTGATAGATAATAAGATCATCGGCTTACGACCAGTGAACCTTCCTCCAAACGCCACTACGGACCCTCCGCTAGACCACACCATTAACGTCATCACAAAGTTTGGTAACAACAAGGTCTGGTTTGCCACATGCCAAGAGATACATTATGAGGATGGGAAGGAAATGGAATGGGGAGATACGGAACCGTATCATGCCTGGTCATGGAGCAACCCCGGTAAAATGCCAGTCCCCGAAGATGAACTCGTAGATGAATCCGCCAAGAAGGTTGACCAGGAGCTATTTAAACTTAGTGATAAGAACCCACCATTATGCACACCTGAGCGGCGGCAGAGCACAGCAGAATGCAAAAGTAAGAAACCTAAGGCCCGGGTTAAGTCAGTTCAACTGGAAGAAAATAAATAGACTTATCCATTTGGGGCAAATAAAGAAGAAGAGGAAGCTGGACTCAAAGAAAGAAAAGCTAAGAAAGGGAGGAAACACCATGAGGCAGTTACAGATCTTAGGGGACTCATGATCATGTCTACATAATAAAGGGGGAGGAGATCGACAATTATATCAGCCGCAGCTATTCTTTTTGGAATCTAGTTATCTGCCCGGAGACAAGCAGCAAGCAGAGCTTTCAAGATGTCAGTATCGTCCCAAAGCCTTATTGAAAAATACAGGAATCCCTTCAAAAGGGTACAAGAGAGGGGTGTTTTCACCCACTTTCTTTTTGTCCCTTTACATTTTGTCCTTAAATTAATATCTACATTTTTGTTTCTTTAAAACAAAACTATATGCTTTTCATTGATAAAATAAAATGATTAAGTCTTTTTATTTATTGTTGTTGCTTTATTTTCTCTTGTGAATGGTGAATTTTTCCTATATAAGGGGCATAGTTTATCTTATGGAATGATTTGACTTGAAGGGATGATAGCATGAGTTAACCACTCGCCAAATAATCAGCTTTCAGAAGAAAAAGAGTATAAGGATAAGTGAGGAGACTATCCAAAGGCAACGCTTGCAAGGTACCGAAGCTAAGCGATGAGCGGCCAGTTTATCAAAATGAAGAGGAGCTATCTTTCATTACCCAATATATTTATAAAAAAAAACAAATCTTATGTTCCCTTTTCTTAACCCCTAATGCCTCGCAGAAAGCAAAAATTTTCCTTATCAACCCCAATCCAAGACTATCCCATACTGGGGCAAACAATAATTGAGAACTTTAGAAACAGTATCCACCCTCTATCATGTTAGGGCAGCGTAGAAGGCTCTATGGGTCAAGCAATCTAGTTCAAAATGAAGAGAGACCCTCATTTCATTTCCCATATAGTCAGAAGCAACCCCTTGCCAAACTTGTTGAACCATTTATCTTTTTCGAGAAAATCCCAACCTAGGGATTACTGCCCACATTGGGTTAGATTGAACTGCTAAAGAAAAGGTCTAAGGAAAAAAGAGTTGTAGAATTGTTTATTTCATAAAAGGAAAGGAAAGAGATGAAAAGGGAAAAGAAAAGCGAAGGAAAAAAGTTGCCTAGGGGCAAGGAAAAAAAATCAAAGAAAAAAGGCCCTGAAGAAAACTATGATTGTGCCATTTTAAAAAGCATAATAGAAGGGCCAAAGGAAAAGAAAGTCATGTTTATACAGAAAGGTTGAAAGAAAAAGAGACGTTTTCATCCTGGGAAGTACATAGTAATTAAATGTGATCCTAGGTTATAAAGAAGCCTAGTAAAAACAGTAGGTTTGAGCCTTTACCTTTTCTTGCAAAACTCCGAAACCATGGCCTACATTACAACCTTACTGAAGTCCACTTTGATTGAAAACGGATTGCTTGATCTAAATGAGCTAGACACACTGCCGAAGCTAACAAAAAATGCTAACCCTACTGGAAGAAAAATAGTAAAGGATGGTATGGATCCAAACCCTGTTGAAAACAACATTGAATTTGAGCCTACATATCCCATTGCTTCGAAAACCCCATAACCTAGCTTACATTATGGTCCTAAAACAAAGTCTCATCGGATTGAAAGATTGGCCACTTATCGCTCCACTAAGGGTTAGGTAAGCTTTAGCTGAAGCCTCGAAAGTTGAGAGTTTCAGCCCAAGAATCCTATACACTAGCCTCGAGGTAGAGAATCGAAGACGATCAAAAGGCTGAGAAAGGTACGAAGTGTTATCATCTCACCAAGGTAAAGTTGAGCCAAAGGGGCGCCCAGGCCACCCAAAAAGGAAGGAGTTACCATTCCAAAGATACCGAGTTCGACAGCACCTTTGTCATTCTTTTAACTAATATATTTCTAATATGTGCATACATTTTCAAAAAAAAAAAAATTCGGCATGAGCTTTGCATACATAGGATATAACTCCCTGTAGAAATAGAAGTCACCGGCACAGTTTAATGTTAACCCCTAAAATAAATATACATCATCATTATTTCTACATATGCATCTGATCATATACTTAGCTGAAAAAAAATCATAAATGTCTCTGCCTATCCATGCATCTAAATATCATAAATATCCATCTTTGTACAAAACTTACAAAATAAAAATGTCTAACATAAATACATCTCAGGAATAAGGGCAAAGGAAGATTAGGGTCTACGGCAAGGGGCATCTATCAAAGGTCAAAGTCAATGTCATCTAGATTGAAATTCTCGAAGCCTAGATCCGGAGGAGGTGGATAACTACTAGAAGCACCAGCATCCTGCAAAGAAGACAGAACCGAAATCAGCCACATGAAAGAATAACTAAAGAACAGCAAAGCGAAAAGAAGGAAGGAAAAGACAACATACCTCACCACCTCCCATCTGGGCAAACCGAGCCGTCAAGGAAGCTACCTCTGCTTGATACTAATCTCGCTCCGTCTAATATTGATCCCTTTGGTCCTTCAAAGCAGCAAAGTTAGCCTGGGGCACGTATCCCCCGGCACGGCGCCACAAGTCAACAATCTCCTAGCCCACAGCATATCCACCAACTACTACCTCAAACCGGATGAAGGCACCAATAGAATGAGCCCCGAAGTGTGCAGCGTCGTTCGTATCTGAAGGAAGCAAGAACTCAGCACCGGGCTGTCGCTCCTGATAGGGGATAGGAACTCCTAACTCCTGCCACCAAAGCTCCAAACATATACTCTGGCAGATCTCCTGCTGATCGAAACTCCTCATGAAACTGTCGCCAGTGTCGCTCTCCTAGATAGGACTCCCAAGAATCGTCGCTGAGAAAAGCAGCTCTCGACAGGGACAACAAGACCAAGTACCGCACCGTCGCATAATGAACTGACCCGATAAAGGGCCGCCAAGTCACGTCCCTCGCCTCAATTAACTCCAGGTTCGCCTGTAACGTCACGAAGTTAGTAATCTCCAATCGCTGAGCTACCCGGTCATGAGCCCACCTCAAAGTACAAGGATAAAGGCTATCCTCAATAACCACGGCGCGATGAATAGGCAGGTACTCGTAACTCCACCAGACAAGAAAAGGCCAGAAACCAGTCATGCTACCCCAACGGGAAAAAGCTCAGACCCGCATTGATCAAAGGAAGCAGCTAAAGGAGAATGACCCCCAATCCAGCTAAGATATAGCCCCAAGATCAACTACTATGCTCACTAACGGAAAAGGCACAAGCGACTTGTTGTTGTTGCAGAAGCAGCTAAAGATGATGTATAAAACAAGTCGCCGCCTTATGACGTCTCACTGGGTAGGTGATTGCTTAATAGCAAAGGTACTGTCATCTCGACTGAGCCAGGAAACTAGGAAAGCAGAACGCTCGAGAGGGGGCAAGTCCAGCAGAATACATGCCTCGTCTCTACTGACTGACTGCAAAGTGATCCGCTGGTCGACGAAGGAAAGTCCCATGATGATGGCCCAGTCCAAGGGGGTGAGACCCAACTCGAAGCCAACAAAATGAAAGGTCTCAGTCTCTCCAAACCACCTCTCGATCAACGCTAGTACAAGGTGTCTGTTTAGGCGGTTAGCCTGTAATCCCATGAAAGCTTCGAACCCAATCTCAGCTAAGAAAGCACGATATCATGGAGCAGCCCGCTGCATGGTCACGAAGACCTGATGAACAGCCCCTCTAAAAGCTGTGTATACTCGCAGAGGGGGCAAATGTTGTCTAGAATATACACTAGGGTGATAAGCAAGATCCCCGAGCGGTGGAATGTCTGGTATCTCCAAGTCTCCCAAATCAACATATGTGTGTCTATGTCTAGAGGAGGCTCTCCCATAACTAGTCACATGATCCCCAAGACCCAGTACCTCCTCCTCAGGACTAATCTCCGCTGCAAAGGCCTGCTTAACCAGAGGAAAGGGGTCGACAGGTGGCCTACTCCCCCGTCCACTCTGACTAGACGATGCTTGTCCAGTAGATCGTCGGCTACCTCTGGATCGACTGGAACCACTAGTGGAATCTGTCCAGGTCGCATTCCCGAAGCAATGTCTCCTCTTGAAACCATCATCACCCGCATCTGTCATTCTGAAAAAGTAAGCCACAATAAGAGATGTTAATATATGGTATATGCAGATAAAAATAATAATAAAATAAATAAATAAATAATCAGAACAAAAAAATAATAAAATAACATAAAAAATTATTTTTTCAAATTCTAAGTCAAAATAAATTTCCTACACATTTTGATTTTAAATCTAATTCTAAGTCAAAATGAATTTCTTGCACATTTTGATTTTAAATTTTCCGTGTTAAGTGGAAATGAATTTGCTGCACATTTTGATTTTAAATTTTTCGTCTTAAGTCGAAATGAATTTTCTATACATTTTGATTTTAAACTTCCTGTTCCGAGTCAAAATGAATTTTCTATACGTTTTGTCCGAAAATTCCAAATGATACCTAAGTCAAAATTTTAAAATCTTCCAGTCAAAATTCATCCCAAGCTTTTTCAGTCCTAATCAAGATTTTCTAAAAACTTCTTCCTCCAAAACGTTTTCTTCAAACTCAATTCTCAAATTTTCAATCTTTCGAAATTCTCATCAAAATTTTGAGTTTTCCAAAGTCAAAATATGTTTTCAAAACATGTCCCTTTTCCAAAATTTTCTTCCAATAATTTTATGGCCCTTGAGTTTCTTGGGGTCTTCTCTGCCAAAAAGGCCCCATCCTCAATGGTTTTATATATTTTTCCTTCAAAAAGATTTTATTCCAAAATTTCTCCAACCCTTTCTCTAAATTTCTTAAAATTTCGATAGAGTTTTGTTTAAAAACAGTCCCTACAACCCCTACCACATTAACACAAAACATAAATCGTACACTTCACAACGTCCTAATCACATAACATCAACATCTGCACATAATCTTCAAATTTTTGAATTTTTCAAAACACATGTTTTCTTTTTCAATAAGTTAACGGTTTTCAAAGATGTCCTAAAATTCCTCAAAATCATTTCAAATGTTTTTTAAAATATTCCCAAATTTTTCTAAATTTTAAACTCTAAAATTTCGTCAATTTCTTAAATTTTCTTAATTTTCTAAGTATTTTTTTATTTTTCTAAAAATAAAAAATTCACCGAGTTTTCAAAAAATCATGAAACTTCATACGACTATTAAACACATTTTTCTAAGCCACACAGTATAAAAATCTAGCTGAAAAACCCAACACCCAAGCCTGTAGGAACAAACCCCCAATTCTTGCAGAAACCCCCTTCACATAATCACGCAAAATCACTCAAATTCAATCAAACAAGCACCAAAATGCAAAAATGACTTCACCACAGTGTTCAAAATATATCAAAATATCAATTTTCACTATTCACACTACTTAAACGGAATTCTACACGTCCAAATAGACATAAAATCAAAAACTCACCTTTTAAAGTTCTCCGGCGAAATCTTCTATTCTGACGACTTTTCCGGTGACGTGGCCTACTTCCAACAATCCCCCGTGGTCTCCAAGAAATGCTCCTTCAATGTCCAAGTTGGTTTCCTCAAGAATACTTTTGATTTTCTAAAAAATTTTCACAATCTTATAAGTGTTCGAACCAGAAATTGTTCTGGTTTTGATCCCAAGCCTGGCGCCACTAGCCAAATTACCAAAGCCGCCACTAATAGTGGCGCCAGTTCCAAATTTCAAGCAGTTTTGCCCTTTTCCTGCCAAAACTCAATTTCAAAGGCCTTTTGGGCCCAATATCCGTTTCCACACTTCTGTCTTCCAAAATTTTCAAAGTCTGTCACTCCGACCACCTCACTGTCAACATAGGACCCTTACTCTATCGTTTTCTATTTTCGACAAGCAAAGACAAAAAAAGAGGAGCAGCTGTAAGCACCCCATTTTTGCCCGCTCGGTAGTCTCCAGTCCGTCCAGACTTGTATTCAAGTCATTATAGACAAATTCTAAGTCAACTCAATTTTCCAATCCTAATCTAGTCAATCCATCGTTTCGCGGGCCCCTCGGGCCCAAATAGAGACAAAATGACCAAAATGCTCTTAGGGCATTGTTCGGTCCAATTCCAATGGGCACGTCTTCTTGAAGACAATAAGTCCTCTTTTCAAATCCAATTCCAATCAAACTCTGAGTCCAATTCCAATCTCAATCCGTCCCTCAAGAAAGTTGATTCCTCGAGGCGGTAAGTCCATCCTGTCTAACACATTTTTCAAAGAAAGTTCTTCAAAATAGTAAGTCCCTTTAAACTCGTCGACCGGAACGCGACCCCAAGTCCCCGAGATGGTAGAACGGTCCATCTTTGGTGCCTGCTAGCCCGCTAATGCAGAAATGTTCGTTTCGGCATGCCTTCCAAGAAATTTGATTCCTCAGGTGCTAAGTCCATCTAGCAGCTTCTCGAGGTCAAGTAGTCTCGAAAAAGATCGCGAACCGTCAAAGTAACGGAAGTACTAGTAAACATCGCAACTGTCAGAGTCGTGGAAACACTCGTAAACAGGTCAATATAGGGAATTGCCAACAAACCCCTGTATCACGGGACCGCCGTCAGAGTGGTAGAAACACTCAAAACCCAGGTCAACACCAGTTCCTGCTAGCCTACTTCGGTGAAAAATGACCAAACTACCCCTAGACACATTTTCGGCACGTTTCTTGAGAAAGTACCTAAGTCCTCAGAACAGTAAGTTCACGTTTCCAAGATTGTCTTAAAGACAATCCGGCTTGATTAGGTGCCTTCTAGTCAGTTTCGGGCCAATTCTGAGACTTTTAAGTCAAGATGACCATTTTGCCCCTAGGCATTCGAACACCCCGGAAACCACACTGGCTCTGGGTATTAAATCGGTAACCTCCCGAGAATACTTTTTATAGTATTCCTAACCTTTCATTATCTTTCTGGATCATTCCAAGCCAATTCCGGCAAACCCAGTGCAAAATAACCATTTTTTCCCTAGCGAGCCAGTTTCCTTTTCTAACCACACCAGCTCTGGATATCAAACCGGTAACTTTTGGTAACATTCTAAATTATGTTTCCAAACCTTGAGTCTTCTTCCAGGATGTTCTGAGTCCGTCCCAGCAGCTTTTCGGCCCAGTTGGCCGTTTTGCCCCTAATGGCCCGATCGACCCTTCAAACACATCTTGTCATCATCTTTCAAGTCTGCTGCCTTCGGGACTCTATTCTAAGGGTTCCTGTAGCTTTCCAGCCATCTGGGCCATTTTTGGCTCTTTCAAATCACTCCCGGACCTTCCAGAGTCACTCTTAGTGAAGCAAAGCTAAAAATTGCATGGTAATCACTAGCACAAGCACCCAAATCTTCTGAAGATACATTGCTTGCCGACCTTAAAACTTTCCTAAGTGATTGGCGCCACTCCTAATGGCGCCAGAAGGATTTTTGGCCTAGCACCACTGCAATAGGCACCAGGTTGTTCTTCTCTCTATAAATACAGAGCATCCTCCAGCGTGAAAGAGGTTTGCAAACTCAGTCTAAAACCCTACTCTTCGATATACAGAGCTCGTAGCCTCCCTAAACCCTAGTCTTTTTTAGGTTTTCCAAACCCTAGCCTCCATACACAAACCCTAGCTCATATATACTCTCATACACTCATATACACTCATACACTAGCCTTCATTGAAGACTTGAAGTGCTGCAACCCGAAGCTCTCGAAGATCAAGACGAGGACTGAAGAGAAGACCGAAGCAAAGTAAGAAAAACAAAGCAAGTAAAACAACGCAAATAAAAGAAGACACAAGGTAGGTTTCCCTTTTACGTTTACGTAATCCCCCCTCTCTCTTCTCTCTCTGAAACCACTTGGGTTTTCTTCTATTTGAATCCCCCATCTTCTTCCTCCCCTTTCTTACATGCTTGAAACAAGGGACTTCCCGGTCCATGTGTAGGATTAGACTATTAAAGGTCACCGTGTCGGGGGCTTTCTTTTAGTCTAACCAGAGACCACGTGGGTTCGGCCCCCTTGATTATTTGGTGAAGTCTTAACCTTGTATGTTCACGACCCCAACTTGCATTGTGCATATCGTGATCTTGCATTCCTCCAAAATTCATTTTCCAACTTGTTTTCAAAACTTGCATCAAAACTATTTTCAAAACTTGCATTAAATCTTCTTTTTTCAAACTTATTTTCAAAACCACAATCCTAAGGTGATTCTAGCCTTTCCATGGCTAGGGTTGTTTTAGGAATGTGTTACATTTAAAGTGACCGATATGGTCCATATTTTTAAAATCCTTGTTGTTTTCAAAAGCACTATCTTGAAGTGGTTTTAGCCTTCTTATGGTTAGAATTGCTTTAGGAAAGTGAGATATTTTTATGGACTTTCTAAAAACTCTCTTTTTAAATTTCTCCTTCAAAATCTTTTCTCCAATATACTTTCTAAAAACTCTCTTCAATCTTCTTTCCAAAATTGTTTTCTAGAAATTCTCTTCAAAAATCTATTTTTCAAAAACTCCTCTCAAACTCCTTTAAAAAAAAGTTCTTTTCAAAGATTCACTTTCTAGAAATACTCCTTAAATTTCCTTCCTAAAAACTATTTCTAAAAATCTCTTTCCTAAAAGCTCCTTCCAAAAAATTCCTTTCAAAAAACTCTCTTTCCAAAAGTTCACTTTCTAAAACACTTTCCAAGATCTCTTTCAAAAAATCCTCTTCCTCAAAAATTTTACTTTCCAAAAACTCTTTACCTTGTTGCCCAAGTCAAGCCCTAGAGCCAACGATTAGGGAACCCTAATTTCCTTTCTTAAAACATGATTTCCAATCTTGCCTAATTTCCTTTCTTAAAACATGATTTCCAATCTTGCCTCAAAACCTAGGTTTCCAAAATCTCCTTTTTTTCTACATTAAAATCATAAGTTTCCAAAACCTATTTTCTACACCAAAACTATAGTCTTTAAAATCTAAGGTTTCTAAAACTTCTCCTTCCAATTCTATGTCAAATCTTATCTTCCTTAAGGAAACCAAATCCAATCTTTTCTTTAGAAAACCAAATCCAATCTTCTCTTTTGGAAACCAAATCCAATCTCCCCATTTAGGAAATTAGATTTAATCCTCCATTTTTGGAAAAAAGATCAAAACACTTCTTCTTAGACAAAAAATTCAAATTTTTCCTAATTCAAATCCTTCATAATCTCCTACTTTCCTAAACCATAAATTTTCCAAAGTTAAACTTTCAAATCTTTCCTTAAACTTTAAGCTTCCAAATCTTTCCTAATTCCAACCTTTCCAAATTCAACTTTCCAAATCTAAATCTTCAAATTTTTCTTAAACTAAAACCTCTCCTAATTTCAAGAATTTCTAAAACTCAAACTTCAATCTTTCTAAAAATTCTAAACTTTCTAAATTCCAAATCTTTTCAAATTCAAAAGTTCCTTAAGTTAAAACTTTCTAAAAATGAAACCTTCCATAAGTTAAAACTTTCTAAATCCAAAACTTTCTTAAGTCAAAACTTTTTTAAGTCGAAACTTTCTAAATTCTAAACTTTCCAACTTTCAAATCTTTCTTATTTCAAAACTTTCCTAATTTGAAAACTTTCCTAAACCAAAACTTCCCTAATTCGAAACTTTTCCAGAACGAAACTTTCCAAATCGAAAATTTCCTAAATTGAAACTTTCCTAAAATGGAACTTTTCTATTTTGAAATCTTCCTAATTTGAACTTTCCTAATTCGAACCTTTCCTAAATCCAACTTTCCTAATTTTTCAAATCCAACATTCGAGTCAATTCTTTCTTAAACCTCAATCTTTCCAAAATGAGTCCAAATCTTTTTTTCAAGTTCTGTCTTTCCAACTCAAAGTTCAATCTTTCCAAATTCCGAATTCCAAGGTTCAATCTCCTATTCTAAGTTCAAATCAAACCCTTCTTCAAATCAAAATCTCTTTTTCCAATCAAACTTTCTATTTTCTATTGGACTCTTGTCCGAACTACGACTGACCTAATTCCTCCAAAAGGATACGTAGGCAACCCTCATGGGTGAGGTCATAACTTTTTTTCAAATCTCCAATTCCATAACTCTTTTTAAACTTCCAATTCCAAAAATCTCTTTTCAAATCTTTAATTTCAATTTCTAAAGCTTTCTTTCCAATTTCGAACTTCGATTCTTCTTTTCAAAATCTATTTTCAAAATTAAAATCTTTCTATTGCATTTACATATCATACATCATGTTAAATTTCTTTTTCTAAAGTGGATAGTTTTGGACGTGTTAGTTAAAGACTCTAATAGTTGAATCTAGAGTGAATAGACATGTAGGTACCGTAAGGGCGGTGTAGGGTGATGACTTAGTGCGTCTTCCCTACACGTAACCAATCTCCAAACCTATGTTCACTAATTTCGAAATACTAAAATGGAGTTATTTTCAAAAAAAGGGCTTAAATATTTTCAAAGGTTGCCAAACAACCTATTTTTCTAAAAACCCTCTTTGGAGGAAGTATTTTCCAAAACCTTTTTCAAAAACCCTTAGTGTGATGTTCGAATTGTGCTTAGTTTTAGATGACCTAACTCACCTTAATCAAGTTAGGTGGCGACTCCGAATTGTTTTCCAAAAACCCTTTATTCAAATCAACTTTCAATTCAAACCTACTCGCACTCATTCTTCTAGAAGGGTGAGTTCTAATAAAAAAGTACAGTATTTTTCCCACTTGTGTGTGCATTCCTCGAGTGCAAAAAATTTGGGCACGGCAAATGTGCAATAGAAAGAGCACAAAACCATATGCATAATAGGAAGTCACGACATATACATCGACGACACAACACTGTGAGGCAATTGCTTTCGAATGAAATTATATCCATCAATTACATCAAGTCTAAGGATAACATTGCGAATCCACTTACAAAAGGCTTGACGAAAGATCAAGTGGAGAACTCATCGAGGGGAATGGGCCTTAAGCCTATTACTTAAAAGGTCACCATAATGGCAACCCAACCTAGCTGACTGGAGATCCCAATATCTAGGTTCAATGGGACAACCGAATTGTGCATAACTTTTGAGAAACTACTGAAGAACTCGTTCCACTATCCATTTCTATGATGAAATTGTGATAACCTGTAAATAGTGTTCAGGATGAGCTTAGCCCTTACTGATTCTTATACCTTGGAATTCCAAGTGAAGTATATCAAGATACTCTTAATAAGAGATCACCTATATGAGTATGAAGGGGCTGCTTCTGTGAGAAATTCTAGAGGCTAATTTTTCTAGAGTACTCATGAATCAACCAGGCATTATTCAGGGCCAAAATGAATGCAACTGAATGGATCACTAGATGATTGGAAAGAAACTATGCGAGTACTATTGTCTTGGTTTATACAAATGGCTGAAAGTTCAAGACATTATGTTCACTAGTTAGCCGAATAAACTCGATGGTATTTCACTAAGGAAGGTTCAAAACCAAAAGCCACATTTCCCGATGTGGCAACTTTCCACCTGTACACTCTCTCTCTCTCTCTCTCTCTCTCTCTCTCTCTCTCTCTCTCTCTCTCGTCTGCATTCTCATTTGCATTTTTCATTTCCAGCCAATCTCATTCATGTGAGGGATTGTTAGAAAAAACATGGGCGTTAAACTCATTGTTTTGTTGATCTTTGAGCCAATATAAATGTGGGACCCATAGCTCCTTTGTGTCGGGTCATTAATGCGTTGGATTCACCTCCATGAGGAGATGAATCTAGATTATTTATTTACTCAAATCCGTGTAGGATTGAATGAGTTATTAGCATTCAAAGTCAACCACTTGAATATGGATTATGTAGTTAAAAGTGGGTTATCCCACATTAATTTCTTATGTGAAATATGTTGTGTTTATATAACCCAAGTTTGGACTAAGGTTTGGGCTCCAAAGGGCATCCCACTTTTGTGAAAGGGGGAAGACCTATGGAACCCATGGGTTGACCTAATATTCCACACGCGCGCGCCGCTGCTGCCCAGTCCGAGAAAGGACATGGGCATGGGTCGTGGGTTCGATTGGACCCTTATCTTTTTTAGTAAGGATTTGAAATTAAATTTCAAATTAGTTGATCATTGAACTCCAAACGGTATGGACGTTAGCTGGTACCGTTCTGGTGAAGGGGAACGACTCTCCGTTTCCGACGAAGAGTTGTATCTCTCCAGTAAGAACCTGTTTGACAACAGGTACTTGTTTGAACCAGTACATTGAACAGACACTTGAGCTCTATAAAAAAAGGCAGCACTCCAACATTCATTTGGATCCAAAATTTATTTGCATAGAACATATTTCTTCTTCTTCCTCCCATAATTTCCTGAGAGAGTTTAAATTATTTTGTGAAGCCGCCAAGCAGTCTTTATTGAAGTGTTGCCTAAGAACTGCTGAGATCGTTACATCCTGGGAGTCAAACGTCCATCATTCCGTGAGCACCGACTGTGGGGGGCGAATCTATCTTAAATGAGAGAATGTCTATTCTTCAACTTTTAAATTTTTTATTTTACGAACGATAATTGGGTAAGTCGTTACGATTCTGTTTATTCTTATTCTAATTCTAGTTATCTTCTAGTTCAAGTTGTTTCTACTTGATAACTAGATGCATTCCAGTTGTTTATTGTTCTGATCACTAATTATACATATAACATTAAATAGGAATTATTTTTCCAATAATAAAATGAACGAATTCGTCCACTACTCAATGTTGTTGACAAGCTCCGACATCTTAAGATTGCTCAAGAAGGTATTCAGCTCCCAACCATCGTCGTTGTTGGGGACCAATCGGCTGGAAAGTCTAGTGTCCTTGAATCACTTGCCAGCATCAGCCTTCCCCGCAGCCAAGGCATTTGCACCAGGGCGCCCCTCGTAATGAGGCTCCAAAATCACCCAAACCTTTAAGCGAATCTAGTTACTTTTGCTTACTTCTGGAGGGTGTTTTCGCTCGCTCGTTACTTTCCGGTTCTCATTATTTTTTTCTCTCCTTTTATCCTCTTGATAGGTAGTTACTATAGGACTTTAGCAATTACTAGTTACTTTTACACTATGATAATAAACAAAAATATAAAGAAATGACAATGTCCCGAAGGTCAAATTTACTAGACTAAAGGTTTTTTTGGGGTTTGTTTGTTTGTATTTTTTTTTTTTTTTTTTTGTATTGCTGTAAGGAGTGTTTGGACTAGGTCCCGCACACCTCGATTAATCTCATTTTTAAATTGGTCAAAAATAAATCATTCATATTAAAATAAAAATATTCATAAAAAATAAATCAAATGATAACAACCTTTAAAATAAGATAGATTCGAAGTACTTTAACCTTTCCGCACTTAAAAGCCGTGTGTCCTTTTGGTGTAAAATATATACATATATATATATATATATTTATATACATGAGGGGTAGGGGAATGGAAGTAGTCAGATTTTATTTTGTTTTTCTTTCATCTTTTGATTTTTCAAATTCAATTATTATCTTAAAACTATTATTTGTGAAGAATTGTTATTTTTAATTTAAAAATATTTGTGATAACAAATTTAAATACTTTTTGAGACATAATTTGTTGTCACAAGATAAACTGTTGTAAAAACATAACGATCGGTAATTATTTAATTTGTGTGAGATAAAAGACTTTATAAATTTTAAAATTAGTCAAGGTACGTGGAAGTGCAAGTTGATTCGAATAGTCAATTAGCACAAAACAAAAAAAAAAAACAAAAATAAAACGACCGGACTCATGACTTGCGCCACCCTCATAATTGTGACCCTCGTTTTTAACAAGTTATTCGGTCAGCATCTCATCCCTCCGTTCTTTTCACAAAGGAATAAGTTGCACTCCTTTTTCTCATCCCTCCATTCTTTTCACAAAGGAATAAGTTACTCTCCTTTTTTTTCAATAAGTGCGTACAAAGCCTATGTAGCATGAACGGAATCGGATGTATTGTTTATGAAAGGCTCTAACAGAAAGACACGCACTTACTATTGAAAAAGAGTAATGTTATATATAATTGCGTTTCTCATTTTTAGATAGTGATGATACAAAGCTCTAGAATCTATGTTAATAAATTTGTGTAGACTCCTTCACTTGTATTAAGGAGTGGAGAAAAGAAATTTATAAAAGATATTACATTTTGCATTTTCCATTTCGCAAAAAGAGTTTATTTTGGTGTTGGAGCTTCATATTTCACAGCAGGTATTTGAATAAAGCCCTACAAATACATCCCAAACGCCACTTCTATGGTCCATCTCTCTCTCCCTCTCTCTCTCTCTCAAAATGGGTTCTCATTGCAGTACAGTGTTGTGCCAGCAGAATGCCAACATTATCGACGATGATTCTTTGGGCGTGTGCGCGCGTATATACCGGCTCTTGAATTCCCGTTTTAACAGGTTGTTTAGTCATTTGGCTCCTATTAAAAAAGAAAACTCCAGTGGGCAGCTTGTTCAAGCACAGCAGCAGCCACTTGCCGTAGCTCTTGATGATCAACAACCAACACCTCTTTCAGTTTCAGTTCAGTCACCGCCGCCACCGCTTATGCTGTCATACAATGAACGAATACGCCCACTACTTGATGCTGTTGACAAGCTCCGTCACCTTAAGATTGCCCAAGAAGGTATTCAGCTCCCAACCATCGTCGTTGTCGGGGACCAATCGGCTGGAAAGTCTAGTGTCCTTGAATCACTTGCTGGCATCAGCCTTCCCCGCGGCCAAGGCATTTGCACCAGAGTGCCCCTCGTAATGAGGCTGCAAAATCACCCAAACCCTCAACCAGAGCTTCACTTGGAGTTCCATGGAAAAATAGTATCCACCGACGAAGCCCACATCGCCAAGGCCATTAATGCCGCCACCGATGAAATTGCAGGCAGTGGGAAAGGAATATCCAACACCCCATTGACTCTGGTTGTCAGAAAGAAAGGCGTTCCGGATCTTACTATGGTTGATCTACCTGGAATCACAAGGGTGCCCGTCCACGGCCAGCCAGAAGATATATATGAGCAAATAGCAGGGATAATAATGGTGTACATCAAACCAGAAGAGAGTATAATACTGAATGTTTTATCTGCAACTGTTGATTTCCCTACGTGCGAATCAATAAGGATGTCGCGGCGCGTGGACAAGACTGGTGACCGGACCCTAGCTGTTGTTACTAAAGTTGATAAAGCTCCTGAAGGTCTGCTTGAGAAGGTTACGGCTGATGATGTGCACATAGGGCTTGGTTATGTCTGCGTGAGGAATCGCATTGGTGATGAGTCCTATGAGGAAGCTCGGATGGTAGAAGCCAATCTTTTTCAAACCCATCCCCTCCTCTCCAAGATTGATGAGTCTATGGTTGGGGTACCAGTTCTTGCCCAGAAGCTGGTGCAAATACAAGCAACCATTATCTCCAGAAGCTTGCCTGATATCGTCAGAAAGATCAACGAGAAGCTGCACGAAAACATTTCAGAGTTGAACAAAATGCCGCAGAATCTAGCTTCAGTTACAGAAGCAATGACAGCATTCATGCGGATTATTGGATTGTCCAAAGATTCTCTGAGGAAAATCTTGTTGAGAGGTGAGTTCGATGAATACCCAGATGAAATACGCATGCATTGCACTGCTCGCCTGGCTGAAATGCTCAACCACTACTCCCAAGAACTTCAAAAGACTGCGGAGAACAACTGCATAGACATCTTTCTCGTGGATGAGATCATGCTCCTAGACGAAACTAAAGGAATTGGGCTCCCAAACTTCCTTCCCCGCACTGCCTTCTTGACAATCCTGCAGAGGAAAGTTAAGGAGATATCCAGAACCCCAGTGGATTTTATGGAGAAAATATGGAACTACATCGAAACTGTGGTAATTACTGTCTTGATGCATCATTCTGAAAGTTTCCCGCAACTCCAGTTGTCTTTAAGAAGAGCTGCTAATGATCTCGTTTCAAAGATGAAGGAGAAGTCTTTTGATCGAGTGATGGAGATTGTGGAGATGGAGACGCTGACAGATTATACTTGTAGTCCAGAGTACATGTCAGAATGGGGTAAGCTTATGGCTCAACAGCATGTGTTTATGGAGGTCATGAATAATCATTCCAGGCCCTCAAAGATAACGATTGAAGGCTTCGGGGAGATTGAAGTTGGGCATCTTCGGGGTCACTACTCAAATATCATGGAGCAAGCATTTGACATGAAAATGAGAATTACTGCTTATTGGAAGATTGTTCTCAAGAGGTTTGTTGATTGCATGGCTCTACAATTGATGTTGAGCGTTCAGAACATGGTTAACCGGGACATGGAAAAAGAGATAGTTAATGAAGTAATGGCTTCTCAAGGTGGTGGTGGGATTGAAAGGCCGCTGGAAGAATCGCCATCGGTAGCAATAAAGCGAGAGAGGCTGAACAAAAGTGTGAAGTTGCTCAAGGAGTCCAAGGAGGTTGTGGCTCAGATCATGAATAGCATCGCCTACTGTCACTGGTGATTAGTCTTTTCTCCTTGCAGTTGGGCTTATGTTGTTGGTCAGTTTTTGTCTATTTGTACGTCTCATTTGGCAATCCCGTTTTTAGGTGATGTCATGTAGCGATGGAGATTTTGTTGGATCAGTACTGTTTAATTTGTATTTTGGCTTCAACGTTACTTATATATATTCTCATCTGTTTTTCTCTCAGGAAGAAAGATGATTTCTGATTTCTGATACACAGAATTGTGGATGTCATGGCCAGCTTGCTGGTTATTTCATCTGCTACTACTTTCTTCAGATCAATATCTTTATATTACTCAAGTTTATTTCTAGCTCTTTTTTATTCCTCTGTTTTTCTGGTTTGTTTGCTGTTTGGGGGTCTCTTTTGTTTCCTTTTGGTGTTTTCCATTTTGTGTTTTCCTTCCTTTCTGTTGTATTTGGCTTAGCCAAAAAAAAAAAGTAGTGCTGTTGATATTGTATTCAACCTGTTTCTCTAAATATGCAGTTGAAATTTGGAGTGAAAAGATTGTAAAAATTCCTCTAACATTAGTAATTGGATTTTTCTCCGGTACCATGAGTTGTTAACATGGTACCAGTATTGTGCAAATTTCAGCCATTCGATCAAGAAAAGAAAAATGTTGAGCATTGGATGAAAATCTTTGCAATAGGAGCTGAATTCAAGATGGTTTTAGTGAAAAAGAAGATACTATAAATGCTAGCCCCTGTTGTTATTACAAACAATCCGATCAGCATGTATGTCTATTTTTAGAGAGAGAGAGAGAGAGAGAGAGAGAGAGAGAGAGAAGAGGAGGAAACTAAAGTTTGAATGTGGGTGCGTGAGGATAGTGAGAAACGGCTGCTGAGGTGGATTTTAATTTAATTACCTATTTACGTTTTGTTGCTTCAAATGGTAGTCATGTGGAACCGTTATAAATTTTGGGTATTTTTGAGAATAGAAAATAGTCACATAGCGTGAATAAAGGTATACACCAAATAGGTTTTCTCTTTATATATTAGAATAGATATAATTCATAATCACAAAATGTAACACAAATTTTGAAGACCAATCCAAGGGGTTGAGAGGCCAAGTTTTTTAGCAGAAGGCTTAGTAATTAGATCAGTTTGCTTTTGTTCTCCTTCTTCTGAATGTGTTTTAAGAGTTAGTACAAGGTACTCGTTTATTCAAATATAAAAAAGCATAGGGCGGCGATATATGGCCAGGGAAGCCATGGCTATGACTATTGACCTCCCCCCCCCCCCCCCCCCCCCCCCCCCCCACACACAAAAAAAAAAACATTATGTTGGTCTGTTTAATCTTTGTTTCAAGAATTTTGCTACCACAGGCCGGCGGCTGATGCTCATGGTAACACAGCTCTTGTTTCAAATTTTTCCTTAAAAAGTATGAATGAAATACTAAGTAGTACCTGCGGGAGCAATCTGAAGTTTGAAGAACAGTTTCGAACTTCTATTAGAAATTTTAAGATGAAATGGTTTTTCTTTTACCTTCTGTTCTCCTCTTGGGAATATTTTGGTGTCATGGTAGAGGTAAGATTTTGATGAGAATTCATTTTCTTTGTTTACAATCCACCACATGATACTCGAAATCCCCCACCTTCCTACAAAAAATTTCTCATCTACTTATCAAGCCTTCTAGCAATAGATAAGGGTGTGGTCAACAAAGATAGGAAGTAAGGCGATAAGCTGGAGAGGGAACTCTTAACGAGAGTGACTTCACCACTGTTGGATACCGGTATTGCCTCTTCCAAGAAGCCAATTTCTTCTCAAACCTTTCCACCACCATCTCCCAAAACCGTCCTTACAGTTAAACGAAGACTCCAAAGAAAGAAGCAAATAGACTCAAGGCCCCAAAAAAAAAAAAAAAACAAGCTATCTTACAGTCAAAAATGTCTACCAAACCAAAGCCTCTATACCCGCCATCTCCCGGCCCACACTGGGATTAGCTTGCTCTTAGCAAGATTTATCCTAAGGTCCAGCACATTCCCCACTAATTACTGGGTTAATTGGTGATTATACTTCTTCAGTGCCCTTAATGAGTTGAAAAATTGTGGTGCAACCTTTGGAAAATATCTGTCTTAGGTAGGTTATTTTAATACTCATGGATTTCAGAGGTCTGTCAAAGTTCTGATCAAGCAGAGAAATCAAGTTGCCTAGCTAGTCCCAGATGATCCGGTTTGAAAGAACTTATGGGACAGACAAGCTTCATGGATTTCAGAAGAATAGCAGAAGCCTTCCCAATTGCACCTACTAGTGAAAACAAAGGGAAACCCACCCAGAAAGAGAGAACTGGGGATGTAAATCTAAAACCATTAGTCTAACCACTTGGGACTACTTTTTCCAGAACATCATTTGTTTCTTGTATTGGTGATCAATGATAATTTAAAATGACATGAAATTAAAAAAAAAAAAACAGCTATTTACACAAATTGAGAAAGAACTTCTAAATAGACTTTCCACTTGATATTGCCAGATTATTACAGCAGGGAGAGAGCTCACTAGTTTTAGTCACAAAAACTAAGAACAGAGCCTATCCACTTGATGAACCAAAAAAAATATTAAAATTAGGAGCTCACTAATAAATCAAAATAACTGCTGTCCTACCACCACTATATAATACAACTGAAAAGGAGAGGGACGAGGGGAAGAAGGCATGAGCTATGATACATTTCTTACAGAGATTCTATTGCAAGAAAATGTTAACTGCCCTGCAAGGCCCATTCATCTCCCAAGCTTTGGTAATTACATATCACTTAAATTTAAAAAATTCTGTTATACGAACATGATGGAGCGGAAATGAGTCATGAGCTCCGCACACCCAAAATCTTCTATCACATCTCCAGGTCTTCCAGGTCTGGTAGAGGGAAACGAAGGATTGCTGCAATCCCAGTCAGCTGCGCCAGTTCTGTTCACCAACATGATAACTACTTTAGATAATCTAAATCCATACTGGTAAAAGACCAACAAAAAGAAAAAAGAAAAAAGAAAACAGAAAACAGGAATCCAATAGATGATCTCAGCCCCAAATGTTTAATATTACGCATGTGCACAGTAGGTAGTACTGCATAAAACAAAGTATTGTAACTGACATAGTGGAATATATAATGATGAAAAATGAACTTACGTTCTCCTGACACATGCATGGATGAGAATATGAGAGCAGTGCCTCCCGAGTTCTTGACCGAATTGACAAAATTGACATATTTTTGTCTAGTCACTATGTCAACACTCCTGAGAGCCAAAATGACAGTAAGAAATCTTCAAAAAGAAATTGGTTAGTTAAAAACTTCAACCAACTAGGGTTTTGGAATGGTGCATGCCAAAGTTACAAGAATTACTCAATGAACTTAAACACGTGGTGAGAAAGAAATCAACAACTCAGATGAAAGCGTCACCAAACAAACATGCTAAGAGAGAGTTTATCATATTTGAGAAGCATCATGGTTTCTAAATGTTAAGAGATTGAAAGGATTCATCTGACTAGTGATCTGCCAACCTCTAAATTTTTTATGACGAGAAATACCAAGTAATGGAGTTTTGAGTGGTTTAAAGTAGGTTCAAGTAAGTCATCTTCTTCTTAGTGGGTGTTGGAATGGGCAGGCGGTTGGGTCAGCAACATAATCATTTTTTGTTTCTTTATACACCTCTATTCCCCCAGTAAAGGGAACAGGGAGTGAGCAGCCTCAGAGGGAGCACAACCCCTGACCTCACAGGTCTGTTGGATAATACCCCTGGGCCGGATACCACCACCTACAACGGTGGCTCAGTGGTTGATTAAGCCATTTTGTTGTCCACTGCTCAATAGAATTAAGAGATGGATTTGTTAACGTTGAGATGAGAGAAAACAAAAAAAACAAAAAAAAAAGTGTCAATATAATGTTTTGAAATTTCACCAACTTTTGATGAACTTTTATCTACATTTTACCCAACAAAGTTCGGATTAATTGATTTGACACCCAAGGTAGAAAAGAATATGAAGTCCATTTATTCCGCGGATGGTACAAAAGAAAACAATTTCAAAATCTGTCAAGTTAAAGATTTTTTTTCTTCTCATTTTCATAAGAACCAAGCAAACAAATAAGATTTTATATTGTTAAAAAAGTAAACAAAGACCATTAACAATTTAAAATTTTGTGACATAGCACAAGTGCCTCCCAGTCAATGTGTATTAAAGTCCAACACAGCATAAGTGCAAATGTTACTAACCTGAATAGCTCATCGGTGATGAGAAGGGTTTGAACAGCCATTCTTTCATGGGCAACCTCAACATGCTTTGGTCCATAGCATGCACGAGCTGGATCCTAAACAAAACCATTAATGGACTCAGCTACAACCAAGAGGAAATGAAATTTACATGCATAGAAACATGTACACAATACACAAATATACAACAGATGCAGACTTTTAACTATTGTTAGAGTATTTATCTGGATATTAAGTGTGTTTTCAGTAAAGTAGTATGAGCGCACATGCATAGACTTATAAATGGAGGATAAACTTAAAACTGGCATAAGACTTGTTATCATTACCCCTCAAATAACTCCATAAGGGGCCACCTATCTCACCAAGCACACCGTTCGATCAGATAAACATCCCATGCAGTCATTCATGCCAAATACCACATTGATAATTATCTCAAATCTATGAAATCTAAACTCACTTTTGGCATGCACGAGAAGCATGGGAGGGACATATTATGTAGGACAGGCAGTAGAGCATTAGGATTGAATTACAAGTCCCACCAAAGGTTACGTAGGTAGGAAAAGGACTGTTTTGTGTATGTGTGCATGCACACCTGCATGTTTACATGGAACTTTTATCAAGCGTCACACGGTTATAATGGTCAAGTGGGGAGATTAGACATGAACAAATATACAAAATGCTGAGAAACCTATTACAGCAGGACTCAAACTTACAGACCTACTTTGGAGATATTTTTTCTTTTTGTAAGTATATAAAGTATCCACAAAAAAATACCAAAAAAGAGCAACCTCTCTACACAAAAAAAGCACCAACAAAATTGAGCTCCACTATTAAATCTACACCCAGAAAGGAAGATTCAAAACTCTTCCCTTTGATCCAAAAATGAAAAGTACGAAGCAAGCTTGAACCTACAAATAATTGTCTTGACATCCTAAAAAGTGCACCGATCAAAACAGGAAGAAACATCCTAAAACATGTCATATTGCCATTTCTTAAACCACCACTGAAACTCAAGAAAAACAAAAATAAAGCACCATTACTTTAGAAGTCAAATCAAGATTGACAATTCAATGTATCAAACAATATAACAGGCCCTGCAACATCAGCCTCTCTTCTCATGAAAAGCTTGAGCTCAAGCGTTGCGATATAAGATAGAGGTGTTGAAATTTTTACAAAGGCAAAGATTTAAAGTATCCCTAAACCCTTTGTCTAGTGAACAAAAGCTGCCTTATCAAGAATAATCTGAGTTTAGCATAATCAACATGATGCAGTCCACACAAGGCTCAAGTAAAAGTAAAATCAAACTTTGGAAATTGTCATGATTTCATGGTGGGTCCTATTGGAAGTATGCATAGTCAAGTTCTTAGCTTTATTATTGTCTTTTTTCAATTATTATTGATGTTAAATGTGGATCCAAACAATTTCCATACGATTTCTTATATGTAGGCCAGTGTTATTTTGGTAATGTCAAAATCTTCCAGACATGGGCTGTAGGAGTCACCCATGGGTCATAATATGGGTCAACTTACTAATTTGATCTCCATATATAATCTTTTTAGAAGATTTTAGTCAAAGTACTGGTTTACCAATTTTGAAGTCAGAATCCTCTGGAGTTGGAAGTTCAACTAATCTATGTAAAGCCATGTAATTTTTCTCACTCAACAAAAACCAAGTTTTAATACATTTTCAGAACTTTTGAAGATTTGCTGAGTTGTGTTAGGCAATACCTATCGGATATAGTGTGATGCCTAGAATTTCTTCTTTTATTCTTCTTTAATTTTAGGTACTTATTATCCTTCTAAATTATAGAACCGGACTTGATTCTCTTCCTTGCTGCCCACAAATCCTACTTAACAAGCCTAGCCCATTCTTGCAAATGCTTAAACCATTAACCTTTGTTACCCCAAATGAACTCTAGAAACTACATGGTTTTACCACCTTTTCAGTCACAGAAACTACAAATTTCAGCATTAATATTAAAGCCTTCTGCTTCTGCCCGGTCTCATTAGGGCTCACTACTTGTAACAGTGTTCTCAACACTCATATTACATCACAACCATTAGCATGTGAAATTATACTACATGATAGAATTCAAACAGGTTGACTTAGGTTCCAACTGAAACCATTGCAATGCTACGGTATTTAGCATGGCTTATTCAGTATCTAATCTTTTATCATGGATGAATTTTAACACCTAACTTTGCATATTTGTTCCCTGTAAATTGACTCTAGTTTTATCGAATTTTATTTACTACTTCGTCGCACCCGTACTTGAGTATAATAGATTGTCATATTATGGACATAGTCATATACCCTGGGATTTGCCCACATCTTTGTCATTCTACCCTGGTGATCTACTTCAAAATAAGTTTAAAGCTGTTATATGCTGTAATTGTGGCTACGAATCTTTAAAATATTAAAATTCACAATTCAACAAGGAAAGAAGGACGTAACAAATTAGAGAAAGGAAAAGGAATTCCAAAGAATGTAGTACAAAGGGAGCTGGAAAGTGATATTGAAGGCATCTTGAGAATTTAGCGTCTATAAACTAGCCTAAAAGTAATACGAACTAAAATGCATACTAACCAATAAGGTAACTCAAAATTTATTTTCTAAGATAACCATAACTCTTTAAAATGAAACACAGAAATCTTATTTAAAGAATAAACTCCTCATAACACTAATAATTCCAATATCTAAATTGACAAACCATCTCCTTGACCACTCAACAGAAAGGGTGCACCAATCAATTGCCTCCTTCTGAATCAATATGCCTATGACATCAAGCTGGATGTAAGGAAAATTTGAAAATATCTAATCTTGAACCAACCATCCATTAGTTAAAGGGTACTGTGGCAAAATCTGGTTCTTTATTAATTAGAGTAGCCTAGTTTCTTTGATTTACTTTGCAAATGATCAACAATCAGAGATGCATGAATTGTTTTGACTTCAGAATCACTGTCTATGCATTTCTGAATTGGCACTCAGTTGCAAACAAACATTATGCAAAATGAACATATTTATCAAAGGTAGAACCTTACATTTGAAAGCATGCTGAAAAAATCTTTAAGAGCTCGGACCTGGATGTATTGGAACGAAGGAAAAAAATGTAAGTGCCAGGTATATTGACCAATATGAACAAGCATGCTTTGACCAACAGCAAAAAAATAGGAAGAGAGAGGATGAAAGGAGCTCTCAAACAAAACCAAAACAATTAAATAAAAAAATAATGACTAAGGGGGGCCTGCTAAGCTACCTCTTGTGCTGCTTTTGTATCTTTGATCATATTCATGACATTTGGAGCATCCAGAACCTCTCTCAAGCTATGCCTATATAATAAACAGTTAATATTCAGATGTGATGAGCACTCTTTTACAAACTATGCAGAAGAGTAAGATATCAGTAACAATTGCAAGTAACAAATAAAATGGATAATGCACTGCACAATAAACAAAATGAAATAGCACACTACGTCAATCTTCTGAGGTCCTGAAGTGCTGGGAAGCACAAAAATACTAAGGAGGCTTGACAGACTTCTCCACAAAAATTAGAAACATAATCTCAGGAGGAGGAAAAAAAGAACCCCGCGGGGGGGGGGGGGGGGGGTTGGGTGTTGGGGGAAGAGGGGGAGGTATTGGGATTTCAAATACAATAATGCAGTGTTTTTTTCTTGATTCATTTTCTTCTTTTACTAATTACATAAGAACATGCTTGCATTATGTTCAACTAAAGCAAGAAACAAAAGAGGTCATGTATTCTGACAAAGAGAGAACAGGTTTGGCCAACTCCTCAAACCTTAAAACAAACATTCAAATAAAGGCGGCACAACCACCTAAGGTACCATATAATACATCAAAACAAGATGCAGTAAGGGCATGTAAATGTTAAGATCTGTGACTACAAGTCCCTGATAGTACAGGAAAAGAAAAGAAGCAAAACTTATAAGATATAATTTATGGCTATGTTGTCACATTATACTTGACATGTGAATTTCCAGAATAGATCGACAGTTATCAGCAATTAATGCAGAAGTTTTCAATAATGTGGAAATAAGATAAATAGCAAATAGAGATCATTTACAAGTGCCAAATATTCATAACTTCCCACACGGCATTAAAAATAACAATCTAATGCATAAGCAGTAAACAACAGCATTGATTGATACAACTGCAGAAGCAGTAATGCATAAATTGGTAACTTCAGTCTGGAAGGAATAAAGTGCATGCTAAGAAAAATTTCTAGCAGAGAGTTATAAAGAAGTCTTTGTATACAGCATTTAAGATATAGTTGCAACCATTTATAGTGGCAATTCTTAAGACAACAAACAACAGCATTAATAATCAACTAGTGGTTCATAAAAAGATTTCCATCGTTCTGTCCTCTGTGCATAGCATATGTTGACACAGATCCTTGACAAAAAGGACTTAAATTACCCCCGTCTTCAGAATACTGACCGACTTGTTCCACAGTTGTCTACATAATATAATTTTTAAGAACCAGTTATGCATAATATCTTTAGAAATGGATCCATAATTTAGAGTTTCTTCAGCCTTACAGCATGAGACATTCCGGAATTGTATTAGATGAATCATTAATCCACGAGAGTAACCTATAAAGCATCAGTATGCTAATATAGACTCATATATTCAACAGCCTCTTTTTATTGTCCAAAATTTGATAGAACTGTGAGTGCTTCCTTACTTCCAAATTGCAAGGTCAGTCTAATAAGTGGAACCTATATATGCATAAAATGAAGCAGTAAATCGTAAAAATTTGTCATACACCATGCTTCCTATTGCCACAGCATGTCTCAGCTGATGATGTTAAGAGTACAGCATTGGCTAAACACCACATCAAAACTAGATAGTTCAGTTTCATTTCAGGACACATAGGATGAAGACAGAAGTTATAAAGAGTAATCTTAGCAATGCCAGTACTAATTAAGAGACTAGTAAACAGTAATGGTAAAAAGAGACCCAAGATGATTATTTTCAATATATCAGATTGGTCATGCTTAACAAGGCAAGATTTCGGAAAACCTAGTGCACTGAAATAGGACAAAACAGACGATGAGAAGTGCTTTTTGGGAGGTTGAGTACCAAGCAAAGTAACAACAAATAGAACTAAGAGAGCTATAAAGCTGACGGTGTTTTATAAATACCGAACACAGTGTAATCAAGAAACAGCAAGCTTAGGATGAGCATAACTGAAACGTGGATGTTTGGGAGGGATGGAATAGGAATAGATTATTAACTCCGAAAAGGAATTTCCCCCAAAGAATAGGAAATTGACCTATTTCCACGAAGACTTGTACATATATATATATATATATATGTGCATGTGTTTGTGTAGAGGGAGAGAAAGAGAGAGAGAGAGAGAGAGTAAATTACATAGAAGATGGATTAAAAAACATGCCAAGGTCATCATGGTGTGCTGCTATGAAATTCAGTGGTTATAGCTGAAACAAGTGATACAGTTAAGACAGTTGAGAGTGGTGCAAGGACAAGGTGCAGAGGCCAAAAGAAGTAGATCTAAAACATGAGCGAGGGGCAATGCCTATGACTTTACTAGCATATACAGCCCTGTGTTAACTTCATTGCCAGAAGATCAAGGTATCCAACATCAATTGAGAAACAGTATTGGGTTTATTCAGGGCTGCTTATCAGGAGAGAGAGAGAGAGAGAGAGAGAGAGAGAGAGAGAGAGAGAGAGAGAGAGAGAGAGAGAGAGTTTACTTTAAGGTACACATACACAAATATACCAACACGTCCAGGAACCACAACCCAGAGCACTTCTTCACATTTATAAACGTACAAATATTTGGTAAAATTGCATTAGCTACATCCACAGTTAAAATTTTCTATCAACTAAGCCTTTTATTTATATACGTAAGTAGACAAGAGCAAACATACTTGTATCCTGAGGTTGTATGCACCATAATTATGCGTGACTTGTTCTCAATGATAGGTCTCAGCTGTCTCCTCTCAGCCTCCAACAATAAGTGACGATGAAACTGATCCTGAATCAGAAATGAAAAAACTACTCAAATGTGACATGTTGCCCCAAACAAAATGTCCTTTTCTCCCCCCTTTACCCTGGATGTGCAATTTCCATATCTATGTTAGGCAGAAAATTACTAGAACGATAGTAGCAGGTCTTATAAACTCAACCTAGAACACTGTTACCAATTTCACCCAAAAAAAACAAAAAAAAAAAAGATGAGACAGATTTACCACAGACCTTGGTGAAACCTGGACTTGCAATCACAGCACAACGAACAACCTTGAAGTCAATGTGTTTTAGGAAAGCCTGGAACATATTAGCCAAGGTATTAAGGAACACTTATTCTCAAACTCATTATGGCAGTAAATCAATTACAAACGTGGGAAAATTATCTCACCTGGAAAACGTTATCAAAGAACTTATTCAAAGCCTGCAAAGACAAAAATTAGTGGTGAAAACAGAAATTATTAAAAGCATTGAAAGACCATACCCATTGTCCTCTAATTGCAATTTTGAGAGAGTTAGCTTGAATTTTGCAAGGACTTATCAAAAAGAAAAACTTGCAAAATATAAGGAACATACTTTATCATAACCAGCAATAGCTGGCCCGTGCTTGCGAGGAATTGAAGCTTCTATTCTAGAACGAGTAAGTGTAACACTGTAGAAACATTAAGCACAAGAGGGCAAGAAAGTTACACTTTAACATACTCAATAACGCATGTTAACAAAATAATATGCATAGCACTGATGAGAAAGACAAATGACACGAGTCTCCATTATGAAAATTGCATGCTAACAAACCAGATTAAGTTTTGAGTTCAATTTTATGGAGAACATTTAATGTTTCACTGTAAATCGGAAGCAATGAGCATTTTTATCCACGTTGCTATTAAATCTAGAAGTAAGAATCTTACAAGCTATCCATACACATGAAGAATGCAAAGAACAATTATTCCCATATTCATCAAGAGTAACCTGGGCAAATGACACTATAATTGCAATTGTAGATGCTTCAATTAGGGTCTATCACTCAGTTACCCCTTCCCCCATTGCCAAAACCATGTCATTTTACTCACTTTGCAGTTTATAAGTTTTATACTAAATTCAGTCCTGTGCTCCATCATTGAAACTGCTGCTACCCTAATATGCTCCCTCAACCTTAATTTTGGACACATATAACATTCTCTGTTAGATATTCTTTACTTTGAACTTCATAAATATTTATTACCCAGAACCTTTGTAAATTGTTGATTTCACTAAGGAATTGTTTGCAACTGCAATATAAAGTGCCAAAGTGAGCTCAATAATCTCCTTTCCCCCCCCCCCCCCACCCCCCCCCCCCCCCCCCCCCCCCCCCCCCCCCCCCCCCCCCCCCCCCCCCCCCCCCCCCCCCCTTCTTTTTCTCTTTTCCCCTTCTTCTTCTCTTCCTTCTTGTTGTCAAACAGAAACTGCACCAATAACATGATTTGTCAATCGAATGTATAAATCTGGAGGAGCTCCCCAAACTTGGCAGTTCGCAGTTCTTTCCTCCATAAAATATATTTCTCCCTTGGAACCACCAAAGGACTAATGGGCATTTTACACCCCTACCAATGAACAGACTAAGCAAAAATCCAGAACAAGAAGAAAAGGAAGATACTCTTACTGAGGTTTTTTTAGACTAATATTTGTTTGCAATCATACTAGGACCTAAAATCTTGTTAGTTTCATATCAACTCAACTCAACTCAACTAAGCCTTTTCCCAACTACTTGTGGTCAGCTCTATGGATCTTGTGTTGCCATTCCACAGTATCAAGGGCCATGATTTCAATTAAACCGCAATATAATATGTTTTTTCTATAGTCTCAACCCAAGTTAATTCTGGCCACCCTCATCCCTCTAGCATTACCCTCAATGTGGGTAGTGTCACTTTCCCTAACCAAATCATTAATTGATCTTTGCTGCACATGCCCAAACCATCTTAATCGATTTTCCCTCATTTTTATTTTTAATAGGTGCTAGCTCTATTATCTCACAAATTCATTCGTTCCTAACCTTTATCCCTCTTAGTTTTACCACATATCCAACTTTGTATCCTCATCTCAACTATATTCATTTTGCTAACATGTTGCTTCCTAATTGCCCTACATTCTGTTATTATATTCAATGTGGATGATATTCCTACTGTTTCTTAACATGTTGAATTCACAACAGTGCAGAGTATATCCAAATTCATGGTTTTTGGAAGTTAATTAAATCGGTTTTAAGACAATAAATGAATAGATATTGAAGGTTACTGAAACCTAATTTTAACTAATATCAACAATATTAGTGCAGTCTCAAAAGTTTCCTACAAGTATCATCTCACACATGCAAGGGCAACTTGTATAGGAAAGGCAATGGAAAGATTATCCTTTTTCTATCTTTACTTTTGGCACCGGAAAATATGGAAAAGCATTACAAAGATAACACATTACAAGAAATAAACAAATAAAAAGGACTGCATAATCAATAAAACAGTGTTGGCATGTGAATAGGCAGTCATTCAAAGCTCAGTACAGAAACAAAGCACCATTCAGCAACTCACAAGAAAGTCAATTAATAGATGTTAATCACTGGGAATTATGATACCTTTTCCCAACAAGGAAAATATGCGCCAATCCCTCTTGCATTAAGACCACAGCCAGATCAGCACTTGCAGAAGGGTCTGATATGAGGAGAGAACAGAGAAAGTCAAGATAACGGAAGTTAAATTCTTACCTATGTTACACAAACAGAAACATGATTGAATTAACATTGACTTTGTGAAGGGATTGCCCATGCAATGGCATAGGTGCCAACCTGTCTAACCAAAGAAGCACCACTAAAACAGACCTCAGAGGGCAGGTGCTAGCCAAACAATGCCATCAAATTTTGAGCAAGGTGTTTTGTATAATATATCTGTACTAGCACATCTTTTTCTTTTCTTTGGCTCAGTCTGTAAATGTTGATAATTGCCTCTGCAATGATTTACAAACTACCCTCATAAATTAATAGCCATTCAATTTATTTTTTTTCCTCTGTTTTCTTCTTTTGTGTGTAAAATCTCTGTAGTCACACTACAATTATTTGAAAATAGAAACTATCACCCTACAAAGCCCATTGAAAAACAAAACAAAACAAAAACCTCCCCCTGCTCATGTCAAAATGTCAAATTTTGTTACTTTTTTGCTGACACATACTAAGGAAAAATTTTCCAGTTGAAAGTGTCTACCTAGTACAATAGATGTAAAACTCTTTATAGTGTCAACCACCATTTTAATCTCAGTAATATACTATTCCAGTTTAGCTCAGTCAGATTGACTAAGATTCCTGCCACTTAATCCAACATGGGTTCACACCAACGGCCCCTAGACTATTAAACCATCTTCAAATGACTAACTTTAAGTCTTAACAGGTGAATATGCTGCAAAAAGTTGAAGGACTCATGAAAGGCCAAACTGCCTGAGGACTGAGGAAACTTAATACAATGAACTAAACAAAGATAACAACTTTTATGCTCCAAATATTGAGACTTGGAGAAACTTATTAAGTTAAAATGGTATACCAGCGGCTTGATGGAGTATATCTAATGCCAGTGAGTCCCAAACCACCTGGAAAATTTATCAAATAAATCATGTCAGCAATGATATATATGTTTCATGTCAAGAAGAGCAAAACCAGACCATTCAAAAACTTTTTATACAAGAATATTCAATTCCAATCATCAGCATGATTTTTGAAGTTGCTAAGCTATACATTCCTAGTTTCTATAAGAAAATAAAAAACATAAAAAAGAACACACTAATAATGATTTTACATTTCATCTTATCTAACTTAGAATATAATAATAATAGACGGGAGTAACCATAAGCAATAAATCCATTTGTTGAACCATAATTCAAATAGATAATACAACTTATCAAGAAAATATTTCAGAGAGGTAATACAAATAGTGCCATTATGTGGGATCTACATCCTGAGATAAGAAGCATAATGCGGGTATGAGATACAAATTGCGGACACACTGCTAGCAGAAATTCTGCCAAAATACAAATACATTAAGGACATGGCAAAATATATGTCAGCAGACATGTTTACGTATGCCAAATCCATGAATAAGTAAATAAATTTAAAAAGCGATTTTTCCATAATATATATGAATATGTAAATAAATATTCATCCCTCCTCTCTCTCTCCCTCCCTCCCTCTCTCCCTCCCGCAGAATAAAATGCAAATTAACAGCCTGTTTGGAACTTGGGGGAGGGGAGGGGAGGGGAGGGGAGGGAAGGGAAGGGAAGGGAAGGGAAGAGGAAATAATTAAAAATTTTCCCTTTCCCTGTTTGACCCTATCTAGGAGGGAAACATAAGGGAAAATGAGGGAAAGGGAGGGAAAAGTAAGGGAAAAAAAATAATCACTCGCACTCTTTCTCTCTTTTCTTTCCTTCCATTTTCTTTACAGAATCAAACAGGGAAGGAAAAATACTTTTCCTTACATTTTTCTTTCCCTTCCCTTCCCTCCCCCACCCAAATTCCAAACAGGCTGTAAACCACCAAATTTCAGTTCAATTCACAAGGTCTGACCCTTGTTCACAAAGAGACCTGTATAGCTGCAACATCAGAATCTTCTATAATATTAAATGGAGCCAAGGCCGCCTTTGGTCTTCGACCTGTCCACGAAATATGTATTTATCCTACTATTTAAGATTTAAAACAATAACTATCAATAGAATCATTTGGATTTTGTGATTTTTGTACATAATAAATAACAGTTCTCTCTCTCTCTCTCTCTCTCTCTCTCTCTCTCTCTCTCTCTCTCTCTCTCACACACACACACACACACACACACACATTTATCTGCCAAACTTTTTGCCTCCACATGAAGCATGATCACACTCATCCCATATACACCAACTTCCAGTTAGGAGAAAAAAAAAAATTATCATGAACTGACAACAAAGGAACAAACTTGCACAAAACAAACATGCATACCCTCCACAGATTAATATTGTTCTCGTACCATAGCTTAAAATCAAAATCAGGCACTGCTTTTCAACAAGAAAAAAAATCAATAAAGTCTAAATCCTAATTAAGTCGAGATGTATCATATTACAATGTTTCCAACATAATTCCAGTATGCATGAAGTGGCTAGAGAAAGGATTAAAGATCCAATAAAATAACAAGAGAAGCACACCTTTCTTAAAACAAAAGGTCGACGTAGCTCAATTTCAAGCGTATGGAATGCGCCTATCTGTAATAGGACACAAGGTCGGTTTACTGCATCACTAGAAATCACTACACATATAGATGGGCTTGATTTAAGTAACACCTACCTTTACATGTTCATTCTCCAGAATATTCTTTCCACGTATACGCAAGACAGAACCTTCTTTGTCATAATCCACAGCCTACGAAAAATTTCACGATGATCACGTTTAATCTTAATATCTTAGTTGAGAAAGGGTATGAAGACATTCTGTATGAAACAGCAATTTTATCATTAAGCTACGTGCATATGCACACATATAAGCTCAAAAATCTTATGACCCATTATCTTCTAGTTTAGAATTATCTATAGCAGTCCTATCAAAATATGTGTGTGTCTAACTTACAATAAAATAGTGCAAAAGGCCATAAATTGCGCAGACTTTAGGTTGGAAATTATATTTGATGAAACACAAAAAACAAAGGGTTAAGAAAAGCCTGCAGCATACAAGATGTTACATAGCCTCAGCATTTCAGGCTCAATCCTCTGATGTTAACAGTGTGCACAAAGAGTCCTTTAAATCCTTCCCACAGGAATTCATAGCGAAGACCCATTTTCCCTCTTCCCTTACACAGAGGATTTTGCACATCTACTACACACCCACGACAGCGTCCCTACCCAGCCAAATGGGCACACTCTGATTCTGCTGCTATGTCGAAGTTCAATATAGTCGATCTGAAAAACCACTATACTGCCTACAATACTAGAAGCAAAGTTCTATGACCTATTGCTAAATTATTCATAAAGTAACTAACTATGAACAACGAATTTAAAAACATTTATTGATATGCATATATGACAAAATAGTTATTTAATAGCTAAGTTAGAGTGCACTCGATGAAACCTGAGTGTGCCATGTTGCCCAACAAATCAGGCATAAATTTAGTGCCACTTTTTTGTTTAACAAGGCCTAAATTGGTGATCTTCTTTCTCCTATGTGATATGCTTTCTACATAAACAATATGGCAAAAAAGCTTTCCAAATGCAGAAAAAGAGAATAGCACTTCATTACAATATGAAATTTTAGGCAACATTGCCTAATTAAGAAAACAGCACTTGTTCCAGGTTTTTATGTTAATAATGGTTAGTGACATTATATCTAGGAGGAAAATCATATTTTTATGAAGTAGGAACACTGTCACTAAGAAGTCAAACAAATCAGGCCTTTGCACCACCATCCTTGTATGGTGTTACTAAGAAAGAGAAGTTTGGGACCTAACATTCAATGTAAGGTTGTATGTCGAGAGGATGACACCTTTAGCTGTAGAACTATCCTAGTGAGAGCACAGCCTTGTTCTTTAAGTACAGAGAAGATAGGACTTAACATTATTTTTATCTTCACTTGCATTTTCCACTCAACAATGATTAAAAGTTGAAGTTAATTGAAGAAAACTTTACAGATGGAGAAAACACGGGAAATGTTAAGCAAAAAGGCAGGAGAATAATTTACAGAAAAACAAGCAAGAAGAAGCAAGAAAGATGAACGATGTAAACTATGATACATGGACTTTGAGTTCTTGTCAGGTCTGGAAATCCATCAATATGTTGGCCTCATTTAAGCCTTAAATTATGGGACAAGAGGGCAAGAATAACTATCAAAGTACCAAATTTTCCATTATGTATTGGTAACCACTTGCACCAAATGCTTAAGCTATTAGGAAACGGGCCAAGCAATGTGTATCAGCTCTCACACCCTCCCTCATCCATCTTGCAAATGAAGAGGCAAAGAAAGACAATAAGGAGTATATAAAAACAGACAGAATGAGGGAAGAAATGCTTACAGACCTGACCCAAGACCTAGCACCAAAGCATCCCATAACAGGCTAGACAACCACTAGCCTCAAAATTTAAAGAGAATGACCCACCCATGCAACATATTTGCTCAGACATGGGATACTTCCCTTGTTTTCAATAATCATAAAGCAAGCAAACATAATAAAAAGCACCCTAGGAATTTATGATGATCTAAAATATGTCTTTCATACTTTGCCACAAACCCCAGGCACATACGTGTCCACCAATGCAGGGTTGGACAGCTCATATACCAGTTTCGTGTCACTTAAAACAGAAATCATTGTGCAAAAGGTCAACTTGGATTGAGCATGATCAACCTAATAAAAGCACAAGATACAAAAGAAAGAACAATATACATGAGAGTTACAAGTCACCTCAAATAACAGAAGTGCTTTTGCCAAGCTGCAGTGATATCTTCTTTATCACATCTGTTCTTATTGAATAACTCTTCTAGTTTAGTATAATTTTTGGTACTAATCAGCAATCACAACACACAATGTTCCACATTCTCTCAGGCACTAACCAGATACCCATTGAAGTTATTAACATTGTCTTACCTCCACTTTGATTTCCAATTTCAGCTTCACACGCTCTGCATCTCTTCCTCCAGAGGCTGCTTCCCTTACAACTTTCCTACAACAAATTGTATACAGCAACATGAGAACTGCCTAAACGAAATATGCTTATATCAATCAAACTAGTTTTCAACAACGAAATTTTCCTTGCATAAAGGTTTATGCATGAAAAAGATCAGGATTTCAGCAGTGTAGGGGTACGGTTAAAGGGGAGGTAATGGGGATATTTGCAACATTTTTTGAGCATGGCGAATTTGAGAAAAGACTTATTGTGATATCCCAAACCTCTATTTAATTATATTAATGAGAATTTCTAGTTTATGCAATTTTTTAATATTAATTATTCCTTCTTTTGGGTCAAAATGACCAATGAAAACTTGTATTGTATCTTGTGTTGGAAGTGTGAGACACATGGGATTATGGGGGGGGGGGGGGGGGGGGGGGGGGGGGGGGGGGGGGGGGGGGGGGGGGGGGGGGGGGGGGGGGGGGGGGGGGGGGGGTGGTGTAAACTTATTCACCCGAAATGTGTTTTCAGCTCATAGCCTATCAAAATAACGGCCTCTAAGCCTATTTTCAAATAGAACTAGCCTTGGGTGTAAACTCATCATTGAAAGTTAGTTGGGACTCGATGAAGGAGTCGACATTCCGACTTTCATGTTCAAATCTCAAGTTCATGTTCTTATTATACATCGGGGCCTTGTCCCAAAATTTAGTCTCGCTCTCCCGTTGTGCGAATGAGGTGTTGTTGAGTTGGGGTTGAGTGGGTTACGTGCTTAGTCTTGGCTTGCGTGTTATTGCTTTGCCTTAGAGTTTTGTATTGATGTTTCTTTGCTTCTACGTGCATTTGTATAGGAATATCTTATTTGTCACCCATCCAATTGGAGAAATGTGAGTAACGATATGTCATGAGTAAAACTCTAGTATTTTTTAAATGTTTTAAGCTCACCTCTATATCATGAATGTTTTCCACACATTTCAATGCATCAATACTACGTTCAATTACAAATGTCATATTTCAAATGCATGCAAGCTATATTATGTTATGAATGGAAACCATGGACTATAATGTTTAAATGAAAGAGATGATAAGTTTCCAATATATGGTGCCAACTTGGGTCTTCTCGTAGCAAGACCTTAATCTAGCCCGATAGTCCTACGATAGGGGACGGGAAATAAACTATCTATATTGGGAGACGTCCCTGGCCTAAAGAGCCTTAGCATGACCTATATGGTTACTATAGAGCCTAACTCATATGCCGAGTTGTAACACACTCATATTTTGAACCGAGAACCATGATATGTTCACATGTTTTATGACAAGTTATGAAATGTTATATCAAGAATAATGTTATGTTGCATCTCTTCTTGTGATACTATATTTTGAAATGTTGAAACGTTTCAAATGATGTTTACGTTACCTATGAGTTCCAAACCTACGCTTTAAACATTCAAAAGCTTATTTCCTAATGCATAATTGATTATTGATCCTTGTACGTTGGATATAATTGCTAGTCCATGATATTTTCTCGCTCATGCATCATTGTTATTCACTAAGCATTAGCTTACGTTTTCTCAAATGATTTTCAAGTAGCCAATCCTGAAGGCCCTAGAGCGAGGCCATATGTGGATTTAAGCTACAGCCCACGGGCCTATATTTTGTATAATGTTTGAGGGCTGGACTCAATGTTTTATAATGATATATATTGCTAAAACTTTTGTAGACCTTGATTTGGTCCTTATGTATGTTATGTTTGGGATTAGACACAGCTCTACCATGTATGACACGGATTATGTTTTCAAGTTATTAAAAGTTCTATTTTCCACAAATATGCATCATTATAAATGATTATGCACAGGTGATCAACCAGTTTATGTAATGCGGCCTTTGGTAGCCTTACTACTTGGCGGTCATGTACCTTAAATCCGTATAGGCCGGGTTTTGGGGCGTAACACTTATGCTTCGTTCATTGTGTTGATTTCTAAGAAGAATTGGGTGGGGGGGGGGGTGGGGCGTGGGGGGTGGGGGGGGTGGGGGGGGGGGGGGGGGGGGGGGGGGGGGGGGGGGGGGGGGGGGGGGGGGGGGGGGGGGGGGGGTGGGGGGGGGTAGAAGGGGGGGGGGGGGGGGGGGGGGGGGGGGTCTCTTGGGGTTTGGAATATTTTGAACTTCTGACCGGTTACTTGATTGGAGGGCCTTGTAAGCTTTTGGCTGAAGTTTTACCTATGTGTCTGGACGTGTTGCCATCAATGAGGTATGATTCATAGAATGCTTATAAACAAAGCGGAAGCGGATAAACCTGTACCTTAATCGGATTAATCTAGAACTTGAAGAGAAAGTTCTACTAACTTCAATCTACAACAGTTAGAGTTGTTACAATGAAGAACGACCACTGTGTTTCCACAACAGAGAATCCAAGTCTCATTTTCAGTATATTTTCACATAGATATTATGGTCCACAATATATTAACGTTGGATGCTCTTGGTGTTTATATAGACAACCAAGGGACACCAATAAAAGGTTACCAACCAATGGGATATGTCTGTCCCCATTTAGTTACCAAAAGTGTGGATTCCAAGATCAAAAGTGGGAGGCCAAGGCTGGCTTTGATATTGAGAAAGTCTACATCACATCAATTGGGATTTTCTCTTTCATGTTCTGGGAAAGAAGGTTTGTGCGAACAAATGGAGAAGGTGGATTAGATTTTACATTTCTACTATCAGATTATCATTTCTAGTGAGTACCACACATGTCGGTTTTTCTCAAAGGCTTGCAAGTTGGAAGAGGTAATATTTATCTAAAGGCGGAAGGCTTAATCTAACCAATAGCACCTTGTCGAGTCTACCCACTTACTTCATGACTCTCTTCACCATTCCTGCTTCAGTGGTCAGGAAGTTAGAAATGCTTCACAGGTTTTTTTGTCTGTGGAGAGGTATTAGGGAGGAGTTTAAATTCCACCTGGTGGATTCGAACAATATTTGTATGCCCATTATGGATGGTGGTTTGGGTATCCGAATGTTGGAATTTTTAATTAAGCTTTGCTTGGAAAATGGTTTTGGAAAATTTTCCAGTGATAGTGTCAAATTCTAGAGAAGGGTGGTGAAGGCAAAATACGGGAGTTTATAGGGTGACCAGTAGTCACAGGAGGTGTCCTTATCCAATGGTTCGGGGTTGTGGAAGGGCACTCAGGCTACAAATACTGAATTCAGCTGAAACATCCGGATGGTGATCGTAACAGGGACAAGGTTCGGTTCTGAAGCCACCGGTGGTGGGGGAGGAGAAGATAGAGGATGCCTTCCCCTCTTTGGCTCATATTGCGGTTAGTAGGTACGCTTCAATGAGGGATTACTGGAAGATTGAAGGCAGCTACATCTTTTGGGATACAACCTTCCTCCGTGAAGTTAATAATTGGGAGTTGAGGACTTGATGGCTCTATTGGGCTCTCTATACAGTATCCCTTGTGGGTGCGAGGGGTAGGGGGAGTGATTCAGTGAGATGGTCGACTTCAGGATCTGGTAAATTCGAGGTGAAGTTTTTTCTACTTTTCTGTGGCCCATGACAGACCTTTTCCTTGGCTGGGGACTTGGGTGTATATGGGTGTATGTGGTCCCCTCCAACACAAGAATTACCCGCGTCCAGCATGCTGCTTGAGTAAAGGTTCTTGCCTTTCCATCCCCAAATTATGAATTTTCCAGTCTACCTCGTTTAAAGAACATAAAAAATCTGTTCTTTTCCTAAATTCTCTCAGTCGCACCTTGATTTCCAAATAAGTTTTTAACTTCTACAACAAGTATATAATACAAACCCACATATAGACAGAGGGATGGAATAAGGGAGGGAGGGAGGGAGGGAGGGAGAGAGGAGGGGGGATACCTGATGGTAACGGCTAAGACGGTGTCGCCCTTAGCAATCAAATTATAAGCAAGCCACAAGTCTTCTGCTTCCTCTGGAATCATCTGCATACCCACCAAATACCGATGCAATAACAATACATTCAGCAAAACAATAATTATAGATAATCGAATTCCCAAATAACATAGAGATTTCCGTTTGTTTCCCAGGAAAATATGATCCTGGAAAAAAATTTCTCCGTAAAAACTAGAGAGATGTCGGTTGAATAAGACGATCTCTACCTTGACGCTACCAGGGCCATCTGGGACAAGATCTCTGCGGACGATCTTCATCAATTGACTTGCAAATCACTCAAATCTATCGCTACTTGAAGAAGGAGATTCTTCGGCTCACGAAATAGTGCAATTTGAGAGAGAGAGAGAGAGAGAGAGAGAGAGAGAGAGAGTTTCTTCGGAGTTTGGTTTAGGAAAACAGCAAACGTTATAGTAGCACTGGTCCAAACGGGCCGGAAATCTTAAAAGATGCCGAGACACGTTCCGGACGCGGAAATAATTTTGGTACGTAAATAACTTGTGATTGGGAGGTATTCAGAAAACTATCAACAATGGTTTGGAGTAGAAATTTCTATTAAAAATTATGATTATGAGTTGTTTAATCATATATATATATATATATAACTTGCATTTGTCTTTATATTTTGTCTCTGAGGTGGCGTTTAAGTCGTACTTACTATATTATTATATTTTTAAAATATCATGTCATAAGAGCAATAGAGATATTTATTTCATTGAATTTCATATTTGTTACACAAGTCTTATCTTAAAAATATTTATAAGTAATGAAAATTCTTATTAATTATTTTATACATATGAATTCCTTATTTGGAGTTATATGTATAGATATGTATGAGTTTTTTACTTTAAAAAAGAAATCTATTAAGTTTTTGATTAAGTTGTCCATTGCATTTAATTTTTATTTAAAATAATAATTGATATCGAGACCTACCAAATAATTTTTAATTGTATGTTTAAGATCCTTTTTAACTTTTATTTAAAATAATACTTGATATCATGTATAGGAGTTTTTGAATTTTATTAAACTACTTCATAATTAATACGATGTATTTGGTTTTTATCCATAAAATAGTTAAATAACATTCAACTACTTAAAGATCTTTTAAAAAACTATTAAAAGTCAACCACTCAACCCAATAGAGCTCTAAAATTATATATACCACATAATATTATTAGTATGTTTATTGAAATTATTTTTTGATCAATGGGCCTCAACTGTGATGCATAATTTAGATTTTATAATTTTTTTATAGATTAGTTTCTTACAATATTCCTATTGAGGATTTGGAAAAGTTTTATTTCATGTGCAATGCACGAGTTGACACCTAGTATATACTAAAGACAAGGACACACGTGATACACAACTCGATTTAGAGGATTTCTAAATTAGTGGTGGGCATAATTTTTTCTAAGGCAATCAATGCTATTAAATTCTCAAATTAATCAATCACTCAAAGAGGATTTGGATTTAAAATCCTTAAAAAGAACCTAATGTAAAGACAATTCATAGTAATGTCCAACCACTGCAAGAGAATAATTTATATAACACAAATCAACCAATAGGCATAAATGATGCATTCTCACTTAACTTTAACATGGATTTCCACCAGCACTTTGCTACCTATATATACAAATACATGTGCACATTAATAATATCCTTCATATATGCATACTATAGCCTATTAAATGCATTAACTCATAAATTTCAAAGCAAACTCACATAACATTAGGAATTCAAATAAATTTCAATGAACCCACAATAAAAGATGACTTACATGTAGGGAGATTGGTGAATGATAATTTAAAAAAGTTCGTAGAATTTTGGCGATCAACAAATTGAAATAACTTCCATCCTCACAGGATGTGACATGCACCCACTTAAAAGCCAACTAATGCATATCTATCGAAGTTATTTTACATTTTTCTTTGTCGTAGACCTAAAATAATATTAAAGTACCTGTAATTAATGATTTTGACAATTTTTGTAATATATATATATACCTCTATAAATAATTTACCTTGTAACAATTCTGAACATATCTTTGTAAGCTTTTAAGTTATAATTTTTAACATCAAAATAAATATGGTTTCGATAAATAAGTGAGTGAGAATACAATTGAAAATAGTACGATTCTGCATAAGCCTAAAGAGTAAAACTATAAAAAAAAAATTTTTAATTACCGCTTCTATGTCTTTATTATCTTAATACCATAAGTTTTTACCTTTTTTAAATTTAAGATAAACTAATTATTGTCACGCCCACTCCTAAACAAATGTCATTAATACCATTTTAGGGTGAGTGTGATCGCACAAATTACTTACCTGTGAACGATACCTTACATCAATCCCAAAGATAAGAATCATGTAAGAGATAAACAACATAATTATATATAACCATTCCATAATCACCATACATTCATAAGAGAGTTATTAAAATAAACTCTCTAATCATTACAAGTAAAAGTATAATAATCTAAAAGACTCTTTTCCAAATTGTACAACATGTACAAATCTATAATTCAACAAGTAGAGCTTCACGAAGCTCTCCAACTCAACATTGACCTCAACTGTAGTGGACTGGACATCAACTCTTTTTCTTGCAAAACAATCTATGTAGGTGTAAGCTATTATTACCATGCTCACTAAGATAGTCAAACTTGTAAAGAATGAATGTAAGATAAACATTGAATCAACCACCAATAAATAATTTATCCTTATTCATGAGAAATGTCTCATGTAATGCAATGTTTGATATCAACACATATGGGCACGATATTTTGATAATATTAGCCTAATATATCGATGGCTTGTTATCTAAGGATATCTCTCTTGATATTCTTTTAGGTTAATCCCACATGACTGAACCTTAAGTTTGTCCCACATCAACTTAACATTTTTCGTGTAATGCAAGTTATGCACAATATATGTTGTATGCAAAGCCATTTTATAATCTAATAATCAACACCAACATCATTAATAAGACAATAATTCAATAAGAATAAGAATATCTTAAATCCCCCACATTATACTGTTTTACAAAACAAAGTTGAATTGTTCCTTCGGTTAAATTGGAGTGTCTTTAGCTGCTTTCGAACCTATTACACATTACCACATTAAAATTATGAAACATATGCATAATTAATGCATGTTCATGACTTATGATGTACAAAGATAAGAAATGATACATCAATAACACATTAGGAACTCAATTAGAAGTGTTAACCCTTCCCGATGCATTGCAAGAAGATAAAACACAAAACAAAGGTCGAACCGGCCAAAACCTGCTAAAGGAGTGCGCCAGTGTGCCCTCTAGGCACGCCCTAGCACCCCCTGGCCAAAGGAGTGTGCCACTAGGCACCTTCTAGGCGTGCCAATGTGCCCCCTCTTCCCTTAATTCGAAATTGATATTTTCAAATGGAGTTTAAACAACTCCAAACCACTCCAACCCATTCCCAAGTCTTCTAAAGCTTAAAATGAGATTGTAAATCCTTAAACAAGACTTCAAAACATCAACACATGTAAAACATGAAGAATCCTAAGTCTTCAATTTGAATCTTAAGCTTCTTGGATTCAATTTTCAATTCTAAGGCATGATAGGTCTTCTACATGCAATAATCAATAGAAATGTAATGAAACAAGCATAAATTTGAGATTCTTCACCTCAAGCAATGAAAACACAACTTCTTCTTCAATCCTTCCTTCTTCTCTTCCTTTCTCTCATTTTTTTCTCTTTTTTTCTCACTTTCTGTTTTGCCAAACACAATCACTATACAAGCACCTCTCTCATCTCTCTTCCCTTGACTTAAAGCCACAATAGATACAAGTTGTATCTAACCATACACATGCCTCACACACACACACACACACACACACACACACAATGCTAGCAATGAAGCACACAACCTCATTATATGGTGAAGCACACAACCTCATTATATGGTGAAACACACACCTTATGCACACACTTAGGTGGCTTGAGGTTAAACCTCTCACCTAGCACCTCATTGTTTCACCACACCACTAATCCGTATGATTAATATAATTGAACTCACTTATAATAGTTAATCATCATTAACATAAAGCTAAGCATAAAAACTAATTAAGATTAATTAAACTAATTAATTAAGGATTAAGCTGATTACTCATGCTTCAAATAAATCAATCCTCATATAACATACTCGCATTAAAATATGCTAATCAAGCTCTTTGGTTAGGGTAATCGTGCACTACATCATATGCAATAAAGCTAAATGCAATGCTAAGCAAAGTAGGGTCTCACAGTTATAATCGAATTATGATAAAAATATCAATGTGCAACATAATATAAATGTGCATATATATAAACATTCAACTTTATCTCAAATTTAAACTTATAAATATTGTACCAAAATGTTGTCTCTTTGTCCCATTGATGACATCAAAAATTCATTCCCGCTTACAAATATTTAGATTGCAGTGTCTTGTTATCTAAAAAATATTAAAATAAATAATTGACAAAAACCTACAAAAATGTAATGCATACATCTGTCAAATCATACTCAATTTTAGTTATAATGGGATTCTTGTTAAAATATAAAATAGAATTATGTTTGTACTATAAGACTTGTAAAATTTAATATTGTTAATGAGTTGTCATACTTAAAGTTATAGAGAAATGTAAATTTTAACATTGTGAATGACTTGTCATACCTTTTTTTTTTTTTTTTGTGCATTGAACTCTCGTAAAATTAGCTTGCGTAGCCAAGTTTTATTAGCTCTAATAGAGGACCCCTAATCGAGACTATAAACAGAGAACTGCTTTAGTTGTCCCATGCTGATGCTACAGTTGCAGCGAACACATGTGCAGTCACAGAAGACATATCACATGTGACTCAGGCCCATACTCTTATATCTCCACCATTAGCTGAGCCATCTCATGGTGGATAGATTGCTAGTCCTCGGGTATATGTTCGTAGGGGTACGAGACAAACCAGAAGAGTCCGTTGTCGTACGAGGGTTCATATATAGTATGTGTGATGCGTATTTTGAGTGGATGTGGGTAGTAATGGATATTGCTACTTTTGGATTATTTGTGGCCAATCATTGTATGAAATATTAAAGTGTATGGAAATGAAATATCGTACATTATTTGGTGGTGTTAATGTGCATAATTTGATCATATTCTTATTTTTTCAACTTATAGATTGCGTTTATGTAACTTAAAAGCTGTGAAAGGTATAATAATTCACATATAAAACTTGGCTAGTAGCACCGGGTGGCCATGAGTAATGTTTGGGAGCTAATAGCGCATCAATCGGAGTCTCAATTGGGGAGATTTCAATTTTTCACTTTTTTCTTCAAAAAGTTTTCGTTTTAGAGCTTTGAGATACCAAAATGGCCAAACGAGGTCAGAATCACAGAAACTTGGCCGACGGCACCGGGGGGCGATGAATAACGTCTAGGAGCTAACGGCGCGTCAATCAGAGTCCCAGTTAGGGACTTTTTGAATTTTCACTTTTTTCTTGAAAATGTTTCCATTTTAGGGCTTAAAGATACCGAAATGGCCAAACAAGGTCAAAATTGCATGAAACTTGGCCAGAGGCACCGCGGGGGGGGGGGGGGGGGGGGGGGGGGGGGGGGGGGGGGGGGGGGGGGGGGGGGGGGGGGGGGGGGGGGGGGGGGGGGGGGGGGGGGGGAGGGAATGAGCAACGTGTGGGAACTAATGGTGGGTCATCGGAGTGTCAATTGGGGACTTTTTGAATTTTCACTTTTTCTTGAAAAAGTTTTCGTTTTGGGGCTTCGAGGTACCGATATGGCCAATCGAGCTCGGAATCACATAAAACTTGGTCGGAGGCATTGGGGGGCCATGAGTAGTGCGTGAAAGCTAATGGCGCATCAATCAGAGTCTCGGTTGGGGACTTATTGATTTTTCACTTTTTCTTGAAAAAGTTTTTGTTTCGAGGCTTCGAGGTACTAAAATGGCCAAACGAGGTCGAAATTGCATGAAATTTCGCCAGAGGCACCGAGGGCTATGAGTAACGTGCGGGAGCTAATGACGCTTTAATTGGAGTCCTGGTTGGGGAGATTTCAATTTTTCACTTTTTTCTTGAAAAAGTTAGGTTTCGAAGTACCGAAATAGCCAAACGAGGTCAGAATCGCGTGAAAATTGGCTGGAGGCACTGGGGGGACATGAGTAATGTGTGGGAGCTAACGGCGCATCAATTGGAGTTCTGGTTGGGGAGATTTCAATTTTTTATTTTTTTCTTGAAAAAGTTTTCGTTTCGGGCCTACAAGGTACTAAAATGGCTGAACGAGGTCGGACTCGCATGAAACTTAGTTGGAGGCACCGGAGGGCCATGAGTAACGTGTAAGAGCTGATGGCGCATCAATCGGAATCTTGGTTGGGGACTTTTTGAATTTTCACTTTTTTCTTGAAAAAGTTTTCATTTCGAGGGTTCGAGGTACAGAAATGGCCAAACAGGGTCCAACTCGCATAAAACTTGGCTAGAGGCATTGGGGGGCCATGAGTAACGTGTGAGAACTGATGGCACATCAATGGAAGTCATGGGTCTCCCATTGCCAGGTCAATCAGAGTCCCGGTTAGAGAGATTTTAATGTCCAAGTCGGAAGTGTGTAGATCTAGCCTAACACGAGGACGCGTTACCCTTTAAGTGACGGCTCAGTCCATGGGTCTATCTTGAGTTGTGTAAACTGTTAAACGCCTATGATGGGACTGATGGATTTGTGTGTCTCCCTGTAGATAAGAATGGATCAAAATATGTATGCTTGAACATACGATCCCATAAATGGCCGTATGATACTGCGGTACCACAATATATATGGATCGTCAAACTACATTATTGCATCGCTGAGGGCACCATTGATAACCTATTCTCACCGTTGGGCCCACATAATCAAATACTGGCTATTCGCAGCGCTCCAATCACTACCAGCTCTACCCTATCGATGCATAGTATGCAAACCAACTAGTGTGTCCACATGTACATAATCATCTATCTTATTCCAAATTGATGGAGGACATGTTAGGGTATATGCCACTCAATAGCCTCACAGCACAATAGAGGCATGACACTGTTCCTTATGGATGAATCTGCCAAGAAGGTTGACTAAGAGCCATTCAAACCCAGTGATAGGAACCTGCCGCTATGCACGCCTAAGGAACACTGGGGCATGGCCGGGTGCCAAGGCAGAAAACCGCGAGCTCAGGTCAAGTTTATCAAGTTTGAAGAAGACAAGCTACCCAACTGGTTTATTGAAAAAACTAAGGAGCTAGCAGAGGAAGGCAAAAGGGTCAAGAAAGCTGACAATTGCATTATTACTACCAATTCACTTAGAGCACTGGGAGAAACCTCTACCTGTCTTGTCATGGCCAAGGATCCCAACCATGAATGGACCATCGAGGATATGGGCATCATCCCGAAACCTAACTAGACAGTTTCTCTTTCAAAGGCGTACAAGAGAGGGTTATTCTCACTTACTTTCCTTCTATCTCTTTTATTTTTTGTCCTTAAGTTAAATGTTTACACTTTCATTCCAAAAGATCTTTATGTTTTTTTTCATTAAATAGCAAAATATCAGTTTATGTTGTTATCCTACATTGCTGTCATCTTATTTTCCTAGCAAGGGGCATGGTTTATCTTATGAAAGGCCTGACTTGAAAGGATGATAGCATGAGTTAGCCACTCGCCAAATAATCAGCTTTCTGAAGAGAGAAAGATAGGGATGAGTGAAAAAAACTACCTAAAGGCAACACTTGCAAGACACCGAAGCTAAGCGATGTGTGGCCAGATTATCAAGATGAAGAGGAGCCATCTTTTATTTTCTCATATAAAAGAAAAAAAGTGTTTGTATTCCCGTTTCTTAGCCCCTAGTGCCTTCAAAAAGTGAAACATTCCTTGTCAACCCCGATCTAAGACCGTCTCCCCATTCTAGGGCAGACAATAATAGAGAGCTCTAGGAATGACATCTATCCTCTATCGTGCTAGGGTAGCGTTGAAGGTTTTATAGATCAAGTAATTTAGTTCAAAGTGAAGAGAGACCCTAATTTCATTTCCCATACAGTCAGAAGCAACCCCTTGCCAAACCCATTGAGCCATTTATCTTTTTCGAGAAAACCCCAACCTAGGGATCACCGCTCGCAATGGGTTAGATTGAATTGTTAAGGAAAATGTCTAAGTAAAAAAGGGTTGTAGAATTGTTCATATCATAAAAGGAAAGAAAATAGATGAAGAGGAAAAAGAAAAGCGTAAGGAAAGAGATGCCAAGGGGCAGGAGGCCAAAAAAAAAAAATTGGTGTTATTTTGAAAAGCATATAGAAAGCCAAAAGTCAGGGGGCAAATGTCAAACAATTCCATTAGAAGGTCAAAGGTTACAAGAAAGGTTAACCCCCTCTATGAAAGGAGAAAATTTAAAGGTGATCCCAAGTGATAAAGAAGCCTAGTAGAAACGATAGGTTCAAGCCTTTACCCTTTCTTGCAAAAACCCGAGACCATGGCCTACATTACAACCCTACTAAAGTCCATTCTAATTGAAAACGGATTGCTTGATCTAAATAAGCTAGACACACTACTAAAGTTAAAAAAAGATGCTAACCCTACTGGAAAAAAAAAATAGTTAAGGATGACATGGATCTAAACTTTGCTGAAAGCAACATCGAATTTGAGCTTGTATATCTTGTTATTTCGAAAACCCCATAACCTAGCCTACATTACGATCCTAAAGCAAAGTCTCCTCAGATAAAAAGGCTGACCGCTTATCGCTCTGCCAAAGGTCAGGTAAGTTGTTGCTGAAGCCCCGAGAGTTGAGAGTTTCAACCCAATAATCCTATACACTAAGCCCGAGGTAGAGAATCGGAGACGATCAAAAGGTTGAGAGAGGTGCAAAGTGCTATTATCTCGTCAAGGCAGGTTAAGCCAAAGGAGAGGCTAGACCCCCAAAAAGGAAGGAGTTGCCATTCCAAAGATACCAAGTTTGACAGCACCCTTTGTCATTCCGCTAACTAGAAATATTTCTAATACGTGCATGCATTTTCATAAATAAAAAAAAAAATCGGCATGAGTTTCACATACATAGGACATAACTCCTTATAGAAACAGAAGTCACCAATACAGTTTAATATAAACCCATGTAATAAATTTACATCATCATCGTCTCTACACATGCATTTGATCATATACTTAGCTGTAAAAATCATAAATATCTTAGCCTGCCCATGCATTTAACTATCTAAATCATAAATGTCCATCTCTATGCAAAATCTACAAAAATAAAGCTGTCTAACATAAATACATCTCCAGGATAGGGGCAAGAGAAGATCAGGGTCTACGACAAGGGGCATCCGTCAAAGATCAAAATCGATATCCTTCGGATTGAAATCTCCAAGGTACTGATCCCATTCCGTTTGAAACTGGTCCCTCTGGTCTCTCACTGTAGTAAACTCAGCCTGGGGCACGTATCCCCTAACAGGGCACCACAAGTCGACCACTCCTGGCCAACAGCATATTCGCCGACTACTACCTCAAATCGAGTGAAGACACTGACACAATGAGCCCCAAAGTGCGCAGCATAGTCTATATCTAGAGGAAGCAGGAAACCGACACTCGGCTGGCGCTCCTGATAGGGAATAGGAACTCCTTCCACCAAAGCTCCAAACATGTACTCCAATGGATCTCGTGCTGATATGAAGGCTCCAAACATAATCTTGGATAAGAAAGCACGGTAAGATGGAGCCACCTGCTGCATGGTCACAAAGACCTGATGAACAGCCCCTCTAAAAGTTGTGTGTACCCGCAAAGGGGGCAAATGCTGTCTAGAATACACATTGAGATGATAGATAAGATCCCCCAACGGTGGAATGTTTGGTACCTCCAAATCGCCCAAATCAGTGTCCATCTGTTTGTGCTGGATGGAGGCTCTCCTGTAACTGGTCACCTGATCATCAAGGTCTGACACCTCGTCATCAACACCTATCTCTTCCTTGAAAGCTGCCTCAACCGGAGGGAAGGGGTTGACTGCTGGTCTACTCCCCCGGCCGCTCTAGCTAGAAGATGCCTGTCCTGTAGATCGCCGACTATCCCTGGATCGACTAGAATTGTTGACAGAATTTGTCCAAGCCGCCTTCCCGGAGCGGCATCTCCTCTCAGAACTGTCATTGCCCACATCTGCCATCCTAAAAAGATAAACCAAGGTAAGAAGTGTTAATGTACGGTATATGCAGATAAGAAATAAAAGCAGAAGGAAAAAAATAGTAATAATGATAACCAAAGATAAAAAATGACACAGCTGTCAGTAGATCTTGCTCTAGCCATTTCAAAAGGTTTTTAAAACTCAACTCTCAAAAAGTTTCTTAAATTCAGGTTCTCAAAGGTTTCTCAACCCTTTTCTCCAAATTTTTTCAAAAAACTCTTTCCTCCAAAGATTCTTTTTCAAAATCCATTTTCAAAAGACTTTCTAAATTCCCTTAAAGTTTAAAATTAATTCTCGAAAGTCAAATTCTAAAATGTTTTTCTTCCCAAAAATCCATTCTAGGAGTCATGATCTAAAATTCTTCAAAATTAAATATCAGAGTTCCTCAGTCTATCTCAAAGCTTTTCTAATCTTATGTCTATTCCAATCAATATTCCAGGTTTTCCAAAAAATTCTTCTTTAAAAAGTTTTCAATGTTTCGATAAAAAATTCCTGTTCCAAAATTTCTGTCAAATTCCAATTTTTTTTTCATTTGTCTTCAAAAAATCTAGCCGTCAAGCTAAAATGAATTTCCTACACATTTTGGTTTAAAAAAAAAAAAGTCAAATTCCAAGTTAAAATGAATTTCCTACACATTTTGATTTTTCAATTCCCAGTCAAAATGAATTTTCTACATATTTTGGTTTTAAAATCCCGCTTCCATGTCAAAATGAATTTCCTACAAATTTTGATTTTCTAACTTCGAGTCAAAATGGATTTTCTAAACCTCCAGGGTTTTCTATCTTTTTCCTTCAAAAATATTTTATTCCAAAACTTTTCCAAATCTTTCCCTAATTTCAAAATTTTTTTGTAGAGTTCTGCTTAAAAATGGTCCTTACAACACCCACAATATATACAAAAAACACAAACCATGCACCCTACAACATCACAATCACATAGCATCAACACCCACACACATTTTTCAAATTTCTAAGTTTTTTAAGAGACTTGTTTTATTTTTTAACAAATCAATGGTTTTCAAAGTTATCCCAAAATTTTTTAAAATCACTTCAAATGATTTCTAAAATATCCCTACATTTTTCTAAACACTAAACTCTAATGTCTTCTCAATTTTCTCAATTTTTCTATTTTTCTAAGTATTTTTTTATTTTTCAAAAAATCAAAAAATCATCGAGTTTTCAAAAAATCACGAAAATTCACACAGCTATTGAACCCATTTTTCTAAGGCACATAATATAAAAATCTAGCCAAAAAACTTAATGCCCAAGGCTGTAGGGGCAAACTCCCTATTTTTACAGAAACTCCCTTTACATAAACACGTAAAATCACTCAAATTCAATCAAACAAGAACCAAAATGTAAAAATAACTTCACCATAGTGTTCAAAACATATCAAAACATCAATTTCCACTGTTCACATGGCTCAAACGAAATTCTATATATCAAAATCAATATAAAATAAAAAAACTCATCCCTTGGAGTTCTCCGGCGAAATCTTCTTTTCCGGTGATCTTTCCGGCAACGATGTCTATTTCCAGCAATCCCTCATGGTCCCTATGAAACCCTCTTTCAATGTCCAAGTCGACTTCCTTGCAAAGGCTCTCGATTTTTTCAAAAATTCTTCAAATCCTGCAACAGCGTTGAACTAGCGGTTTGCTGGTTTTGATCCCAGGCCTGGCGCCACTAGTAGTGGTGGCAGTTTCCAATTTCGGGCAGTTTTGCCCTTTTTCCCGCCAAAACTCAATTTCAAAGGTCTTTTAGACTCAATATCTATTTCCAAACTACTGTTTTCGTAAATTTCCAAAGTCCATCCCTCCGACCGCCTCACAGTCAACATGAGACTCTTACTCTATCATTTTCTGTCTTCGACAAGCAAAGATAGAAAAAGAGGGGCAGCTGTAAGTACTTCATTTTTGCCCGCTCGACAATCTCCAGCCCGTCCAGATTTGTATTCAAGTTAATATGGACATATTCCGAGCCAAACCAGTTTTCAGACATAATCCAATCAATCGATCACTTCGCAGGCCCATTGGGCCCAAATAGAGGCAGAATGACCAAAGTGCCCTTAGGGCATTGTTAGGTCCAATTCCAATGGGCATGTCTTTTCAAAGACGGTAAGTCCTCATTTTAATCTCAAATCCAATTTCAAGTCCAATTCCAATTCTAACTAAATCTGGCACGCCTTTTGAGAAAGTTGATTCCTCAAGGCGGTAAGTCCATCTTATTCTAGCATGTTTTTTGAGAGAACTCTTCGAAATGGTAAGTCCCTTCAAACCCATTGACTGCGACGAGACCTCAAGTCCTCGAGATGGTAGAACGGTCTGCCTTCGGCGCCTGCTAGCTCGCTAATGAAGAAATGTCCGTTATTCGACATGCCTTTCGAGAAAGTTGATTCCTCAGGTGATAAGTTCACTTAGCAGCTTCTTGAGATCAAGCAGTCTCTGAAATAATCGCGACCCATTAGAGTAACGGAAATACTCGTAAACATCGCAACCATTAAAGTAGCGGAAACACTCGTAAGCAGGTCGACATTGGGAATTGCCAACAAACCCCTATGTTACGGGACCGCCGTCAGAGTGACAGAAACACTCAAAACCCAAGTCAACACCAGTGCTTGCTAGCCCACTCCGGTGAAAAATGACCAAACTACCTCCTAGGGCCATTTTCGGTGCGTTTTTTGAGAAAGTACCTAAGTCCTCAGAACGGTAAGTCCACCCTCCTAGGATCGCCCCAAAGACGATCCGGCATATTTAAGTGCCTTCCAGTCAGTTTCAGGCCAATTCTGAGACCCTCTAATTAAAATGACTATTTTGCCCCTAGGCATCCGAGTTTCTTGAAAACCACACCGGCTCTAGGTATCAAACCGGTAACCTTCCAAGGATGTTTTTGATAGTATCCCTGGCCTTTCAATTCATCTCTAGGTCATTCCGAGTTAGTTCTGGCAAACCTGGTGCAAAATGATCGTTTTGCCCTTGGTGGGCGGGTTACTTTTTCCAACCACACCGGCTTTGGGTATCAAACGGGTAACCTCCTGGAACATTCTAAGTAATGTTTTCAAACCTTGTGTCGTCTTCTGGGATATTCCGAGTCCATCCCGGTAGCTTTCCGGTCTGATTGATTGTTTTTTCCCAGATGGTCCAGTCAACCCTTCCAACACATCTTGACTTCATTCTTCAAGTCTACTACCCCCTAGATACTATTCCAAGGGTTCCTGTCCCTTTTTGGCACTCTGGGCCATTCCTGACACTTTAAATCATTCCCGGACCTTCCGGAGTAACTTTTAGTGTAGTCAGGCTAAAAATTGCATGGTAGTCACTAGTACAGGCGCCCAAATCTTCTGAAGATACGTTGCTTGTTGACCTTAAAACTTTCCTAAGTGGCTGGTGCCACTAGCAGTGGCGTTAGAAGGAAATTTTGCCTGGTGCCACTGCAAAAAGTGCCAGGTCAATCTTCTGTTTACAAGTACAAAGCCTCCTCTAGAGTGAAAAGGGTTTGCAAGCTCAATCCAAAAACCCTGCTCTTTGATATACAGAGCTGGAAGTCCTTCCAAACCCTTGTTCCCTTTAGGTTCTTCAAACCCTAGCCTCCATATACAAACCCTAGCCTCTATACACTTAATCCTAGCATACATACACTCATATACACTCATATACTAGCCTCTAAAACTTCCATTGAAGACTTGAAGTGCTGCAACTTGGAAGCTCTCGAAGACCGAAGTAAAACAAAGCAAAGCAAGTAAACAAAGAAAAGCAAATAAAAGAAGACGCAAGGTAGGTTTCCTATTTATGTTTACGCAATTCCCCCTCCCTCTTCTCTATTCTAACCCACTTGGATTTTCTTCTATTTTAATCCCCATCTTTTACCCCTTTCTTGAATGCTTGAAACAAGGGACTCCCTGGTTCACGTGTAGGATTAGGCTATTGAAAGTCACCGTGTCGGGGGCTTTCTTTTAGTCTAACTGGAGACCACGTGGGTTTGGCCCCCTTGATTATTTGGTGAAACCTTTAACCTTGTATGTTCATAACCCCAACTTGCATTGTGCATATCATGATTATGCATCTCTCCAAAACTTGTTTTCAAAATTGTTTTTAAAACTTGCATCGAAAATCATTTTCAAAACTTGCATTAAAATTTTCTTTTTCAAGCTTATTTTCAAAATCACAATCCTAAAGTGATTCTAGCATTTCCATGGCTAGGGTTGCTTTAGGAAAGTGTTACATTTAAAGTGACTATTATGGTCTATATTTTCAAATCCTTGTTGTTTTCAAAACCATAATCCTAGAAGGGTTTTAACCTTCTTATGGTTAGAATCGTTTTAGGAAAGTGAGATAATTTTAAAGGTTTGCAAAAGTCCGTATTCAAATCCTCTCCAAAATCTCTTTTATTGAACTTACTTTCTAAAAATCTCTTTTTTCAAAATCCCTTTTCAAACTCTCTTCAAAAATCTCTTTCCAAAATCTTTTTTCACATCTACTTTCTAAAATTACTTTTCTAACATACTTTCTAAAAACTCTCTTTAATCTCCTTTCAAAAATTGCTTTCTAAAAATTGTTTTCTAAAAATTCCTTTCAAAAACTTAGTTTCCTAAAATTTTTTTTCAAATTCCTTCTCAAAAGCTCTTTTGAAAAATTCACTTTCTAAAAAAAAACACTCTTCAAGTTTTCTTCCTAGAAACTCTCTCCAAAGTTCTACTTTCCAAAAATCTCTTTCCTTGAAGTCCAAGTCAAACCCTAGAGTCATATTAGGAAGCCCAAATTTTCTTTCCTAAAACATGATTTGCTATCTTGCCTCAAAACCTAGGTTTCCAAAATTGCTTATTTTCTACATCAAAATCATAAATTTCCAAAACCTATTTTCTACATCAAACTATAGCCTTCCAAATCTAGGATTTTCAAAACTTTATCTTTCCAATTTCATGTTAAATCAAATCCTCCGTTTTGGGAAACCAAATCCAATCTCCCTATTTAGGAAACTAGATCCAATCCTCCGTTTTTCAAAACAAAATCAAATCATTTCTTTTTAGAAACAAAACCCAATCTTTTGTTTTAGGAAATAAAAATCCAAATCCTTTCTAATCCAAATCTTTCCAAATTCCAACATTTCCTAATTCCATACCTTTCGAAACTTCAACTTTCCAAATCTAAATTTTCAAATCTTTCTTAAACTCAAACCTTTCCTAATTTCAAGTATTTCTAAAATTCAAACTTCGAATCTTTCTAAATTCAAACCTTTCTTAAATTCAAATCTTTTTAAAATTATAAACTTTCTAAATTTCAAAATCTTTTCCAATTCAAAACTTTCTTAAGTCAAAACTTTCTAAATTCAAAACTTTCTTAAGTTAAAACTTTCTAAATTCAAAACTTTTCAATTTCAAAACCTTTCCTATTTTGAAACTTTTCTAATTCAAACCTTTCCTAAATCTAATCTTTTTTAAATTCCAACTTTCCTAATTTTTCAAGTCCAACATGCGAGTCAAATCTTTTCTAAATCTCTTCCAAGTCAAGTCAAATCTTTCTTAATCTCAAGTCCCTTTTAAATCCTATCTTTCTTAAGTCTAGGTTTCTTAAATCTCAATCTTTCCAAAACTAGTCTAAATCCTTCTTCCAAGTTCTATCTTTCCAAATCAAAGTCTAATATTTTCAATTGCAAATTCCAATTTCAAATATTCTATTCTAAGTTCAAATCAAACCCTTTTTCAAATCAAAATCTCCTTTTCAAATCAATCCTTACTCTTGTTTAAACTACGATTGACCTAATTCCTCAAAAGGGATATGTAGGCAACTCTCATGGGTGCGGTCACAACCTTTTTCAAATCTTCAATTCCATAACTCTTCTTAAGTTTCCAATTCCATGATCTATTTCAAGTTTCTAATTCTACAATATATTTCCAAATCTCTATTTTCAATTTCTAAAACCTTCTTTCAAAATTAAATCAAGTTCTTTCAAATCTATTTTCAAAATCAAAGTCTTATTCTTGTACTTGCATATCATGCATCATGTCGATTTCTTTCTAAAAATTCTTTTCTAAAGTGGATAGTTTTGGACATGTATTAATCAGAGACTCTAATGGATGAATATAGGGTGATTAGATATATAGGTACCGCAAGAGCAGGTTAGGATGATGGTTTAGTACGTCTTCCCTATATGTAACCAACCTCCAAACCTGAATCACTGTTTTCAAAGACTAAATGGAGTTATTTTCAAAAAGGGCTTAAATTTTTTCAAAGGTTGCCAAACAACCACTTTTCTTAAAAACCCTCTCTTGAGAAAGTATTTTCAAAAAACCTTTTTCAAAAATTCTAAGTGTAATCTTCGAATTGTGCTTAGTTTTTAGGTAATATAACTCACCTTAATCAAGTTAGGTGAGGACTCCGAATGTTTTCCAAAAGCCCTTAATCCAATCAAAATTTCAATTCAAATCTAGTCGCACTTATTCTTCAAGAAGGATTAGTTCTCACGAGAGAGTATAGTATTTTTCCTGCTTGTGTGTGTTTTCCTCGAGTGTAAAAAATCTGGGCATGACACACCTTTGGCACTTGCTAGCCTGCCAACGAAAAAATGTCCGTTATTTGGCACACCTTTTGAGAAAGTTGATTCCTCAAGTGATAAGTCCACTTAACAGCTTCCCCAGATCACGCAGTCTTTGGAATGATCGCAAACCATTAGAGTAACGGAAGTACTCGTAAACATCGCAACCGTTAGAGTGACAGAAACACTTGTAAACAAGTTGACATTGGGAATTGTCAACAAGCCCCATATGTCACGGGACTGAACTTACCTTTAGGTTGTGACACGTTTACCAAAGGATGAGATACCTTTGGAAACCAACTCATCACAGACCGTTAGAGTGATGGAAACACTCAAAACCTAGGTCAACACCAGTGCCTGTTAGCCCATTTCGGTAAAAAATGACCAAACTGCCCCTTAGGCCATTTTCGGCACGTTTCTTGAGAAAGTACCTAAGTGTTTAGAACGATAAGTCCACCCTTCCAAGATCGTCCCAAAGACGATCTGGCATGTTTAAGTGTCTTCCAGTCGGTTCCAAACCAATTCTAGGACCATTCGGTCAAAATGATCATTTTGCCCTTGGGCATCTGAGCGCCTCCGGAAACTATATTGCCTTTGGATATCAAATCGGCAAGCTCCTAGAATATTTTAGCTAATGTTTCCAATCCTCAAGCCTTCTTCCGGGACATTCCAAGTCCATCCCGGCAACCCTCCGGCCCGATTGACCATTTTGCCTCTAATGGCCCAGTCAACCCTTCCAACACATCCTGACATTGTTTTTGAAGTTTACTACCCCCGAGACATTATTCTAGGGGCTCCTATCCTTTTCCGAGCTTCCGGGCCATTCTCGACCCTTTAAATTATTCCCGAACATTCCAAAGTCACTCTAGTGAAGCCAGGCTAAAATTGCATGGTAGTCACTAATATAGGCGCCCCAATCTTTGAAAGATACGTTGCTTGCCAACTTTAAAAGTTTCCCTAGTGGCGCCAGTGTAAAGTTTTGCCTAGTGCCACTGTAGCATGCGCCAGTTCACTCTTTTGTCTATAAATACAAAGTCTCTTCCAGCATAAAAAGGGTCCACAAACATAGTCCAAAAACTCTGTTTTTTTGAATTATAGAGCTTAAAGCCCTTCCAAACCCTAGTTTTCTTTAGGTTCTCCAAACCCTAGCCTCCATATACAAAACCCTAGCCCCTATACACTAAACCCTAGCATACATACACTCTTATACACTTATATATGAACCTCTAAAGCCTCCATTGAAGACTTGAAGTGTTGTAACTCGGAAGTTCCCAAAGATCAAAGCAAGCTCTCGAAGACCAAAGTAAAACAAAGCAAATAGAGCAAGCTAAACAAAGAAGACATAAGGTAGGCATATTATTTACGTTTACGCAATTCCCCCCTCTCTCTTCTCTCTCCTAACCCACTAGGGTTCTCTTTTATTTTAACTCCCATCTTCTACCCCTCTTTCTTACATGCTTGAAACAAGGGACTCTTCGGTTCATGTGTAGGATTAGGCTATTGAAGGTCACCGTGTTGAGGGCTTTCTCTTAGTCTAACCGGAGACCACGTGGGTTCGGCCCTCTTAATTTTGTGGTAAAGCCTTTAACCTTGTATGTTCACGACCCCAACTTGCATTGTGCATATCATGATCATGTATCTCCCTAAAACTTGTTTTCAAAACTTGCATCCAAAATCGTTTTCAAAACTTGCATTAAATCTTCTTTTTCCAAACTTATTTTCAAAATCATAATCCTAAGGTGATTCTAGCCTTTCTATGGTTTGGGCTATTTTACGAAAGTGTTACATTTAAAGTGACTTTCATGATCCATATTTTCAAATCTTTATTGTTTTCAAAATCACAATCTTAGAATAGTTCTAATCTTCTTATGGTTAGAATTGTTTTAGGAAAGTAATATATTTTTAGAGGCTTGCGAAGGTCCACATTCAAATCTCTTTCCAAATTGCTTTTCAAACTTACTTTCAAAAATCTTTTTTTAAATCCTTTCAAATTTTTTTTTTCAAACTTGCTTTTCTAAAAATTCTTTCCAAAAATCTCTTTCCTAAAAATCTCTCTTTCCAAAAAGATCTATTTTCCAAAATTCCTTTATCTTGGAGTTCAAGTCAAACCCTAGAGCCATGGTTAGGAAACCCTAATTTTCTCTCCTAAAACATGATTTCCAATCTTGCCTCAAAACATAGATTTTCAAAACCTCTATTTTTTATGTCAAATCTTAAGATTTCCAAAATCACTTTTCCTATATCAAAACTATGGCTTTCCAAACCTAAGTTTTTCAAAATTCCTCCTTTCCAATTCAATGTCAAAACAAATTTTTCGTTTTTTGAAACTAAATCAAATTCTCCATTTTTGGAAACAAAATCAAATCATCTCTTTTTAGAAATAAAATCCAATCTTTTGTTTTAGGAAATAGGAATCTAAATCTTTCCTAATTCCACACATTTCCAAATTCTAAATTTTCAAATCTTTCTTAAAAAAGGATACATAGGCAACCCTCATGGGTGCGGTCACAACCTTTTTCAAATTTCTAATTCCATGATTTATTTCAAGTTTCAAATTCCAAAATCTATTTTAAAATCTCTATTTCTAACACTTTCTGTCAAATCAAGTTTTCTTTTCAAATCTATTTCCAAAAATCAAATCAAGTCTTTTCAAATTTACTTTCAAAATCAAAGTCTTGTCTTGCACTTGCATATCATGTATCATGTCAAAAATATTTTCAAAATTCTTTTCTAAAGTGGATAGTTTTAGACATTTATTAATTAAAGATTTTGAATGAGTGAACCTAGGGTGAATAGACATGTAGGTACCGCAAGGACGGGGTAGGGTGATGGCTTAGTGCGTCTTCCCTACACGTAACCAACCTCCAAACCTAGATCACTGTTTTGAAGACCAAATGGAGTTATTTTTAAAAAAGGGTTTAAATCTTTTCAAAGGTTGCCAAACAACTTATTTTCCAAAAAACCCTCTGTGGAGGAATTTTTTGAAATCTTTTCAAAAACCTTAAGTGTAATCTTCGGATTGTGCTTAGTTTTAGGTGACCTAACTCACCTTAATCAAGTTAGGCGGCGACTCCAAATGTTTTCCAAAAGCCCTTTCTTCAAATCAAATTTTCAATTTAAACCTAGTCGCACTCGTCCTTCTAGAAGGATGAGTTCTAACGAGAGAGCATTATGTTTTTCTCACTTGTCTTTTTTGAGTGCGAAAAGTCAGGGAGCGACATTGTCTTTGATAAGCAAAGATAAAAAAAAGAGGGGCAGTTGTAAACACCTCATTTTTGCCCGCTAGACAATCTCCGGTCCGGCCGGACTTATATTCAAATCAACAAAGAAATATTCGAGTTCAAATCAACTTTTGAAACTCAAATTCAATCAATCAATCGCTTCAGGTGCCCGCCAGGCCTAATAGAGACAAAATAACCATAATATCCTTATGGAATTGCTCAGTCCAATTCTAATTGGCACGTCTTTCCGAAGACGGTAAGTCCTCGTTTCAAATCTCAATTCCAAGTTTAAAATCTAATTCTAATCTAATTTCAATCTAAGTCAAACTCGGCTAGTCTTTCAAGAAAGTTAACCCCTCAGACGGTAAGTCCATCCAGTTTGGCACGTTTTTAAAAAAAACTCTTTAGAATGGTAAGTCCTTTTAAATCCGTCAACTGGAATAAGACCCAAGTCCTCAAGTTAGTAGAATAATTCATTTCTAGGGCTTTCTAGCCCGCCTATGTAGAATGTCCATTATCCAGTGTATCTTTCGAGAAAACTGATTCATTAGACGATAAGTCCACATAGTAGCTTCCTAAAATCAGGTAGTCTTTAGAATGAATACGAACCGTTAGAGTGACAAAAACACTCACAAACATCGCAACCGTTAGATTGGCGGAAACACTCGCAAACAGATCAACATTGAGAATTGCCAATAAAACCTTTATGTCACATGACCGAACATGCCTCATGGCCGTGACACTTTTACCAAAGCACGGGATACCTTTGGAAACCAACTCGTCACAAACCATCAAAGTGACGAAAACACTCAAAACCCAGGTTAACACTAGTGCCTGCTAGCCCACTCCGATGAAAAATGACCAAACTATCCCTCGGGCCTTTCGGTACGCTTCTCGAGAAAGTACCTAAGTCCTCAAGCCGATTGAATACATGCACAAATGCTTGGTAGTCACTAGGACAGGCACCCAAATCTTTTCCCTTGCTTATCAAGGGTCGAAGATACATTTCTTTCCACCTCAAAAGCTTTCCTAAGTGGCTGGCGCCACTACTCCAAAAATTGTCCTGGCGCCACTCCTAATGGTGCTAGTGTTAAAATTTGCATGGCACCACTGCAGCAAGCGCCAAGACAGTTTAAGTTGCCTATAAATATAGAGCCTCCTCCTGTGTAAAAAGGGTCGTCGATCTCAGTCCATAAACTCTATCTCTTTACATACAAACCTCGAACTCTCTCCAAACCCTAGTTTTCTTAGGCCTCTTCAAACCCTAGCCTCCATACACTCTAACCCTAGCCTATATACACTCCAAACACTTATATACAAGCCTCCAAAGAAGCCATTGAAGACTGAAGTACTGCAAGTTCGAAGCTTTCAAAGTTCAAATAAAGCAAACAAGACAAAAAATATACAAGGTTGGTTCTCTATTTACGTTTATGTAATTCTCCCCTCTCTCTTCTATCTTCTAACCCACTTGGGCTCTCTTCTATTTTAATCCTCATCTTTTATTGCCCTTTCTTGCATGCTTGAAACAAGGGACTCCTCGATTCATGTATGGGAAGGATTACTGAAAGTCACCGTGTTTTGGGCTTTCTCTTAGTTTAACCGGAGACCACATGGATTCGACCCCCTTGATTATGTGGTGAAGCCTAAACCTTGTATGTTCACGACCCTACTTGCATTGTGCATATCATACTCATACATCTCTTCAAAATGGTTTTGTAAACTTGTTCTCAAAGCTTGCATCAAAATCCTTTTCAAAACTTGCATTAAAATCTTCTCTTTCAAACTTGTTTTCAAAATCGCAAATTTAAGATGATTCTAACCACTCCATGGTTAGGGTTGTTTTAGGAAAGTGCTACATAAGTTTTTGGTGTAAACCCTAAATTGTTTTTGTTAAAATCACAATCTTAAAGTGATTCTAGCCCTTTCATGGTTAGAGTTGCGTTAGAAAAGTGTCATATTTAATGTGACTATTATGGCCCTTATTTTCAAACCCTATTTTGTGTTCAAAATCACAATCCTAAAGTGGTTCTAATCTTCCTATGGTTAGAATAGTTTTAGGAAAGTGAGATATTTTTAGAGACTTGCAAAAGTCCATATTCAAATCCCTTTCCAAATCGCTTTTTCAAATTTCTTTCCAAAACTTTTTTTCCAATTTACTTCCTAAAACTCTTTCAAAAATCCCCTTTCTAAAAACTCTATTTTCAAAGATTCTACTTTCCAAAAACTCTTTACCTTGGAGTCCAAGTCAAGCCTTAGAATTCATGATTAGGAAACCCTAAATCTTTTCTAAAAATCACCCCTTCCTATTTTGCTTCAAATCTTAGATTTTTAAAATTCTAGTTTTTACATCAAAATTATAGGTTTCCAAAACCTCTTTTTCATATCAAATCATAAACTTCCAAATCTAAGATTTTCAAAACTCCACCTTTCCAATTCCATGTCAAATTGAATCTTTCAATTTAGAAAATCAAATCAAATCATTCGTTTTTGGAAGCAAAATCAAATCATCTCTTTTTGAAAATAAAATCCAATCATTTATTTTAGAAAATAGAAATCCAATCTTTCCTAATCCAAATCTTTCCTAATTCAAACCTTTCCTAAATTCCAACTTTCCTAATTTTATAACTTTCCAAATTTCAACTTTCTAAATTCTAAATTTTCGAATCTTTCTAAATTCAAACATTTCTAAATTACAAATCTTTCCAAAATTTTAAACTTTCTAAATTTTAAATCTTTCTTAAATCAAACTTTCTAAATTCAAATCTTTCCAAAATCAACTCTTTTTTAAAAAGAAAACTTTTCAATTTTAAAACTTTCCTAATTTTTAAAACTTTCCAAATTCAAATCTTTCCTAAAGTGAAACTTTCCTGAGTCAAAATCTTCCCAATTTGAAACTTTTCTAAAATAGAACCTTCCTATTTTGAAACATTCATAATTCCAAGATTTCTTAAATCCAATCTTTCCTAAAACCTTAACTTTCTAAATTGTTTTTCTAAGTCAAACATTCAAGTCAAGTCTTTTTTAATTAACTTCAAATCAAATCTTCCTTAATCTCTAATATTTCCTAAATCCTATCTTTCTTAAGTCTAGATTTTCTAAAAACCAAACTTTCAAAAATCAAACTTCTTAAGTTCAAATCAAGTCTTTTCCAAGTGCGTGCGTTAACCCTTGGGGGGTGGGCCTAGGTTTGAAGATCTCAGAATCGAGCCTTCTTAGGAAGCATTAGTAAACCCTCAACCTCATGCTCATTGTCGCGCCTAGATTTTTCGTACTCGAGGAATACACGCACAAGTGGAAAAAATACTGTACTCTCTTGTTAGAACTGATCCTTCTAGAAGGACGAGTGCAACTAGATTTGAATTGAAAATTACTTTGAATAAGGACTTTTGAAAAAGATTTGGAGTAGCCACCTAACTTGATTAAAGTGAGTTAGGTCACCTAAAACTAAGTGCAATCCGAAGATTCAACTTAGGGTTTTTGAAACAAAGATTTTGGAAAACTTCCTCAAGAGAGGGTTTTTAAAAAAAGAGGTTGTTTGGCAACCTTTTGAAAGATTTAAGCCCTTTTAGAACAATGACTTTGATTTGGTCTTTAAAAAACAGTGATCTATGGGGGGGTTGGTTACGTATAGGGAAGACGCACTAAACTATCACTTTATTCCGCCCTTGTGGTACTGACATGTCTATTCACTTTAGGTTCACTCATTTAGAATCTTTAATTATTAAATGTCTTATTACTATCCACTTTAAAAATAATTTTAAAAAGAATGATGCATGATATGTAAGAGTAAGAAAAAAAATTGGATTTAAAAATAGATTTGAAGAAAGAGATTTGAGATTAAAATAGATTTGGAAAAGACTTAATTCGAAATTTGAAAGAAGGTTTTAGAAATTGGAAATAGATTATGGAATTGAAGATTTAAAAATAGATTTTAGAATTAGAAATTTTGTGGAATTGGAAACTTGAAAAAGGTTGTGAAAATAGAAACTTAGAAAATGTTGTGACCAAACCCATGAGGGTTGCCTATGTATCCCTTTGTTGGGAATCAGGTCAATCATAGTTCGGACAAGAGTCCGATTGAAAATAGAAAGTTTGATTTAGAACTTGGGTTGGAAGATTGAAAATTAAACTTTGATTTGAAATTGAACTATGATTTGAAATTGATCTTGAATTTGAAATAGACCTTAGAATTGACTTTGGACTTGATTTGGAAAAATGGAGTTTTGAAAATATCTTGACTTGAATTGAAAGTTGAAAACTATCTTGGTTTAAAAAAGTGCTTTTAGAAAAGAATTGGAAGCTTCCTAACTTTAGGGTTAAGGTTGAACTAGGGTTTAGACATCCTAGGACTTAGATAACCAAGGGTTAAAACATGTAATTGACTTGACTTGACTTGAACTTGAGAAGTTCGATTTTAGAAAATCTAGAATTAGGAAAGATAGGATTTAGGAAAACTTGAGATTTAAGAGAGATTTGATTTGGAGTAGTTGGAAAAGATTTGACTTGAATGTTGGACTTGGAAAATTTGAAAAGTTGAAATTTAAAAAAGATTGGATTTAGGAAATCTTTGAATTAGGAAAGTTTTGAAATAGGAAAGTTCCATTTTAGGAAAGTTTCAAATTAGAAAAGTTTCGAATTAGGAAAGTTTTGAATTAGAAAAGTTCCAATTTAGGAAAGTTTCAAATTAGGAAAGTTTCCTTATTAGGAAAGAGTTGATTTTGGAAATATTTGTAGTTGAAAAGTTTGATTTAGGAAAGATTTGGAATTTAGAAAGTTTAGAATTTTGGAAAATCTTGAATTTAAGAAAGGTTTGAATTTAGAAAGATTCAAAGTTTGAGTTTTGGAAATACCTGAAGTTAGGAAAGATTTGAGTTTAAGAAAGATTTGAAAATTTAGAATTTAGAAATTTTAGATTTGGAAAGGTATGAAATTAGAAAAAGGTTGGAATTAGGAAAGATTCGGATTAAAAAATATTTGATTTAGGAAAGATTAGATTTCTATTTGCTAAAGTAAAAGATTAGATTTTATTTTCAAATAGAGATGATTTGATTTTGTTTCCAAAAACAGAGGATTTGATTTGGTTTCCTAAATTGAAAGACTAGATTTGGTTTCTTAAGTTGGAAGATTAAATTTTGCATGGAATTGGAAAGGTGGAGTTTTAGAAATCTTAAATTTGGAAGTCTATGATTTGGTGTAAAAAATAGGTTTTGAAAATCTATGATTTTGATGTAGAAAGTATGATTTTGGAAATCTAAGATTTGATGTAGAAAAAGAAAGTTGAAAGCTAGGGTTTCTTAACAATGGGTTCTAGAACTTGACTTGGACTTCAATAAAAAGAGTTTTTGAAAATAGAACTTTTTGGAAAGAGACATTTTGGAATGAGGTTTTTGGAAAGAGTTTTTTAGAAGGAAGATTTGAAAAGAATTTTGGAAAGGAGATTTAAAAAGAGTGATTTGGAAAAGGAATAGAATATGGACTTTGCAAGTCTCTAAAAATATCTTACTTTCCTAAAACAATTCTAACTATGAAAGGATTAGAATCATTTTAGGATTGTGGTTTTGGAAACAAGAAGGATTTTGGAAATATAGATCATATTGGTCTCATTAGATATAACACTTTCCTAAAGCAACCCTAGCCATGGAGTGGCTAGAATCATCTTAAGATTATGGTTTTGACAAAAACAATTTAGGGTTTACACCCAAAACTTATGTAACACTTTCTTAAAATAACCCTAACATTGGAGTGGCTTGAATCATCTTAAGATTGTGATTTTGAAAACAAGTTTGGAGAAAGAAGGTTCAATGCAAGTTTTGAAAAAAGATTTTGATGTAAGTTTTGAAAACACGTTTGAAAACAAGTTTTGGAGAGATGCATGAATGTAATATGCACAATGCAAGTAGAGTCGTGAACATACAAGGTTAAGGCTTCACCACATAATCAAGGGGGCCGAATCCACGTGGTCTAAGGTTAAACTAAGAGAAAGCTCCCGACACGATGACCTTCAAATAGTCTTATCCTACACATGAATTGGGAAGTCCCTTTTTTCAAGCATGCAAGAAAAGGCGGGATAAGATAAGGGATTAAAATAGAAGAGAACCCAAGTGGGTTAGGAGAGAGAAGAGAGAGGTGGGATTTGCATAAATATAAAGAGAGAACCTACCTTGTATTCTTCTTGTTTTCTTGCTCTACTTACTTTACTTTGCTTTGATCTTCCAGAGCTTTGAGATTGTAGCACCTTGAGTCTTCAATGGAGGTTTCAGAGGCTCGTATATGCGTGTATAGAGTGTGTATAGATGTTAGGGTTAAGTGTATGGAGGCTAGGGTTTGATGAGCTTATACGGAGCTAGGGTTTGGAGAGACTTCAAGCTCTATAATTCGAAAAGCAACGCTTTAGACTGAGTTTGCGGACCTTTTCACGCAGGGGGAGACTCTGTATTTATAGACAGAAGATTGACTTGGTGTCTGTTGTAGTGGCACTGGGCCAAATTTCCTTCTGGTGCCACTAGGAGTGGCGCCATGCCAAATTTTGGCTTGGTGCCACTTCTAGTGGTGCTAGCCACTTAGGAAACTTTTAAGGTTACAAATAATGTATCTTTTAGCCCTTGATATGCAAGGCAAAAGATTTAGGCACCTATATTAGTGACCATGCAATTTTTGGCTTGGCTTCACTCGGAGTGACTCCGGAAGATCCGGAAATATTTCAGAAGGCCGGGAATGGTCTGAAAGACTGGAAATGGGTAGAAACCCTTGAAATAATGTAATAGGCTTGTAAAATAATGTCAAAATTGTTGAAATGGTCAACTGGGCCTCTAGGGACAAAATGGTCATTTTGACCAAATGGTTTTGAAATTGGTTCGAAACTACCTATAAGGCACTTGAACATGCCAGATTGTCTTTGGGACAATCTTGGAAGCGCAGACTTACCGCTTTGAGAACTTAGGTACTTTCTTGAAAAGCGTGCCGAAAAGGCCTTAGAGATAGTTTGGTCATTTTTCGCCAGAGTGGGCTAGCAGGCACTGTTGTTAACCTAGGTTTTGAGTGTTTTCGTCACTCTAGCAGTGTGTGATGACTTGGTTTCCAAAGGTATTTCATCCTTTGGTAAATGAGTCATGGCCAGGAGGCATGTTCGGTCTCGTGACATAGGAGTTTTGTTGGCAATTCCTGTTGTCGATTTGTTTGAAAGTGTTTTTGCCACTCTGACGGTTGCGATGTTTGCGAGTATTTTCATTACTCTAACGATTCATGTTCATTCCAGAGATTGTCTGATCTCGAGAAGCTGCTAGGTGGACTTATCACTTGAGGAATCAACTTTCTCTAAAGGAGTGCCAGATAACGGACATTCTACATTGCTAGGCTAGCAGGCACCAAAGGTGGACCGTTCTACTATCTCCGTGACTTGGGGTCTCATCCCGGTTGACGGGTTTGAAGGGACTTACTATTCCGAAGAGTTTTATCAAAAAATATGCCAAACTAGATGGATTTACTGTTTGAGGGATTAACTTTCTAGAAAGACGTGCCGAATTTTATTGGAATTGGATTTTAAACTTGGAAATGAAATTGAAACGGGGACTTACTGTTTTCGGAAAAACATGCCAATTGGATTTAAACCGAGCAATGCCACAAGGGCATTTTGGTCATTTTGCCTCTATCGGGCCCGTTGGGCCCGCGAAGTGATGGATTGATTGAATTGAGTTTGAAAAGTTAATTTGAACTTGAAAATGTCTGTATCAGTTTGAATGTGAGTCCTGACGGACTGGAGATTGTTGAGCAGACAAAAATGGAGGCTAACAGCTACCCTTCTTTTTCTGTCTTTGTTTGTCGAAGATAGAAAACAATAAAGTAACAGTCCCACGTTGGCCGCGAGGTGATCAGAGGGATGGATGTTGGAAATTTTTTTAAAATTAGAGTTTGAGATAGAGCTTCGGCCCAAAAGGGCATTTGAAATCAAGTTTTGGTGGGAAAAAGGCAAGGCTACCTGGACTTTGACATTGGTGCTATTATTAGTGGTGCCTAGTTTAAAATAACCTTGGTGCCACTAGCAGTGGCACTAGGTCTTGGAATAAAACTAGCAAACTTTAGACTCGAAGTTTGCAGTTTGTATGAAATTTTGACAGAGTTTGTGAGATATTTTGAGTGTGGAATCATGTGCATTGGAGGATTAACCTTAGGGGTCGTTTGAGAAATGATGGAAATGGTCACCGTTGTCGGAAAAGTTGCCGGGAAGAAGATTTCGCTGGAGAACTCCAAGAGGTAAGATTTTTGTTTTGTGTTGATTTTGATGTATAAAACTCCCTTTGAGTCGTGTAAATAGTTGAAATTGATGTTTTGGCATGTTTTGAGTGCTCTAGTGAAGTTATTTTGATGTTTTGATACTTATTTGATTGAGTTTGAGTAATTTTGCATGATTATGTGAAGGGAGTTTCTGCAGGAATTGTAGATTTGTTCCTACAGCTTTGGGTATTAAGTTTTCTGGCCAGATTTTTATCTTATGTGCCTTAGAAAAATGTGTTTAACAGCTGTATGAAGTTTTATAATTTTTTTAAAACTCGGCGAATTTTTTATTTTTTAAAAAATAGAAAAATACTTGAAAAATAAAGAAAATTAAGAAATTGATGGAATTGTTAGAGTTTAATATTTAGAAAATTATGGAAATATTTTAGAGAATATTTGAAATGATTTTACGAAATTTTGAGACAACTTTAAAAACCATTGGTTTTTTGAAAAATAAAACATGTCTTTTGAAAATTTGAAAATCTTGGAAAATGTGCATGGGTGTTGGTGCTATGTGATTGTGATATTGTGGGGTGCATGATTTGTGTTTGGTTTTAGTGCTGTGGGCATTGTAGAGACTGTTTTTAAGCAAAACTCTGTCGAAATTTTTCAAAATCTAGGAAAGAGTTAAAAGTTTTTTTTGAAATAAAATCTTTTTGAAGGAAAAAGATATAAAACCTTTGAGGGCGGGGCCTTTTTGGCAGAGAAGACCTCGAAAAACTTGGAGGCCTAACACTACTGGAAAAAATATTTAGGAAAAATTTTAAAAATGGAATTTTGAATAAAAACTTTTGAGGAAAATATTTGGAAGATTTGAAAATGGATTTTGCATTTGAAAAACTTGAGAATTTTTAGAGATTTTAGAAGATTGAAAACTTGAGAATTTTTTTTTAGGGATTGATTTTGGAGAAGACTTTTTGGAGGAAGGAGTTTTAGAAAACCTTGATTGGAATAGACTTTAATTGAAAAAAACAATTTTGCAGTTTATATTGAAATGTACTTTTGATTTTGAATTAGAAACTATCTTGATTTGAACTTGGACACAACGTATAGAAAATCTGCTTTGACTTGAGATTTATTTTGACTTGAAATTGAAAATCTTTTGAAAGTAAAATGTATAAGACATTCATTTTGACTTAAAACTGGCAATCTTTTGTGTTGAAAATTCATCTTGACTTGAAACTTGCATTTTTGACAGACAAAATGTGTAGAAAATTTATTTTGACTCGAAACTTGACTTTTAAAACCAAAATGTGTAGGAAATTGATTTTGACTTGAAAATTGAATTTTTGAAGACAAAATGTATAGAAAATTCATTTTGACTTGAAATTTAAGTTTTAAAACCAAAATGCATAAAAAATTCATTTTGACTTATCATTTGAAATCTTTTTCATGTTTCTTTTCTTTATCTCTTACCTTTTGAGCAATATTTATCATATGTCAGCGTTCTTACCTCAATTTTCAGGATGGCTAACGCGGGCGATGATGGTTCAAAGAGGAAGCGCCGATCTGGGAAAGGTGTTCGCACGGATTCTGCTGGTAGTTCTAACCACTCTAAAGGTAGTCGAAGATCTACTAGTCGGGCGTCCTTCAGCCATAGCAGAAAGGGGAGTAGACCTCTAGTCGACCCCTTCCTTCCAATCGAGCCAACCTTCGAGAAGGAGATGGGTGTTGATGATAAGGTGCTAGGCCTTGGTGACTGAGTGATAGGTTACGGGCGGGCCTCCACCAGGCATAGACAGATAGATGCTGGTCTTGGTGACTTGGCGATACCAGATATTCCTCCCCTGGAGGATTTAGCTTATCATCCTAGTGTGTACTCCCGACAGCATTGGCCTTCTCCTCGCGTGCATACAACCTTCAGAGGAGCTGTCCACTAGGCATTTGTCACCATACAGCAAGCCGCTCCATCTTATCGTGCCTTCTTGTCAGAGATCGGGTTTGGTACATTCATGGGCCTACAAGCTAATCGCCTGCCATCTAGTGCTGGCACTGATCAAGAGATGGTTCGGAGAGACCGGGACCTTCCACTTTGTTAGCTTCGAGTTGGGACCTACTCCACTAAACTAGGCGATCATCATCGGGATTTCCTTTGTCGAACGTCAAATTACCTTGCAGTCAGTTAGTAGGGCCGAGGCTTGTGCTTTATTGGATTTACCACCTCTAGAGCTATCGGCCTTCCCAAAGTCTTGGCTTAGTCAGGACGAGGCTACTTTTTCCACCAAGCCATCCCCAGCTCAACATGGTATCACGAGGTGACGATTAGTTCTGTACATCATCTTCAGCTGCTTTTACAACAACAACAAGTCGATTGTCCCCTTTAGACTGGTGAGTTTGGTGGCCGATTTGGGAGCTTTATCTGAGCTGGATTGGAAGTCTTTCTCCTTTGGCTGATTCCTTCGATCCATGCGAGTCCGGATTTTTTCCCAGTGGGGTAGCGTGACAGGATTATGGACTTTTCTAGTTTGGTGGATTTATGAGTACCTGTCGGTCCGCCATCCTGAGGTTATTGAGGCTGACCTTTATCCTCGAGCTTTAAGGTGGGCTCATGACTGGGTGGCCTAGCAATCCGAGATTACTGATTTGTGATGATATGGGCGAACCTAGAGCTGATCGAGACGAAGGATATGACTTGGCATCGGATTGGTTCATTATAAGGCGGTGAGGTACTTGGTCCTGCTGTCCCTATCGAGGATTTCCTTTCTTAGTGATGAGTCTTGGGAGTCCTATCTACGAGACTGACATTGGCGGCTGTTTCATGAGGAGTTTCGATCTGTAGGTGATCTACTAGAGTATATGTTCGGTGCCTTAGTCGAGGGAGTTCCTATTCCATATCAGGAGCATCAGCTAGGTGTCGGTTTCCTACTTCCTCCAGAGACAGACTATGCTGCGCACTTTGGAGCTCATTCTGTCGGTGCCTTCACTCAGTTCAAGGTGGTAGTTAGCAGATATGCTATTGGCCAGAAGGTGGTTGACTTGTGGTGCTGTGCCAAGGGATATGTGCCTCAGGCTGAGTTTGCTGCCATGAGAAATCAAATGGATTGGTTCCAGATGGAGCGGGTGTAGACTCAAGGTATATCCTCATGTTGATTTTGTTGATAACTAAACCTTGTGTTAGTTTATTAATGCATTTACTTAGAGTGCAGATTAATAAGGATTATAATTTAGACTTAAAGCTTGACTTAAAGTCTAATATTTATCAAATTGGAAGCACAACAAGACAAAGGTCAAGAAATGTACCAAAGGTCAAGCAATGCACTAAAAAGTCAAGCAAAGCACCAAAATAGAGTAGTGACACCTATTCAAACTTCAAACAAATGATTTGCATTTGAAGAGATTGAAGGTGTTCAAAAGAAGATTTCACCAAGTGTGCAAAGATTCAAAAAGTTGATGAGAATTCGAAGAGAGTGAAGGTGCTCAAAAGGAGATATCTTTAAGGTCGTAAAGACTTAATGAAGTTGATTCGAAGTCTAAGAGATTGAAGATCGTCAAAATTGAGAATTCGTCATGTTTCCAAAAGACCTATGAAGAATCCAAGATAAGTGTTTGAAGAAATAAAAATGGATTCAATCCAAATTGAATTGAAGATACTCTTGACGGATTGAAGACATTAATCTATCATCATACCCCAAAGAGAAGACTAGAAGATTTTATAGTATTGTTGAAGCTAAACTTGATCAAAGAAAGAATGCATGACACATTTTGGTTGATGTGTCGACACATAGAAATGAAATGTCGACACATGAGGATAAAGGCCAAGGCTTGAAGACTGCATGATCAAGTGTCAACACATGAGGTTGATATGTCGACATATGGAGATAGTGGACAAAGGCTAGAAAATGTAAGCTTAATGTGTCGACACATGAAGTCAGGTGTCGACACTTGGGGACTAAAGACTAGTTTTTCTAACGTTATAATGGATTGAACTTGTATTAAATGAACTCTCAACTACCACCAAAGGGCAAAATAAATTCAGGGGTTATACACAAGCTTCCAACTACTTTTATGTAGAAGAGATACAACATTCATTGATTGATTGAGCTAAAAATTCTAAAAATTCTCTTTATTTTCAAGTTGGCATTTAGTGAGCTATTCATTTTCCATCTACTCTTGATAGAGTTTGTATTTCATTTGTATATCTTTCATATACTTGTAAGTGAGAGTTTGAGTGTTCTCTTGTAAAGAAAAAACACTTGTAAGTTGAAGTGGATCTTAGACAAAACCACTTGGTGGTTGGAAGAACCTGGGAAAGAGTTCTTATGTAAAAGTCAGCTGAGCATTTTGGAAATTAGCATCTACTTTGTAATTGAAGATTAAATAGTGGAAGAAGACTTCAAAGAGATCTTAGGGTGAGGATGTAGACCACAAGTTGTGGTTGAACCTCAGTAATTCTTGGTGTGCTTTCTTGTGCTTTGTTTTTCATTTCATTATTGATTACATTGCATTGCATATAACTTGAACTACTGTTTCATAGATTAGATTAATTTTACTTGATCTTAATTGATTTAATTTTTGAAAAACCCAATTCACCCCTCCTTCTTGGGTTGCCTTTTGGGCCATAAATTATTATGAGAGCTTGTATTCCTGTTTTAGGTTTAACATCCTAAGAATAGATCCATGGCAACGAACTTTGGAAGCTCTCTCGGTGAGGGTCAATCTGCCAACAGACCACCTATGTTTAATGACACAAATTACAATTATTAGAAGAATAGAATGAGAATCTATATTCAATCAGTAGATTATGAATTATGGAGAATTATAGTAGATGGTCCCAAAAACCCTATAAAAAGAGTAGAAAGAATTGATGTCCCTAAGCCCGAATCCGAATGGGATGAGGATGATTTAAAAATGCTGCAATCTAATGCCAAAGCCATGAATATTTTATATTATGCACTTGATCCTAACGAATTCAATCACATTTTTACTTGTGAATCAGCTAAAGAAATATGGGATAGACTAGAGATAAGACATGAAGGTACTAATTAGGTTAAGAAATCTAAAATCAATATCTTAGTACATAGTTATGAATTGTTTAAAATGAAATCTGATGAGTTTATGACTGAAATGTTCACAAGGTTCACCGATATTATTAATGGTTTGAAATTTCTTGGAAAGGTGTATCCTAACAATGAGCAGGTAAGAAAGATTTTAAGGTCATTGCCAAAGACTTGAGAAGCTAAAGTCACAGCAATTCAAGAAGCAAATGACCTT
>CM065390.1:33472500-33615000 GCA_033060915.1 Euryodendron excelsum
CCCAGGTCAACACCAGTGTCTGTTAGCCCACTTCGGTGAAAAATGACCAAATTGTCCTTTGGACCTTTTTTGAGACTTTTCGGTCAAGATGACCATTTTGCCCTCAGGCATCCGAATGCCCCAGGAACCACACCGGCTCTGGGTATCAAACCGGTAATGTCCCGAGAATGCTTTTTATAGTATTCTCAACCTTCCTTTACCTTTCCGGATCATTCCGAGTCAGTTCCGGCCAACCTGGTACAAAATGACCGTTTTGCCCCTAGAGGGCCGGTCTCCTTTTCCAACCACACCGGCTCTGGGTATCAAACTGCTAACCTCCTGAGACTACTTTTGATAGTGTTCTTAACCTCCTTTTACCTTTCTGGATCATTCCGAGTCAGTTCCGGCCAACCTGGTGCGAAATTACCGTTTTGCCCCTAGTGGGCCGGTCTCCTTTTTTGACCACGCCGGCTCTGGGAATCAAACCGGAAACTTCTGGGAACATTCTAAATAATGTTTCCAGATCCCAAGTCTTCTTCCGGGACAGTCCGAGTTCGCCCCAGCAGCTTCCCAGTTCGGTTGACCGTTTTGCCCCTAAAGGCCCGGTCAACATTTCCGACACATTTTGTCCTCACTTTTTAAGTCAAATACCTCCAGGACACTATTTTAAGTGTTCCTGCTCCTTTCCGGCCTTCCGGGTCATTCCCGGCTCCTTCAAATCATTCTCGGACTTTCCAGAGTCACTCCTAGTGAAGCCAGGCTAAAAATTGCATGGTAGTCACTAGTACAGGGGCCCAAATCTAGTCAAAGATACGTTGCTTGCCGACCTTAAACCTTTCCTAATTGGCTGGCGCCACTACTAAATTCTGGCCTGGCGCCACTGCAACAGGTGCCAGTGTTGTCCAACTTCTATAAATACAGAGCCTCTTCCAGCGTTTAAAGGGTCTGCAAACTTAACCTAAAAATCATATATTTCGATATACAGAGTTCGAGCACCTCCAAAACCCTAGTTTCCTTAGGTTTTCCAAACCCTAGCCACCCTACACAAACCCTAGCCCCCTATACATCCCCATACACTCATACACTAGCCTTCAACCATCCTTTGAAGACTTGAAGAGCTGCAATCCAAAGCTTGAAGACAACCCTTGAGGATTGAAGACGAAGATCAAGACAAAGACCAAAGACCGAAGACAGCACGGCGCGCAAAATAAACAAGACATACGGTAGGCTCCCTATTTAAATTTCTGCACTTCCCCCCTCTCTCTTCTCTCTCCAACCCACTTGGGTTTTCTCTATTTTAATCCCCCATCTCTTCCCCCCCCCCCCTCCCTTTTCTTTGCATGCTTGAAACAAGGGGATTCCCGGTCCATGTGTAGGATTGGGCTATTGGAGAGTCACCGTGTCAGGGGCTTTCTTCTAGTCCAACCAAAGACCACGTGGGTCTGGCTCCCTTGATTATGTGGTGAAGCCTTAACCTTGTATATTCACGACCCCAAAATTGCATTGTGCATATCATGATCTTGCATTTTCTAAAATTCGTTTTCGAACTCGTTTTTAAAATCGTTTTCAAACTTGTTTTCAAAATTGCATCAAAATCTCTTTTTCAAAACATGTTTTCAAAATCACAATCCTAGGGTGATTCTAGCTTTTCCATGGCTAGGATTGCTTTAGGAAAGTGTTACATTTAAAGTGATCAATACGGTCCATATTTTCAAATCTTATTGTTTTCAAAACCACTTTCCTAAAGTGGTTCTAGGCCTTTTATGGTTAGAATTGCTTTAGGAAAGTGAGATGTTTTTACACCTTCTAAAAACACTCTTTTTAAAAAGTCTTTCTTCCTAAAAATCTCTTTTTCAACATACTTTCCTAAAACTCTCCTCTCCAAAGTTGTTTTCAAAAACTCCATTCCAAAATCCATTTTTCAAAGCTTCCTTTTTCAACTCCTTTCCAAAAACTCTTTCTCCTCAAAATTCACTTTCTAAAATGCTCCCTAAAAGTCTTTCTAAAAACTTTCCTTCCAAAATCTCTTGTTTTCATATCCAAACTATACATGTTTCCAAAACCTCTTTTCTACGTCAAAACTATAATTTTCCAAATCTAGGGTTTCTAGAATCTCCCTTTCAAAATCCTTGCCAAATCCTATCTTCCCTTTATGAAACCAAATCAAATCTCCCCGTTTAGGAAACTAGATCCTATCCTCCGTCTTTGGAAACAAAATCAAACCTTCCCTTTTAGAAACAAAATCCAATCCCTTCCCAATCCGAATCTTTTCTAATTCAAATCCTTCCTAATCTTCTACTTTCCTAAATCTTAAGTTTCCAAAACTTGAACATAAAAATCTTTCCTAAATTTTAAAACCCAACTTCCACATCTTTCCTAATTCAACCCTTTCCTAATTCTATTCATTTTTAAATCTTAATTTTTCAAATGTAAGTTTTCAAACCTTTCCTAAACTCAAACCTTTCCTAATCTCAAGATTTTCTAAAACTCTAAAACTTTCTAAATCTTAAACTTTATAAATTTTAAATCTTTCCAAATTCAAAACTTTCTAAATTTGAAACTTTCTCAAGTTAAATCTTTCTAAACCTAAATCTCTCCAAAATTCTAGACTTCCCAAAACTTCAACATCTTTCCAAATCTAAGACTTTTCTAAACTCAAAACTTTCTTAATTCAAATATTTCCTAAACTGAAAACTTTCCTTTTTCAAACCTTTCCCAAAACGAAACTTTCTTATTTTCAAAACTTCCTTATTTTCAAGACTTTTCAAATTCAAAACTTCCCTTTTTCAAAACATTCCATAATTCAAAACTTTCTTAACTTGAAAATTTCTAAATTCTAATCCTTTCTTAAACGAAACTTTTCCTAATTCAAAACATTTCTAAATTCAATACTTTCCTATTTCAAAACTTTCCTAAAGTGAAAACTTTTCAATTTTCAAAACTTTCCTAATTCGAAACTTTCCTAAAATGACACTTTCCTAATTTGAAACTTCCCTAATTTGAACATTTCCTAAATCCAATCTTTCCTAATTTCCTAAACCTTCCAAGCCAAGTCAAATCTTTCTTAAGTCTAGGTTTCCTAAAACCAAGTCCTTCCAAAATCTATCTTTTCAAAGCAAGTACAATCTTCTTCAATTTCCAATCTCCTCTTCTAATCTCAAATCAAATCCAATTTTCAATTCAATATCTTTCTTCCAATCCAATCTCTCTCTTCAAATCAATCTATTTTCAATCGGACTCTGGTCTGAACTACGACTGACCTGATTCCCCCAAAGGGATACGTAGGCAACCTTCATAGGTGCGGTCACAACACTTTTCAAACTTTCAATTCCACCCTCATGGGTGCGGTTTCCAAAATCTTTTCAAATCTCAAATTCCAATCTACTTTCAAAATTTCAATTTCAAAATTTCAATTTTCAAATTTCTACTTTCAATTTTCAAACTTTCCAATTTCAATTTTCAAATCAAATCAATCTCTTTCCAAATCTATTTTTCAATTCTCTTTCCTTACACTTGCATACCATGCATCATGTTAGTTTTTAAACATTGTTTTTCAAAGTGGATAGGATTGGACATGGGTTAATTAAAGACTCTCATAGGTGAATTCAGGGTAGATTGACATGTAGGTACCGAAAGGGCGGGGTAGGGTGATAGCTTAGTGCGTCTTCCCTACACGTAACCAACTTCCGAACCTAGATCACTGATTTCAAAGACCAAAAGGAGTTATTTTTCTAAAAAGGGCTAAATGTTTTCCAAAGGTTGCCAAACAACCCGTTTTCCTAAAAAAACCCTCTCTTGAGGATGTTTTTCAAAATTGTTTTCCAAAACCCTAAGTGTAGTTTTCGGAGTATGCTTAGTTTTTAGGTGACCTAACTCACCTTAATCAAGTTAGGTAGCGACTCCGAATCTTTTTCAAAAGCCCTTTATTCAAACCAGTTTTTCAATTCAAACCTAGTCGCACTCATTCTTCTAGGAGGGTGAGTTCTAACGAGAGAGTACAACATTTTTCCCGCTTGTGTGAGTATTCCTCGGGTGTGAAAAATCTGGGCGCGACAACTGGCGACTCCACTGGGGAGACTTAGAGGGTTAGGCCGTAGTTGTGTCTCTTTACCCTTCACTCATGTAGAGTCTTCAATTAGCTTGGTTCAATCCTATTCACTTTAAATTTTCAAAACTAAAATTTTAAAATTGTTTTAAAAAAAAAACATGCATTTATTCATATTATCTTGTATTATGTTTGTCATCCACATACTGACACTTGCATCTTTGTTTTGTAGGTGCGCTTTATGTTTAAATTTTATTAACTGCTTTGCATGAATGTGATGTACAGGATGAATGGGAGTTTTTGGGCCATTTCCTCCACTTTTAAAAATCACACACACACTGCATGTGCACTTGCATTCTGCATACTTGCATACCCTGATATGTCCTTTCTAGTTAGAAAGGGGGAACGGTATATTAGTTGTGGGCAAGATGTTGTGTCAGTTTCTTTGCCTACGGCCTCTTGATGGTTCCCCTGCTCGGATCACCAACTGATCATGGCACCACCTCGGGGAGTGGGCCTAGGTTTGAAGATCCGGGGACCGAGCCTTTTTAGGATGCGTTAGTTAATCCTCAACCTCATACTCATATAGACACCATGCATAGCCGAACCTCTGCCGGATTTAGGACACGAGCACCGTTTTCAAAATCACGGAGGAAAGGGCGACTACTCTTACTTTCATTTATACCTGCTGTTATAATGCTTGTATTTATACTGTTATAATGCCTGTCTAACTGTTCATGCATACATGTTTACTTCTGCTATACTTTCTCTCCTTATACTCTTTGCATATCCACATTCATGCATTCAATATTCCATGTCAAGACAAGAGTTCCAAGTAACTCAAGTCACTGCATTCTCGTGCATATGATCAACCCATTGAGAGTGATACCAAGGTCACTCTCCCTTGCATTAAACCTACCTAAACCCTAAGGGTTCCCACGTAACCCTAAGGACTCATTGCATGCATCTCAGTTCATTCCATAAGAGGGGCCCCAATCCCTCTATGCTCACGGAGATAGGGTTGCCAAGAAGACAAGGGGCAATCAATCAACAAGGTCTCTCAGCGACCTCCTCGATATCAAATCCAACGAAGGCGGACCCGAAGACTCAAGAGTAGTTTAGGTTTTCCCTTTGTAAAAGTAGATAGGTGGAAGTCCAAAGGAAAATGTTCCCCCTCCCCCTATTAAAATGTCTTTCAATTCTTTTGTATCTCAAACACAAAATTTAATGTACTTCTTTATTTTATGAATGAATGCATGAATGGCCAAAGGTTCCTACCTGACGGTAAGGTGTCTGCATACAAGGGCAAACCCCCTATCTCCAAAAGTGAGCCAATACATCATGTTTAGTCTCCCTCTCAAGCAGGGGCACCCCTAGGACATGCATTGCATAAAAAAAATTTTCAGATCAAGGCACTAACTTCTCTTTTGTTTTTGTCTTCTATCCTCCCCCTCCTCATTTCCAAGTACCAAGAGAACGGAAGACAGAAGCAAGACAAGAAGGGGGTTTTTCTAAACCATTCATTTATTGTTATCATACTGCTCACATGTTCACTTTTAATATGCTCATACACCCATATCCATTCCAAGACAAGAGTTTCAAGAAACTCAAGTCATTTCATTTTCATGCATTTAATCAACCGTATAGAGAAAGGAGCAATCCAATCTTATGTTAATCGAGCCTACCAAAACTCCTAAGGGTTCTTAAACCACCCAATACCATGAGGTGTCTGCCATTCTACCCACCCAACCACCCCAATACCGTCCACCATTACAATCACACCCTATCCTACCCTTACCCACTTTAACCATGCTTGCTCCAACCCCTAACTATGGCCCTACTGGGGTACGAACTAACTTTAATAGGCTTACTCGATGCATCCGTTCCTTTGATACCTTAGCCTGCACTCAAACCGAGACTTACCATAACCTTCTAAAGAACAACATCTTGAAGCCCATACCTACCCCCCCATTGCCAAGCCCTCTACCCCTAACCTTCAATGCTGCCCTCACTTGTGAATATCATTTTGGTGGCCAAGGGCATGACACTGAGAGCTGCTTCTCCTTCAGGCACAAGATCCAATACCTGATAAACAACAAGACTATTGACCTACAACCGGTGAATCCTCCTCCCACTCCTAATGTAACCACAAATCCTCTACCGTACCATGATGCCAACTTAGTATTGGAGGAAATAGAAGAAGAAGATGAACTGGATGTGATCATGGTCGAAGATTATGATGGAGATTGGGAGACTGATAAAGAAAGCAACTGGGAAGAGGATCTCCCACCATGCCTAATTTATCTCTATGACCCTAATAGAATACATGATCCTTTTGAATGGCCCATTGAAGAATCATTGCCTATGGAAAAGATCCTAACTAAAGATATGGTCTCTGATGGTTGGGGCGACGAATTCCTGCACCCCAAATATGCCATAGCTGAGCGCCACCTTTTAGAAAACTCCTGGCCTGCAACAGAATTCGACTATGAAGACATGGGTTTGGGACCTCAAGAGCCAAGAGCACCAGTGGAACTGTTTAAACTGGAGGGAGGCGAGCTAGCCAACCTATTCGTTGAAGAAGCCAAGGAGCCAACAAAGGAAAGCAAAGGGGTTTTCAAAGCTGACAACTGCACCCTCACTGTCTTGGAAGAAGCTTTTACCTGCCTTGCCTTGCCTTAGCCAAGCATCCTAATGAAGGATGGAGCATTGAAGATGTGGGCATTGTCCTAAAGCCCAACTAGAAGAACTCTCCATAAAAAGCATACAAGAGAGGGGTGTTTTCACTCACTTTCTTTCTATCTCTTTTACTTTCCATCTTTAAGTTAAATGTTTACGCTTTCATTCTAAAAGAACTTTATGTCTTTCACTAAGTATTGGGATATCGGTTTATGCTATTGTCTTACATTGCTGTCATTGCGTATTCTTATAAATGGTGAATGCTTTTGAAATAATGGGGGCAGTCTATCTTACGGAAGGCCTAACTTGAAGGGGTGATAACATGAGTTAGTTGCTCGCTAAATGAGCAATTTTTCGAAGACAGTGAAGATAAGGATAAGTGAGGAAACCACCTAAAAGCAACACTTATAAGACAATGAAGCTAAGTGATGTGTAGCCGGACTATCAAAAGGAAGGGGAGCCATTTTTCAAATTTTAACAAAAAGAAAAATCCCTTTGCTTTACCCACTAGTGCCTCACAGAAAGTGAAAGATTTCTTGTCAAGCTTGATCCAAAACTATCTCCCCACACTGGGGTAGGTAGATAATTGAAGACTCATTTATTGTCCATCAAGCTGAAGTAATGCGAAAGCTCTATGGATTAAGCAATCTGGTTTAAAATGAAGAGAGACCCTCATTTCATTTTCCATACAGTCAAAAACAACCGTTGCAAACTCGTTGAGCCTAGCATGTTTCTTTCCAAGAAAAATCCCAACCTAGGGATCATCGCCCACAATGGGTTAGAACGAAGCATTAAGGAAAGAAATCTAAGCAAAAAGAGTTGTAGAAACATTCCCCTCAAAAAAAAAAAAAAAAAAAAGGGTAAGCAAAAAGAAAAAAAGCTACCAAGGGGCAACTTGAAAAAAAAAAAAAAAAACTATCAAGTGGCAAGTGTCAGACAACTCCATTAGAAGGTCAAAAATTATAAGAAAAGTGAACTCTTTTTGGAAAGGGAGGAAATTTAAAGGTGATCCTAGGTGGCAAAGAAGCCCAGTAGAGCAATAGGTTCGAGCCTTTACCCTTTCGTGTAAAAACCTAAAACCATGGCCAACATTACCACTCTACTAAAGTCCTCTCCGATTGCAAAAGATTGCTTAATCCAAATGAGTCAGACGTGTTGCCGAAACTAAAGAAGGATACTAGGGGACCCAAACCCCGCCGGGAGTTAGCCAAGGATGGTATGGATCTAAACCCTGCTAAGAATAACATCAAATTTGAGCTTATATATCCATCTGATTCAAAACTCCATAACCTAGCCTACATTATGGTCCAAAAACAAAGTCTCCCTAGATTGAATGACTAGCTGCTCATCGCTTTGCCAAAAGGTTAAGTAAGTTGTTGCCTAAACCTCGAGGGTCGAGAGTACAAGCCAAATGATCCCAAACACTTACTCGAAGCAAAAAATTAGAGTTGATTAGAAGGTTGAGAAAGGTACAAAGTGCTATCATCGGGTCAAGGTAGGGTCACACTAAAAGAGAGGCTAAACCCCTGAAAAAGAAGGAGTTACCATTTCAAAAATACCGAGCTTGACAACACCCCCCTTGTCATTCCATTAATTAGTGTATTTCTTATATGTGCCTACATTTTTGTAAAAAAAATTTTCGGCATGAGCTTCGCATACATAGGACATATTTTCCTGTAAAAACAGAAGTCACCAATGCAATTTTATATCATCTCTAAAACATACAAATAAACATACAGTGTAAATATCCTCGTTCATGCATTTGTCTATGCATCTAACTATCTAGGTCATGAAACATCCATTCTTGCCCATACATTAACATATACATCTAACTATCTGAATCATAAATATATGTTCAATGCAAAAATTACAAGATAAACTATCTAACAACAAAGATAAATACATGATAGGTACAGAAGAGAGTTCAGGTCTACACAAGGGGTATCCATCAAAGATCAAAGTCAATATCCTCTGGGTCAAAGTCTTCGAAACCTGGCTTTGGAGGAGGTGGACAACTACTAGAAGCACCAGCATCCTACAAAGAAGACAAAACTGGAATCAACAAGGCAAAGGAATAACTAAGCAACGTCAAAAGAAAGAGAAAGAAAGGACAACATACCCTGCTACCTCCCATCTGAGCCAGCCGCGCCGTCAAGGTAGCTACCTCTGCCTGGTATTGATCCCGCTCCATTTGGAACCAATCCCTCTGATCTCTCACGGCAGCAAACTCAACCTGGGGCACATATCCCCTTGTACGACGCCACAAGTCAACCACCTCCTGCCAACAATATATCTGCCGACTACCACCTCGAATTGAGTAAAGGCATCGACAGAATGAGCTTCGAAGGGCGCAACATAGTCCGTCTCTGGAGGAAGTAGGAAACCAGCACGTAGCTAACGCTCCTGATATAGAATAGGAACTCCCTCGACCAAGGCATCGAACATGTACTCTGGTGGATCACCTGCAGATCGGAACTCCTCATAAAACTGTCGCCAATGCCAATCTCCCAGATAGGACTCCCAAGACTCATTACTGAGAAAGGAAATCCTCGATTGGGACAACAGGACCAAGTACCTCACCGCCTCATAATGAACTGATCTAACAAAGGGTTGCCAAGTCACATCCCTAGCCTCCATCAGCTCCAAGTTTGCCTGTATCATCACAAAATTAGTAATCTCGGATCGCTGGGCCACCTGGTCACGAGCCCACCTCAAAGCTCGGGGAAAAAGGTTAGCCTCAATAATGTCGGGACGGCGGACTGGCAAGTAATCGTAACTCCACCAAACTAGAAAAGGCTAGAATCCCGTCATGCTACCCCATCGAGAAGCACGGACTCACATGGATCGAAGGAAGCTGTCAAAGAAGAAAGACCCCAAATCCAGCTTGGACAAAACTCCCAGATCAACCACCACACTCACTAGTCTAAAGGGGACAATCGACTTCTTGTTATTGCAGAAGTAGCTGAAGATGATGTACATAACTAGTCATCACCTCATGATATCTTGTCGCGCCGAGGATGGCTCAATGGAAAAAGAACCCTCGTCCTGACTAAGCTAAGACGCCGGGAAAGCCAATTGCTCTGGAGGTGGTACATCCAATAAAGCGCAAGCCTCGGCCCTGCTAACTGGCTGCAAGGTAATCTAACGTCCGATAAAGGAAAGCCCGGTGATGATCGCCCAGTCTAGTGGAGTAGGTCCCAACTCGAAGCCTACAAACTAAAAGGTCCCAGTCTCTCAGAACCATCTGTTGATCAGTGCCAGCATTAGATGGCAGTTCAGGCGGTTAGCCCATAGGCCCATGAATGCACCAAACCCGATCTCCGACAAGAAGGCATAATAAGATGGAGTGGCCTGCTGCATGGTGACAAATGCCTGGTAGACAACTCCTCTGAAGGCTATATGCACGCGAGGAGGAGGCAAATGTTGTGGGGAGTACATGTTAGGATGATAAGCTAAATCCCCCAAAGGAGGAATATCTGGTATCTCTAAGTCACAAAGACCAACATCCGTTTGTCTATGCTTGGTGGAGGCCCGCCCTAACCTGTCACTCAGTCACCAAGGCCTGACACCTCGTCATCAAATCTCCTCCTTGAAGGCTGGCTCAACTGGAGGTCTATTCCCCCTTCCGCTGTGGCTGGAAGATGCCCGACTAGTAGATCTCCGACTATATTTGAAGTGGCTAAAAGTACCAGCAGAATCCGTGTGGACACCTTTGCCATTTTGGCGCCTCCTCTCTGAACCATCATCGCCCGCGTCAACCATCCTGAAGGTTGAGGTAAGAACGCCGACATATGATAAGTATTGCTCAAAAGGTAAGAGATAAAGAAAGGAAAAATGAAAAAGATTTCAAATGATAAGAAAAAATGAATTTCCTATCTATTTTGGTTTTAAAACTCAAATTTCAAATCAAAATAAATTTTCTTTACATTTTGTCTTCAAAAATTCAATTTTCAAGTCAAAATGAATTTCCTACACATTTGGATTTTAAAAGTCAAGTTTCAAGTCAAAATGAATTTTTTATACATTTTGTCTGTCAAAAATTCAAGTTTCGAGTTAAGACAAATTTTCTCCACAAAAGATTGCCGGTTTCAAGTCAAAATGAATGTCTTATACATTTTGCTTTCAAAAGATTTTCAATTTCATGTCAAAATGAATATCAAGTTAGAATGGATTTTCTATACGTTGTGTCCAAGTTTCAAATCAAGATAGTTTTTAATTCAAAATCAAAAGTTCATTTCAATATAAACTTCAAAGGTTTTTTTTTTCAATTAAAGTCTATTCCAATCAAGGTTTTCTAAAACTCCTTCCTCCAAAAAGTCTTCTCAAAATCAATCTCTAAAAAAAAAAAAAAATTCTCAAGTTTTCAATCTTCTAAAAAGTCTAAAAATTCTCAAGTTTTTCAAATGCAAAATCCATTTTCAAATCTTCCAAAATATTTCCCTAAAAAATTTTTATTCAAAATTCTTCCTAAATATATATTTTTTTCCAATAGTGTTAGGCCTTCGAGTTTTTCGGGGTCTTCTCTACCAAAAAGGTCTCACTCTTAAAGGTTTTATTTCTTTTTTCCTTAAAAAAGATTTTATTTCAAAAAATTGTTTAAACTCTTTCCTAGATTTTAAAAAATTTCGACAGAGTTCTGCTTAAAAATGGTCTCTATAATGCCCATAACACTAAAACCAAACACAAACTATGCACTCCACAATATTACAATCACATAGCACCAATACCCGTGCACATTTTCAAGATTTTCAAATTTTCAAAAGACATGTTTTATTTTTCAAAAAACCAATAGTTTTTAAAGTTGTCCCAAAATTTCTCAAAATTATTTCAAATATTCTCTAAAATATTCCTATATTTTTCTAAATATTAAACTCTAACAATTTCATTGATTTCTTAATTTTCTTAATTTTCTCTATTTTTCAAGTATTTTTTTTATTTTTTAAAAAATAAAAAATTCATCGAGTTTTCAAAAAATTCATGAAACTTGATACGGCTATTATACACATTTTTCTAAGGTTCATAAGATAAAAATCTGGTCAAAAAATGTAATACCAAAAGCCCTAGGAACAAATTCCCAATTCTTGCATAAAACTCCTTCATATAATCATGCAAAATCGCTCAAATTCAATTAAACAAGTATCAAAACATCAAAATAGCATCACCAAAGCACTCAAAACATGCCAAAACATCAATCTTAACTATTTACACGACTCAAATAGAGTTCTATACATCAAAATTAACACAAAACAAAAATCTTACATCTTGGAGTTCTCCAGAAAATCTTCTTCTTCGGTGACTTTTCTGGTGACGGTGACCACTTCCAACACTTCTCCGACAACCCCAAAGATTACTCTTCCAATGCACACGATTCCACACAAGAAATCTCCCACAAACTCCCTCAAAATTTCATAGAAACCGTAAACTTTGAATCTGAATTTGAAGTTTGCTGGTTTTATTCTAGGTCCTGGTGCCACTAGCAGTGGTGCTAAGGTTATTTTAAACCAAGCGCCACTACTAGTGGTGCTAGTGTTAAAGTCCAGGCAACCTTGCCTTTTTTCAGCCAAAACTTGATTTCAAACGCCCTTTTGGGCTGAAGCTCTATCTCAAACTCTAATTTTCAAAAAATTTCCAGCATCCGTCCCTCTGATCACCTTGCGGTCAACATGGGACTCTTACTTTATTGTTTTCTATCTTCAACACGTAAAAACAGAAAAAGAGAGACAATTGTAAGCCCCCATTTTTGCCCGCACGACAATCTCCGGTCCTTTGGGACCCACATTCAAACCGATATTGACGTTTTCAAGTTCAAATTAACTTTTCAAACTCAATTCAATCAATCCATCGCTTCACAGACTCAACAGGCTTGATAGAGGCAAAATGACAAAAATGCTCTTGTGGCATTGCTCTGTCCAAATCCAATTGGCATGTCTTCTCGAAGATGGTAAGTCTCATTTAAATTTCAATTCCAAGTTCAAAATCCAATTCCAATAAAATTCGGTATGTCTTTCGAGAACGTTGTTCCCTCAGATGGTAAGTCCATCTAGTTTGGCACGTTTTTTGAGAAAACTCTTTGGAATAATAAGTCCCTTCAAATCTGTCAATCGGGACGAGACCCCAAGTCCCCGCGATGGTAGAATGGTCCACCTTTGGTGCCTGCTAGTCTGCTAACATAGAATGTCCGTTATCTGGCGCGCCTTTCAAGAAAGTTAATTCCTTAAGCGATAAGTCCACCTAGCAACTTCCCGAGATCAGGAAATCTTTGGAATGAACACGAACCGTTAGAGTAATGGAAATACTCGCAAACATCGCAATCATTAGAGTGGTGGAAACACTCGCAAATAGGTCGACATTGGGAATTGCCAACAAAACCCTTATGTCACAGGACCGAACACGTCTCTTGGACGTGACACGTTTACCAAAGGACGAGATACCTTTGAAAACCAACTTGTCACACACCATCAGAGTAATGGAAACACTCAAAACCCAGGACAACACCAATGTCTGCTTGCCCACTTCGATGAAAAATGACCAAACTACCCCTAAGGCCTTTCCGGCATGCTTTTTAAAAAGTTACTAAGTCCTCAAAGCAGTAAGTCTACCCTTCTAAGATTGTCCCAAAGACAATCCGGCATGTTCAAGTGCCTTCTAGGTGGTTCCAGACCAATTCTGAGACCATCCGGTCAAGTGACCATTTTGCCCCTAGGTATCCAATCGTCTTGGGAACCACACCGACTTCGGGTATCATACCAGTAACCTCCCGGGGATGCTTCTAATGGTATTTCCAACCTTCTAATACATTTTCAGATCATTCCGAGTCAATTTCAGCAAGTCCGGTGCAAAATGACCATTTTGGCCCTAGTGGGCTGATCGCCTTTTCTAACCACACCGGCTTTGGATATCAAACCGGCAATATCCTAGAACACTCTCCATAGTGTTTCCAAGCTTCAAGCCTTCTCCCGGGTCATTCCAAGTCCATTCCGATGGTTTCTCGGTCAAAATGACCACTTTGTCCCTAGAGGCCCGATCGACCATTTCAACAATTCTGACATTATTTTCAAGCGCGTTACATTATTTCAAGGGTTTCTACCCATTTTCGGACTTCTGGACCATTCCCAACCTTCCGAAACAATCCTAGACCTTCTGGAGTCACTCTTAGTAAAGCCAAGCCAAAAATTGCATGGTAGTCACTAATACAGGCACCCAAATCTTTTACCTTGCTTATCAAGGGTTGAAAGATATGTTGCTTACCGACCTTAAAAGTTTCCTAAGTGGTTGGTGCCACTGCAAGCCAAAATTTGGCTCAACGCCACTCCTAATAGCATTAGAAGGAAATTTGGCTTGGCGTCACTGCAACAGGCATTAGGTCAATCTTCTATCTATAAATACAGAGCCTCCCCCCTACGTGAAAAAGGTCTGCAAGCTCAAACTAAAAACTCTGCTCTTCGAATTACAGAGCTCGAAGTCTCTCTAAACCCTAGCTCCCTTTAGGCTCCTCAAACCCTAGCCTCTATACACTTAACCCCAACATCTATGCACACTCTATACACACATATACGAGCCTCCGAAGCCTCCATTGAAGACTCAAGGTACTGCAATCTCAAAGCACTCGAAGATTAAAGAAAAGTAAAGCAAGTAGAGCAAGAAAACAAGAAGAATACAAGGTAGGCTCTCTCTTTATGCTTATGCAAATCCCCCCTCTCTCTTCTCTCTCCTAACCCACTTGGATTCTCTTATATTTTAATCCCCTATCTTCTCCCATCCTTTCTTGCATGCTTGAAATAAGAGACTTCCCGATTCATATTTAGGATAAGGCTATTTGAAGGTCACTGTGTCGGGGGCTTTCTCTTAGTTTAACCTTAGACCAAGTGGATTGGGCCCCCTTGATTATGTGGTGAAGCCTTAACCTTGTATGTTTACTACTCTACTTGCATTGTGCATACCATATTCACACATCTCTCCAAAACTTGGTTTCAAACATGTTTTCAAAACTTGCATCAAAATCTTTTTTCAAAACTTGCATTAAACCTTCTTTTTCCAAACTTGTTTTCAAAATCATAATCTTAAGATGACTCTAACCTTTCCTTGATTAGGGTTGTTTTAAGAAAGTGTTACATAAGTTTTGGGGGTAAACCCTAAATTGCTTTTGTTAAAACCATAATCTTAAGGTAATTCTAGCCACTCCATGGCTAAGCTTGCTTGAGGAAAGTGTTATATTTAATGAGACCAATATGGTCAATATTTCAAAAATCCTTGCTGTTTACAAAACCACAATCCTAGAATGATTCTAATTCTATGCCAAATCTAATCTTCCAGCTTAGGAAATCAAATCTAATCTTCCAATATAAGAAACCAAATATAGTCTTCCAATTTAGGAAACCAAATCAAATCCTCCATTTTTTAAAACAAAATCAAAACATCTCTTTCTGAACATAAAATCTAATCTTTTATTTTAGGAAATAAAAATCAAATCTTTCCTAAATCAAATCTTTCCTAATCCGAATCTTTCCTAATTCTAACTTTTCCTAATTTCATACCTTTCCAAATCTAAACTTTCTAAATTCTAAATTTTCAAATATTTGTTAAACTCAAATCTTTCCTAACTTCAAGCATTTTCAAAACTCAAACTTTGAATCTTTCTAAATTCCAAATCTTTCTTAAATCAAACTTTCCAAATTCAAATATTTTCAAAATCAACTCTTTCCTAATAAGGAAACTTTCCTAATTTGAAACTTTCCTAAATTAGAACTTTCCTAAGTCAAAACTTTCCTAATTTAGAATTTTCCTAAAACGAAACTTTTCTAATTTGAAAATTTTCTAAAATGGAACTTTCCTATTTTGAAACTTTCTTAATTCAAAGATTTCCTAAATCCAATCTTTTTTAAATTTTAACTTTCCAAATTTTCCAAGTCCAATATTCAAATCAAATCTTTTCCAACTACTCCAAATCAAATCTTTTTTAAATCTCAAGTCTTTCCTAAAACCTATCTTTCCTAATTCTAGGTTTTCTAAAATCGAACTTCTCAAGTTCAAGTCAAGTCAAGTCAATTAAATGTTTCAACCCTAAGTTACCTAAGTCCTAGGATGTCTAAACCTTAGTTCAACCCTAACTCTAAAGTTAGGAAGCTTCCAATTCTTTTCTAAAAGCTTTTTTCTAAACCAAGATGGTTTTAAACTTTCAATTCAAGTCAAGATGTTTTCAAAACTCCACTTTTCCAAATCAAGTCCAAAGTCAATTCTAAGGTCTATTTCAAATCAAAGTTCAATTTCAAATCATAATTCAATTCCAAATCAAAGTTCAATTTCCAATCTTCTAACCCAAGTTCTAAATCAAACTCTTTTTTAAATCAAACTTTCTATTTTCAATTGGACTTTTATCCGAACTATGACTAACCTGATTTCCAACAAAGGGATACGTAAGCAACCTTCATGGGTGCGGTCACAACCTTTTCTAAGTTTTTATTTTCACAACCTTTTCTAAGTTTCTATTTTCATAACCTTTTTCAGGTTTTCAATTCTATAATCTTTTTTAAATTTCCAATTTTATAATCTATTTCAAGTTTCTAATTCTAAAATCTATTTTCAAATCTTCAATTCCATAATTTATTTCCAATTTCTAAAACCTTATTTCAAATTTCGAACAAGTCTTTTCCAAATCTATTTTTAAATCTCAAATCTCTTTCTTCAAATCTATTTTTAAATCCAATTCTTTTTCTTGCACTTGCATATCATGCATCATTCTTTTTAAAATTCTTTTCAAAGTGGATAGTAATTGGGCATTTAATAATTGAAGATTCTAAATGAGTGAACCTGAGTGAATAGATATGTATGTACTGCAAGGGCGGGATGGGGTGATAACTTAGTACGTCTTCCCTATATGTAATTAACTCCTGGACCATAGATCACTGTTTTCGAAAGGCCAAATCAGAGTCATTTTTCTAAAAGGGCTTAAATCTTTCTAAAGGTTGCCAAACAACCTCTTTTTTTAAAAACCCTCTCTTGAGGAAGTTTTTCAAAATCTTTTTTTTTTCAAAAACCCGAAGTTTAATCTTCAGATTGCACTTAGTTTTAGGTGACCTAACTCACCTTAATCAAGTTAGGTGGCGACTCCGAATCTTTTCCAAAAGCCCTTATTCAAATCAATTTCCAATTCAAACCTAGTCGCACTTGTCCTGCTAGGAGGATGAGTTCTAATGAGAGAGTACAATATTTTTTTCCACTTGTGAGTGTATTCCTCCAGTGTAAAAAATCTAGGCACAACAGCTGACGACTCCACTAGGGACGCTTAGAGGGTTAGGCCATAGTCATGTATTTTCACCCTTCACACATTTAGAATCTTCAATTACTTATTCAATCCTATCCACTTTAAATTTTCAAAGTTGTTTTTAAAAAACATGCATTTAGTTTATGTCCATTCATATTATCTTGCATTAAGTTTGTCATCAACATACTGAATTTTGCATATTTGTTTTGTAGGTGGACTCTTATTCACGTTTTGTTTTACCTCATGCTAACTATGAATGAATGGAATGAACATGATGGATGGGAGTTGTTGGGCCCTTTCCTCCGCTTTCAAAAATTTCGCACACACACTGCACATACACTGCACGTGCACTTACATTCTACATATTTGCATTCTTTATCCTGATATGTGTAAGCACCCCATTTTTTCTCGCTCGACAATCTCCAGTCCGTCCAGACTTGAGTTCAAGTCAATATAGACATATTCCAATTTAAACCAACTTTCCAAATATAATCCAGTCAATCAATTGGTTCGCAAGCCCATTGGGCCCAAGTATAGGCGAGATGACCAAAATGCCCTTGGGGTATTGTTCGGTCCAAATTAGTTGGGCATGTCTTCTCGAAGACGATAAGTCCCTCTTTCAAATCTCAATTCCAAGTTCAAAACCCAATTCCAGTTCAAATCAAATTGGCTTACCTTTCGAGAAAGTTGATCCCTCAAGCTTACACCATTCAATTCGGCACGTTTTTTTTGAGAAAACTCTTCGAAACGGTATGTCCCTTCAAGCCCGTCGATCGGGATGAGACCCTAAGTCCCCGAGATGATAGAACGGTCCACCTTTGGCGCCTGCTAGCCCCCCAATAAAGAAATGTCTGTTATTCGGCATGCCTTTCAAGAAAGTTGGTTCATCAGGCGATAAGTCCACCTAGCAGCTTCTCGAGATCAGGCAGTCTCCGGAATGAACGCGAATCGTCAGAGTGGCGGAAACACTCGTAAACAGGTCGATTTTGAGAATTGCCAACAAACTCCTTGTGTCACGGGACTGAATTCGCCTCTTGGCCGTGACACGCTTACCAAAGGACGAGATACCTTTGGAAATCAACTCGTCACAGACCGTCAGAATAATGGAAACACTCAAAACCTAGGTCAACACCAGTGCTTGCTAGTCCACCCTGGTGAAAAATGACCAAACTGCCCTTAGAGCTTTTCGGCATGTTTCTTGAGGAAGTACCTAAGTCCTCCAAACAGTAAGTCCACCATTCCAAGATTATCCTAAAGACAATCCGGCAAGATTAGATGCCTCCCAGTTGGTGTCAAGCCAATTCCAAGACTATTCCATCAAAATTAATATTTTGGCCCTGGGCATTCGAGTGCCTCCGGGAACCACACTGGTGTAAGCATCCCATTTTTGCCCCCTCGGCAGTCTCCAGTCCGTCCAGATTTGTATTCAAGTCAATATGAACATATTCCAATCTAAATTAGTTTTCCAAATCTAATTCAGTCAATTAGTCGCTTCGCAGGCCCGCCAGGCCCAAGTAGAGAAAAATGACCAAAATGCCTTTGGGGGCATTGTTCGGTCCAATTTCGATGGGCATGTCTCTTTGAAGATGGTAAGTCCCTGTTTCAATCTCAAATCCAATTTCAAGTCCAATTCTAATTCCAATTAAATTCAGCACGCCTTTCGAGAAAGTTGATTTCTCAAGGTGGTAAGTCTATCCTGTCCAGCACGTTTTCCTAAAGAACTCTTCGGAACGGTAAGTCCCTTTAAACCTATTGACCGGAACGAAACCCCAAGTCCCCGAGATGGTAGAACGGTCCACCTTTGGTGCTTACTAGCCCGCCAATGAAGAATGTCCATTTCGGCATGCTTTTCGAGAAAGTTAATTCCTCAGGAGATAAGTCCACCTAGCAGCTTCCCGAGATCAGGCAATCTCTGGAATGATCGCGAATCATTAAAGTAATGGAAGTACTCGTAAACATCGCAACCTTTAGAGTGGCAGAAACAGTCGTAAACAGGCCGACATTGGGAATTGCCAACACACCCCTATGTCACGTGATTGCCGTCAGAGTGACAAAAACACTCAAAATCCAGGTCAACACCAGTGCCTGCTAGCCCACTCTAGTGAAAAATGACCAAATTGCCCCTAGGGCCATTTCCGTCAGGTTTCTCGATAAAGTACCTAAGTCCTCAGAATGGTAAGTGTAAGCACCCCATTTTTGACCGCTCGGCAGTCTACACTCCGTCCAGACTTGTTTTCAAGTCATTGTGGGCATATTCCAATCGAAACCAATCCTTTAGGTCCAAATTTCGTCTTTCCATCGCTTCGCGGGCCTGTCAGGCCCAAATAGAGGCAAAATGACCAAAATGCCCTTAGGGGCATTGTCCTTTCTTATTCCAATTCCAATCCCTCTCTCGAGACAGTTTATTCCTCGAGACGGTCTGAGTAGCGAAACTACTCACAAAACCGTTAAAGTAGCGAAAGTACTCACAAAAACCGTTAGAGTAGCGGAAGTACTCACAAAGCCGTTAGAGTAGCGGAAATACTCACAAAACCGTTAGAGTGGCGGAAACACTCAAAACCCAGACACGTCTCTTCGGAGACGGTAAGACCCCTTTCCAATCCTTCTCTCGAGACAGTTTATTCCTCGAGACGGTTCCAATCCAGGCATGTCTCTTGGGAGACTGTAAGACCCCTTTCCAATCCCTCTCTCGAGACAGTTTATTCCTCGAGACGGTCTGAGTAACAAAACTACTTACAAAACCGTTAGAGTAGCGGAAATACTCACAAAATCGTTAAAGTAACGGAAATACTCAACCCCGTCCGAGTAGCGGAAATACTCACAAATCATCAACCCCGTTAGAGTAGTGGAAATACTCACACCGTTAGAGTGGTGGAAACACTCAAAACCTAGGTCAACACCAGTGGCTGTTAGCCCACTTCGGTGGAAAAGGACCAAACTACCCTCAGGGCATTTTTCGAGACTTTTCGGTCAAGATGACCATTTTACCCCTAGGCATCTGAACGCCCCGGGAACCACACCGGCTTTGGGTATCAAACCGGTAACCTCCTGAGAATACTTTTTATAGTGTTCTCAACCTCCCCTTACCTTTCCGGATCATTCCGAGTCAGTTCCGGCCAACCCGGTACAAAATGACCGTTTTGCCCCGGGAGGGCCGGTCTCCTTCTTCGGCCATAGCGGCTTTGAGTATCAAAATGGTAATGTCCCAAGAATACTTTTTATAGTATTCTCAACCTTCCTTTACCTTTCCGGACCATTCCGAGTTAGTTCCGGCAAACCCGGTACAAAATGACCGTTTTGCCCCTAGTGGGCCGGTCTCCTTTTCTGACCACGCCGACTCTAGGAATCAAACCGGAAACCTCTGGGAACATTCTAAATAATGTTTCCAGATCCCAAGTCTTTTTCGGGACAATCTGAGTTCGCCCTGGCAGTTTCTTAGTCCGATTGGCCGTTTTGCCCCTAAAGGCCCGGTCAACCTCTCCGACACATCTTATCCTCACTTTTCAAGTCAAATACCTCCAAGACACTATTTTAAGTGTTCCTGCTCCTTTCCGGCCCCCCGGGTCATTCTCGGCTCCTTCAAATCATTTTCGGACTTCCCGGAGTCACTCCTAGTGAAGCCAGGCTAAAATTTACATGGTAGTCACTAGTACAGGCGCCCAAATCTAGTCAAAGATACATTGCTTGCCGACCTTAAACCTTTCCTAATTGGCTGGCGCCACTAGTAGTGGCGCCAAGCCAAAAAATGGCCTGGCGCCACTCCTAGTGGCGCCAGTGTAAAGTTTGCCCTGGCGCCACTACAACAGGCGCTAGGTTTGTCCTCCCTCTATAAATACAGAGCCTCATTCAACGTGAAAAGGGTCTGCAAACTTAACCTAAAAATCTCATATTTCGATATACAGAGCTTGAGCACCTCCAAAACCCTAGCCTCCCTAGGTTTTCCAAACCCTAGCCACCCTACACAAACCCTAGCCTCTTATACACTCATACACTCCCCCATACACTCATACACTAGCCTTCAACCACCCTTCGAAGATTTGAAGAGCTGCCATCTAAAGCTTGAAGACAACCCTTGAAGACTGAAGAAGAAGATCAAGATGAAGACCGAAGACCGAAGACCGAAGACAAGCAAGGCGCGCAAATTAAAGAAGATACAAGGTAGGCTTTCTCTTTAAATTTCCGCACTTCCCCCCTCTCTCTTCTCTCTCCTAACCCACTTGGGTTTTCTCTATTTTAATCCCCCATCTCTTTCCCGCCCTTTCTTTGCATGCTTGAAACAAGGGGATTCCCGGTCTATGTGTAGGATTGGGCTATTGGAGAGTCACCGTGTTGGGGGCTTTCTTCTAGTCTAACCAAAGACCACGTGGGTCCGGCCCCCTTGGTTATGTGGTGAAGCCTTAACCTTGTATGTTCACGACCCCAAATTGCATTGTGCATATCATAGTCTTGCATCTTCCAAAAACCGTTTTCAAAATTGTTTTTCAAAACGTTTTCAAACTTCTTTTCAAAATTGCATCAAGATCTCTTTTTCAAAAACTTGTTTTCAAAACCACAATTCTAGGGTGATTCTAGTCTTTCCATGTCTAGGATTGCTTTAGGAAAGTGTTAAATTAAAAGTGACCTTTTATGGTCTATATTTTCAAATCTTGTTGTTTTCAAAATCGCTTTCCTAAAGTGGTTCTATCCTTCTTATGGTTAGAATTACTTTAGGAAAGTGAAATGTTTTTACACCTTCTGAAAACTCTCTTTAAAAATCTCTTCCTAAAAATCTTCTTTTTAAACATACTTTCCTAAATCTTTCCTCTCCAAAATGGTTTTCAAAAACTCCCTTCAAAAATCTATTTTTCAAAACTCTCTTTTTCAACTCCTCTCCAAAATCTTTTCCTCAAAATTCACTTTCTAAAAACACTCATTAGATTCACCTTCCTAAAAACTCTCTTCAAAAATCTTTTCCGAAATTTTCCTCCTAGAAACCCTCCTCTAGGATCTTCTTTCTAAAATCTACGTTTCTAAAAACACACTTTCCAAAACTCCTTCTCTTTAAAATCTTTTTCCAAAAACTCCCTCTTCAAATTCACTTTCCAAAAGTCTCCCCCCTAGGATTCCCTTTTAGAAAACCTTCGTTTCTAAAAACGCACTTTTCAAAAAACTCTTTTCTTAGAGCCCAAGTCAAGCCTTAGAGCCCACAATTAGGAAACCCTAATTTTCTTTTCAAAAACATGATTTTCAAACTTTGCTCCAAACCTAGGTTTCCAAAATCTCTTGTTTTCTACATCAAAACCATACATGTTTCCAAAACCTATTTTCTACGTCAAAACTATAATTTTTCAAAACTAGGGTTTCTAGAATCTCCTTTTCCAAATCCTTACCAAATCCTATCTTCCCTTTAGGAAACCGAATCAAATCTCCCCGTTTAGGAAACTAGGTCCCGTCCTCCGTTTTTGGAAACAAAATCCAACCTTTCTCTTTTAGAAATCAAATCCAATTTCTTCTTAATCTAAACCTTTCCTAATTCAATTCCTTCCTAAACCATAAGTTTCCTAAACCTAAATTTTAAATCTTTCCTTAAATTTCAAAATCCAACTCTTTCTTAATTCAAATCCTTCCTAAACTTCCGTTTTCCTAAATCTTAAGTTTCCTAAACTTGAACATAAAAATCTTTCCTAAGTTTTAAAACTCAACTTTCAAATCTTTCCTAATTCAACCCTTTCCTAATTCTACCCCTTTCCAAAATCTTTTTCAAATCCAAGCTTTCAAATCTTTCCTAAACTCAAGCCTTTCCTAATTTCAAGATTTTCCAAAATTCAAACTCTAAAACTTTCTAAATCCTAAACTTTCTAAATTTCAAATCTTTCTAAAATTCTAAGCTTCCTAAATTCAAAATTTTCTTAAGTTAAATCTTTCTAAACCCAAATATTTCTAAATTCTAAACTTTCCAAAACTTCAACATCTTTCCAAATCTAAGACTTTTCTAAACTCAAAACTCTCTTAATTTAAGACTTTCTTAATTCAAACATTTCCTAAACTGGAAACTTTCCTTTTTCAAACCTTTCCCAAAACGAAACTTTCTTATTTTCAAAATTTCCTTGTTTTCAAAACTTTCCAAAATCAAAACTTCCCTTTTTCAAACATTTCTAAATTCGAAACTCTCCTAATTTGAAAACTTTCTTAATTCAAAACTTTCCTAAGTTGAAACTTTCCTAAACCTAAAACTTTCCAAAAATAACACTTTCCTAATTCGAAACTTTCCTAATCCAAATCTTTCCTAAATTCCAAGTTTCCAAATCTTTCCAAATCTTCCGAATCCAACATTCCAATCCAATCTTTCTTAATCTCAAGTCTAGGTTTCCTAAACCTCCTTCTTCCCAAAACCAAGTCTTTCCAAAATCAATCTTTCCAAAACAAGTCCAATCTTCTCAATTTCAATTTCCAATCTCCTCTTCTAATCTCAAATCAAATCCAGTTTTCAATTCAATCTCTTTCTTCCAATCCAATTTCTCTCTTCAAATCAATCTCTTTTCAATCGGACTTCGGTCCGAACTACGACTGACCTGATTCCCCCAAAGAGATATGTAGACAACCTTCATAGGTGCGGTCACAATACTTTTCAAATTTTCAATTCCACCCTCATGGGTGCGGTTTCCATATTTTTCCAATCTCAAATTCCAATCTATTTTCAAAATTCCAATTTCAAAATTTCTATTTTCAAATTTCTACTTTCAATTTTTGAACTTTTCAATTTCAATTTCATCTCTTCAAATCTATTTTCAAATCATATTCTTTTCAAATTTATTTCCAAATCTAGTTTTCAACTCTCTTATTTTGCATTTGCACATCCTGCATCATGTTAGTTTTCAAACATTGTTTTTCTAAAGTGAATAGGATTGAACCATTAGTTAGTCGAAGACTCTCATAGGTGAATCTAGGGTAGATTGACATGTAGGTACCGAAAGGGCGGGGTAGGGTGATAGCTTAGTGCATCTTCCCTACACGTAACCAACCTCCGAACTTAGAATCACTGATTTCGAAAGACCAAAAGGAGTTATTTTTCAAAAAGGGCTAAATATTTTTCAAAGGTTGCCAAACAACCTGTTTTCTTAAAAACCCTCTCTTGAGGAGATATTTTCAAAAATTTTTTTCCAAAAACCCTAAGTGTAGTCTTCGGATTACTCTTAGTTTTTAGGTGGCCTAACTCACCTTAATCAAGTTAGGTGGCGACTCCGAATCTTTTTCAAAAGCCCTTTATTCAAGCCAATTTTTCAATACAAACCTAGTCGCACTCATTCTTTTAGGAGGGTCAGTTCTAACGAGAGAGTACAACATTTTTTCCACTTGTGTGAGTATTCCTCGAGTGCGAAAAATCTGGGCACGACAGTAAGTCCACCCTTCCAAGATTGTCCTAAAGACAATCTAGCATGATTAGGTGCCTTCCAGTTGGTTTGGGGCTAATTCTGAGACCCTCCGGTCGAAATGACCATTTTGCTCATAGGCATCCGAGCACCTTGAGAACCACACTGGCTCTAGGTATCAAATCAATAACCTCCCAGGGATATTTCTGATAGTATCCCCGGCCTTCCAATACATTTCTAGGTCATTTTGAGTCAATTATGGCAAACCTGGTGCAAAATAACCGTTTTATCCCTAGTGGGTCAGTCACTATTTCCAACCGCACCGGCTCTGGGTATCAAACCGGTAACCTCTTGGAACATTCTAAGTAATATTTCCAAACCTCGAGTCTTCTTCCGAGATATTTTGAGTCCATCCTGGCAACTTTCTGGCCCAATTGACCGTTTTGCCCCTAATGGCCTAGTCAACCCCTCCAACAAATCGTGACATCGTTCTTCAAGTCGACTACCCCCGGAACACTATTCTAAGGGTTCCTGTCCCTTTTCGGCCCTCTGGGCTCTTCTCGGCCCTTTAAATCATTCCCTGCCCGTTCGAAGTCACTCCTAGTGAAGCCAGGCTAAAAATTGCATGGTAGTCACTAGTACAAGTGCCCAAATCTTCTGAAGATACATTGCTTGCCGACCTTAAAACTTTCCTAAGTGGCTGGTGCCAAGCCAAAATTTGAGAAAATTTTATCTAGTGCCACTACAACAGGCGCTAGGTCAATCTTCTGTCCATAAATACAGAGCCTTCTACAGCGCGAAAAAGATCCACAAACTCAGTCCAAAAACTATGCTCTTCAATATTCAGAGTTCAAAGTCCTTTCGAACCCTAGTTTTTTTTAGGTTTTCCAAACCCTAGCTTCCATATACAAAACCCTAGCCCCAATACACTTAACCTTAGCACACATACACTCGTATACTAGCCTCTAAAGTCTCTATTGATGACTTGAAGTGCTGCAACTTGGAAACTCTTAAAGATCAAGGCGAAGACCAAACTAAAGCAAGAAAAACAGAGCAAAACAAGCAAGCAAAATAAAGAAGATGCAAGGTAGGTTTCCTATTTACGTTTACGCAATTCCCCGCTCTCTCTTCTCTCTTCTCACCCACTTGGGTGTTCTTCTATTTTAATCCCCATATTTTACCCCCCCCTTTCTTGCATGCTTGAAACAAGGAACTCCCTAGTTCATGTGTAGGATTAGGCTATTGAAAGTCATCGTGTCAGGGGCTTTCTCTTAGTCTAACCGAAGACCACGTGGGTTCGGCCCCCTTAATTATATGGTGAAACCTTTAACCTTGTATGTTCACGACCCCAACTTGCATTGTCCATATCATGATCATGCATCTTTCCAAAAATTATTTTCAAACTTGCTTTCAAAACTTGCATCGAAAATCATTTTCAAAGGTTGCGTCAAAATCGTTTTCAAAACTTGTGTTAAAATCTTTTTCTTTAAAACCATGTTTCAAAACCACAATCCTAAGGTGATTCTAGCCATTCCATGTTTAGGGTTGCTTTAGGAAAGTGTCATATTTAAAGTGACTATTATGGTCCATATTTTCAAATCCTTTTTGTTTTCAAAATCATTTTAATCCTTCCATGGTTAGAATCATTTTAAGAAAGTAAGATATTTTTAAAAGGTTTGCAAAAGTTCACATTCAAATCCTTTTCAAATCTCTTTTTAAACTTACTTTCTAAAAATCCCTTTTCCAATACACTTTTTAAAAACTCTCTCTAATCTCCTTTTCAAAAGTGCTTTTTAAAAATTACTTTCTAAAAAATTTCTTCAAAAAATCTATTTTCCAAAACTTCTTTTCAAACTCCTTTCCAAAAACTTTCTTCAAAATTCACTTTCTAAAAACCCTTCTCAAGTTTCCTTCCTAAAAAACTCTTTCCAAGAAATCTCTTTCCGAAAACTCTCTTTTCAAGTTTACTTTCTAAAAATCCCTTTCTAAGATCTCCTTCCAAAAATCTTCCTTTCCAAAAAAATCACTTTCTAAAATCTCTTTTCTTGGAGTTCAAGTTAAATCTTAGAGCCATGATTAGGGAACCCTAATTTTCTTTCCTCAAACATGATTTCCGATCTTGCCCAAAACCTAGGTTTCCAAAATCTTATTTTTCACATCAAAATCATAAATTTCCAAAACCTATTTTCTACATCAAGCTATAGCTTTCCAAATCTAGGATTTCCAAAACTTCATCTTTCTAATTCCATGTCAAATCATACCCTCCGTTTTAGGAAACCAAATCCAATCTCCCATTTAGGAAACTAGTTCCAATCCGCCGTTTTTGGAAATAAAATAAAATCACCTCCTTTTAGAAATAAAGTCCAATATTTTGTTCTAGGAAATAGAAATCCCAATATTTTCTAATTCAAATCTTTCCTAATCCAATCCTTCCTAATCTTATACCTTCCTAAACCTTAAGCTTGCAAAACTTAAACTTCAAATCTTTCTTTAAACTTTAAGCTTCTTAATCTTCCTAATTCCAACCTTTCCTAATTCCATACCTTTCCAAATCTAAATTTTAAAATCTTTCTTAAACTCAAACTTTTCCTAATTTCAAGTATTTCTAAAACTCAAATTTCGAATCTTTCTAAATGCTAAACTTTCTAAATTTCAAATATTTCCAAATCCAAAACTTCCTAAATTCAAAACTTTCTTAATCCAAAACTTTCTAAATTCGAAACTTTCTTAAGTTAAAACTTTCTAAATTCAAAACTTTCCAATTTCAAAACCTTTCCTATTTTAAATTTTCCTAATTTGAAATCTTTTCTAAAATGAAAATTTTCCTATTTTGAAACTTTCCTAATTCGAACTTTTCCTAAATCCAATCTTTCTTCAATTCCAACTTTCCTAATCTTCCAAGTCCAACATTTGAGTCAAATCTTTCTTAAATTTCAAGTCTTTCCTCAGTCCTATCTTTCCTAAGTCTAGGTTTCCTGAAACCAAACTTTCCAAAACCAATCTTTTCAAATCTTCCAATCAAAGTTTGATTTCCTAATCTTCTAATCCAAACTCCAACTCAAACTCTTTGTCAAGTCAAACCTTCTATTTTCTATTGGACTCTTGTCCGAACTACGTCTAACCTAATTCCTCAAAAAGGATACATAGGTAATCCTCATTGGTACGGTCATAATCTTTTTCAAATCTTCAATTCTATAACTTTTCTTAGTTTTCAATTTCATAACTATTTTCAAACTTCCAATTTCCAAAATCTATTTTCAAATCTCTATTTTGAATTTCTATAATCTTTTTTTCAAAATCAAGTCTATCTTCAAGTCTCTTTTTAACATCAAATCAAGTTCTTTTCAAATCTGTTTCCAAAATCAAGTTTCGATTCTTGTAGTTGCATATCATGTATCGTGTCAAATTTTTTTTTTTTTTTTTAAAGCTCTTTTCAAAAGTGGATAGTATTGGACATTTATTAATTAAAGACTCTAATGAGTGAACTTAGGGTGAATAGAAATGTAGGTACGGCAAGGGCGGGGTAGGGTGATGACTTAGTGCGTCTTCCCTTCACGTAACCAACCTGCGAACTTAAGATCACTGTTTTCAAAGACCAAATAGAGTTATTTTCAAAAAAGGGCTTAAATCTTTCCAAAGGTTGCCAAACAACCTATTTTTTTAAAAACCCTCTCTTGAGGAAGTTTTTAAAATCTTTTTTCAAAAACCCTAAGTGTAATCTTCAGATTGTGCTTAGTTTTTAGGTGACCTAACTCACCTTAATCAAATTAGGTGGTGACTCCAAATTGTTTTCCAAAACCCTTTTATTCAAATCAATTTTCAATTCAAACCTAGTCGCACTCATCCTTCTGGGAGGATGAGTTCTAACGAGAGAGTACAATATTTTTTCCGCTTGTGTGTGTATTCCTCGAGTGCAAAAAATCTGGGCGCGACAGCTGGCGACTTCACTGGAGACACACTTAGAGGGTTAGGCCAATACCATGTCTACACACCCTCACCCATTTGGAGTCTTTGATTAATTTGTTCAATTCTATCCACTTCAAACTTTCAAAATCAAGTTTTTCCAAGTTGTTTTCGAAAACATGTCATTACTTGCTTTCAATTACTTTCAATTATTCAATCTTGCATTAAATTTGTCATCCACGGTACTAACTTTTGTATATATTTTTTTTTTAGGTGGACCTTTGTGCATATTTGTTTCATGTTATATTAACTGCCTTGTATGGATGAATGTATGGAATGGACATGATGGATGGGAGTTGTTGGGCTCTTTCCTCCAATTTTTAAAAATCACACACGCACTGCACGTGCACTTGCATTCTACATATTTGCATTCTACCCTGATATGTCCCTTCTAGTTAGAAGGGGGAATGGTATATTGGTTGTGGGCAAGATGCTGTGTCAGTTTCTTCGCCTACGGCCTCTTGATTATTCCCCCACTCGGATCACCAACTGATAATGGCACCATCTCGGGGAGTGGGCCTAGGTTTGAAGATTTAGGAACCGAGCCTTTTTAGGATGCATTAGTAAACCCTGAACTTTATGCTCATATAGACACCATACATAATCGAATCTCTTCCGGATTTAAGACATGCGCACCGTTTTCAAAACCATGGAGGAAAAGGCAGCTGCTCTTACTTTTCTTTATATTTGTTTATTCCTGTTGTTATAGTGACTGTACTCTTACTGTTATAATGCTTGTCTAACTGTTCATGCATACATATTTACTTCAATTGCATTTTCTCTCCCTATACTCTTTGCATCCACATTCATGCATACAATATTTCATCCCAAGATAAGAGTTCTGAAGTAACTCTAGTCCCTGCATTCTCATGCGTATGATTAACCCATCGAGAGTCACACCAAGGTTACTCTCCCTTGCATTAAACTTACCCAAACCCTAAGGGTTCCCATGTAAACGTAAGGATTCATAGCATGCTTATTCATTCCATAAAGAGGGGCCCCAATCCCTCTATGCTCACGGAGATATGGTTGCCAAGAAGACAAGGGACAATCAATCAACAAGGTCTCTCAGCGACTTCCTCGACATCAAATCCAAATACGACAAATCCGAATACTCAAGAGTAGTTTAGAATTTCATATGTAAAACTAGATAGGTGGAAGTCCAAAGGAATATGTTTCCCTTTTCCCCTATTAAAGTGTACTCTGGTTCCTCTTATATTCTAAATTCAAAGTTCAATGTATTCTTTTACTTTTTGTAATTGAACGTATGAATGAATGTAGGTTCCTGATTAATGGCAAGATACTTGCATATAGAGGCAAACCTCTTATCTCCAAAAGTGAGCTAATACATCATGCTTAGTCTTCCTCTCAAGTAGGGGCACCCCTAGGGCATGCATGCATTCTATAAAAATTTTTAAATCAAGACACTAACTTCTCTTTCGTTTCTTATCTTCAAGCCTCCCCGTCCTCATCTCCAAGTACTAAGAGAACCGAAGGCAGAAGCAAGACACAAAGTGGGTTTTTCTAAACCATTCATTTATTGTCATCATATTGGTCACACATTTACTTCTATTATGCTCATGCGTCCATATCCATTCCCAAATAAGAGTTCTAAGAAACTCAAGTCATTTCATTCTCATACATCTAATCAACCCTAGAGAGAAAGGACCAATCTAATCTCATGTTAATTGAACCCACCAAAACTCCTAAGGGTTCTTCAACCCTAAGGATTCATGGTATGCATAGAACCATATCTTAAGAGAGGCCTAAATCTCTCTCTGCCCATGGAGGCAGGATTGCCCAAAAAAAGAAAACATCAACCGGCTCACGCTGAAGAGGTATTGTATTGCATAATAGGGGCAAAACCCTACCTCCAAAATGGACTTGTCATCATGCCTAGATTCCCTCAAAGCAGGGACCCCCAATAGGACCTCCAACTCCACATGCTGACTTCATTATGTTTTTCTTTTTCTTTTTCTAGGTGAGAGAGCACAACTGAATTCATGGAATCACTCTAGCACCCCACCAGATTCAAACTTATGAAAGGATGAGCCTAGTTGTTAGAAGAGGCCAAACCTACATCAAGGAGCAAGAAGAACTAACCATCCATCTGCAAGACATTATCTCCAAGTAACTACCTCTGTGCCATGCCAAGACAATCATCATCCATGCAAAAGAGGATTTCACCACTGGCAAAGTCTTGTCAGACCCATGCATTGCAATGCATGCCAGATGTCATGAACTCACCCTCCATTGATACACCCAGTGAACGAAGCACCAAGGAGGTTGGCGTAGTCCCAAAACCCTATTAAGGGTTCTCACCAAAAGGCCCATAAGAAAAGGGAGGTTTTCATAAAATTCGTTTGTTTCGTTTTTATCTTTTTATTTCTTGCATATCTTATTTAAATAAACACACATGCCATGCATTCATGATTTGAAATGAAAAAGAGGAAGTTTCTCCCTTTTGTCTCATACTCTTGTGGACAATTGTTGCGTTTAGGGATTCTTTCCCATTTGGTAAATGACTCAACTTGAAGGATGAGATAGCATGAGCAACCCATTTGAAGGGGGTTAAAACCTTCGAGAGATACTGAGAAAACGAGAGATAGGAAGAAAACAGTCTCAACAAAGAGGTGTGGAGTTCATCGAAGAGGAGACACTTGTGTGATATCTTGGCAAGGCGATGGGCAGCCGAGTCCTCAAAATGATGAGAAGCTATTGTTCTATTTATCCAATAAGAAATAAACACTACTGCTTGCTTAGCCCACTAGAGTCGTAAGTGGTTTCTATTCAGATATCCCCAAACCAAGAACCATTCCCCACACTGGGCTAAGCACAAAGTAGTTAATTCAATAGAATATATAGGGGTTTACTGGCAGAAACACACCATTTTTTTTAGTAATATTGTATAAATTTTGTATAAAGGTTTTATGGACCGAGCAATTCAATTTGAAATGATTAGAAGCCTTCAATTTTGTTACCATACACAAAAATATCCCCTTTTGCTTAACCCACTAGTGCCTCACAGAAAGCAGAAGATTTTTTGTCAACCCTAATCTAACACCATCCCCCTACACTGGGGCAGACAAATAACTAAGAACTCCACAAGGCATGTCAAGCTGAAGCAATGTTAAAGGCTCTATGGATCAAGCAATCTAGTTTAAAGTAAAGAGAGGCCCTCATTTCATCTCCTATACAGTCCAAAGGAGCCATTGTCGAACCCTTTGAGCCGGTTACTTTCCTTTTTTAGAAAAAACTCCAACCTAGGGATCACTGCCCACAATGGGTTAAATTAAAATGCTAAGGAAAGGATCTGAGAGAAAGAAGTTGTAGAAATGTTCATCTCTTAAAAAGCAAAAAGAAATTAAAAAAAAAAGAAAAAAAAAGCAAAAAGAAAAGAGTTGCCAAGGGGTAAGAGGCCAAAAAAAACAAAAAAAAAAAGGATATATATGAGAAAAGGCCTGAAGAAAAGTGTGAAGAAAGTTATGTTTGTGTAAAAGTATATAGAAAGGCCGAAAGAAGAGAAAAGCGTCATGAGAAATATATAGTAAAGGCAAGAAGGAAAGTTCAAAGGTGATCCTAGGTAGTAAGGAAGCCCAATAGAAGTAATTGGTTCAAGCCTCTGCCCTTTCTTAAAACCCGAAACCATGGCTAATATTACAACACTAGTAAAGTCCTCTCTGATTAAAAAAGAATTGCTTGATCTAAATGAGCCAGACGTATTGCCGAAGCTAAAGAAGGATATTAGGGGACTAAACCTTACTGGAAGACTAACCAAGGACGGTGTGGATTTGAACTCTATTAGAAATAACATCAAATTTGAGCCTACTTATTGATTTGATTCATAAACTCCTTGACCTAGCCTACGTTATGGTCCAAATTAAAGTCCTCTCTGATCAAAGAAAATTACTTAGTCCAAATAAGCCTAAACAATACTAAGACAAGTAGGATGAGAAAGGAGAACTGGAAAGGAATGCAAGGGCAATCTCATGCTCCAAGGTATGCTCAGATGGTTTTGGTTTAAACAACCCACTAAAAGAAGATCTTTGAGCCTAAATATCCCTTTGTTTCTTATAACCCCTAAACCCTGCCTACATTATGGTTCTAAAAGAAGTCTTCTTACATTAAGGGCCTAGCTGTTTATTACTCTGCAAAGGGCATGTGAGTTGTTGCTTTAGCCACAGTGGCATTTTAAAAATCTGAGAGAGAAAATCAAGTGAGGTCAGAAAAATCCCAAACAGCAACCCTATAGAAAGTATGGATAAGATAGCAAACCCAAAGGTCAAGATCCCTAGAAATGGTGCAAATGCTATCACACTCCAATGAGAATGGGACAAAACCAAATGGGGCAGAATCCCATAAGGGAAACAAAATCCTGAGAGTATGGGCCTTGGGGCAATCCTAGACATTCTTTATAAATAGCCTATATACATGTGTTACTAATGCATCCATGACATGTATAACCAGTACATCCATTAAATTCTTTTGGATTTTGTATCTATTCATGCATTCATCAAAAAACATGGCATGCACTCAATTCCAGTCTTGTAGGTGCATTCATCCAAAAGTATAACATACATTAAATTCCATTCTTGTATGAACCTGTGCATTCATAAAAAAATAAAAATAAATAAAAATAAAAAGTAGGACATGCATCTAATTCCATGTGCATTCATAAAAATAGAAAAAAAAAATGTAAAAAAGAAAGAGTATAACATGCATTCACCCTTTTACCTATGCATTTTTAGAATTGGCATAAGTAAACTGTTTTTGTATTAAAACTAACTCTATGTCTTTCTCTCTCTCTCTCAAATAGGAAACAGGAAATAAGATAAAACATAAAAAGGAGCTAAAGCCACCCCTTAGACATATTCAGCATCGGCACACACGTCAGAAAGCTCAGATTTCCATGGCCGACAAGAAATAGAGAATAGGGTAATAACCCACCCTCGACCTCTCCAATCAAATGACTTTCGACTCAAGATATCATGTATACTGAAAAAGAGGAGTAACAAATAAGAGTCTGATCGCCCAAAGCTAGAATAGTGAAGAACATCCCCAAAAATGAGCATCGACCCCTTGTTGGAGTCTAGTAAGGCTCACTAAGGTCTCTCCCACAACCGTTGGAGCATAGGAGTGCCCTTCACTAATCCTGGCAAGTAGTGTGCATAATCGACAGTTGATCAAGTCATCCTCCCCCAGAAACATCAAGGAGTTTAGAAGATGCAGAACTAGGGCTACCATATGAGAGATGGACCAACCTTGAGAAGTATGCCAATCCCTCGAATGAGTTCCCTTACCCGTCGCAAACTCAAAACGAGAGAATAAGAACCTCACTGGAACATAAGGAAACTGGGGCAGAAAGGTAGACGAAAGAACTGCGCACCGGAGTCCAAGCCGAGACGAGACCACTGTGATACAACCATCAAGAAAAATAGGTCCCACAATGTCAGCCGAATCATCTCAAAGACCTAGGAGGAAACCATACTTGTGATGGGAGGGGGCAAGCTCACATTCCCCAAAACGGAAGAGAGATAAGTCAGACGACCAAAGACAAACCGATGTCATCTCCTTCAAATTCCAAGTGCAAAAGATACACAAGCATGAAACAGTCTCCCATGGTGTCCCATACTCAGTTTTGCTGAGAAGCCTCCCATGACCCATCACGCGATCTATTAGGCCTGGCACCTTGACCTTGGCATCCATCCCAACCTCGAAGGCTAGCTCAACTAGAGGGAAGGGGTCAACTGGTGGTCTACTCCCCCGTCCGCTCTGATTAGAAGATGCCCATAATTCAGATCGCTGACTACCCTTAGAGCGGCTGGAATTGCTGATGGAATCCGTCCAAGCCGCCTTCCGGGAGCGACGTCTCCTCTCAGAATCGTCCCGTCTGCCATCCTGAAAGATAAGTCAAGGTAAGAGGTATTAATGCACAGTAGATGCAGTTGTAAAGATAAAAAAAAAAAAGGAATAAGGAAAAAATAGGGAAAAATAATGATGACGACTGAAAATCGAATATAAATAAAAGAATGAATGACGCAAGTCTCAATAGAATCTACTAAACTCAAAAGGCTTTCTTAAGTTTTTTTTTCCCTTCAAAAATTTTATTTTCAAAAATCAACTCTCAAAAGGGGTTTCCTAACTTTTTCCTTCAAAATTTTATTGTCAAAAATCAATTCTTAATGTTCTTAGTATTTTTCTCCAAAAACTATTTCAAAATCAAGTCCTAAAAGTTCCCCATTGAAATCAAATTTCTAATTCATCTCGAAGCTTTTCTTCAAAATTATTTCTATACCAAACAAACTCCGAGAGTGTCCCAAAACTCTTTGTCTCAAAAATTCAAGTCTTAAATCAAAATGAATTTCTTATACATTTTGATTTTAAATATCCAATTCCAAATCAAAATGAATTTCCTACACATTTTAATTTTTTAATTCCAAGTCAAAATGAATTTCCTACACATTTTGATTTTAAAATTCCAGTTTCAGGTCAAAATGAATTTTCTATACATTTTGTCTTCAAAGGTTTTCAAATTTTAGGTCAAAACGAATTCTCTACACGTTTTGTCTAAAATTTCAAAATGGTCTCCAATTCAAAATCAACTTTCAAATCTAAAAATTTTCTAATCAAAATCCATCCTAAGCTTTTTCCATTCCAATCAAAGTTTTCTAAAACTTCTTCGTCCAAAAGGTTTTCTTCTCAATTCCCAAGTTTTCAACCTTCCAAAATTCTTAGCAAAGCCCAAAGTTTCCAAAGTCAAAATTCATTTTTAAATCTTTGAAAATATATTCTTAGTCAAATTTCCATTTTCAAAATTTGTCCTAAGTTTTTTTCTTGATAATTTTAAAGGCCCCCGAGTTTCTCGAGGCCTTCTCTGCCAAAAAGGTCCTGCCTTCAAGGGTTTTATATATTTTTCCTTCCAAAATATTTCATTCTAAAACTTTTTCAACTCTTTTCCTAATTTCGAAAAATTTCGGTAGAGTTCTGCTTAAAAATGGTCCCTACAACACCTACAATATCAACATAAAACACAAACCATGCACTTCACAATATTACTACAATCACATAACACCAACACCCGCGCACACTTTTCTAATTTTCAAAATTTTCAAAAAAGACTTGTTTTATTTTTCAACAAACCAATGTTTTTCAAAATTTCTCAAAATCATTTCAAATGTTTTTCAAAATATTCCTGTATTTTTCTAGACACTAAACTCTAATAATTTCTCAATTTTTTCAATTTTTTCTATTTTTCTAAGTATTTTTCTATTTTTCAAAAAATAAAAAATTCACCGAGTTTTTAAAAGATCATAAAACTTCATACGGTTGTTAAACACATTTTTCTAAGGCACATAGAATAAAAACCTAGCCAGAAAACTCAATGCCCAAGGCTATAGGGACAAACCCCCAGTTCTTGCAGGAACCCCCTTTACATAAACACATAAAATTACTCAAGTTTAATCAAACAAGCACCAAAAGGCAAAAATAACTTTACCGAAGTGTTCAAAACATCAATTTTCGCTGTTCACATAACTCAAACAGAATTCTACACATCAAGATCAACAGAAAATCAAAAACTCACCTCATAGAGTTCTCTGGCAAAATCTTCTCTTCTAGCAACTTTTTCGGTGACGGTGTTAACTTCCGGAAATCCTTCGTGGTCCCTAAGAAGCACTCTTTCAATGTCCAAGTCGATTTCCTCACAAAGACTCTTGGTTTTTTCAAAAACTCTTCAAATCCCGCAGGCACGTCGAACCAACAAGTTGCTGGTTTTGATTCCAGGCCAGTGGCGCCAAGCCAATTTTAACAAAGACGCCACTGCTAGTGGCGTCATTTTCCAATTCCAGGCAGTTTTGCCCTTTTCCTGCCAAAACTCAATTTCAAAGGCCTTTTGAACCTAATATTCGTTTCTAAACTCCAGTTTTTTTAAATTTCCAAAATCTGTCCTTTTGACTGCCTCACGGTTAACATGGGACTCTTACTCTATCGTTTTTTGTCTTCAACAAGTAAAGACAGAAAAAGAGGGACAACTGTAAGCACCCCACTTTTGCCCGCTTGGCAGTCTCCAGTCCGTCCAGACTTGTATTCAAGTCAATATGGACATATTTCAATCTAAATTAGTCTTCCAAATCTATTTCAGTCAATCAATCGCTTCGCGGACTTGCCAGGCCCAAATAGAGGCAAAATGACCAACATGTCATTGGGGGCATTGCTCGGACTAATTCCAATGGGCATATCTTTTTGAAAACGGTAAGTCCTCATTTCAATCTCAAATCCAATTACAAGTCCAATTCTAATTCTAATTAAATTCAGCACGCCTTTCGAGAAAGTTAATTTCTCAAGGTGGTAAGTCTATCCTGTTCGGCATGTTTTTTTAAAGAAACTTTTCGAAACGGTAAGTCTTTTTAAACCCGTCAATCGGGACGAGACCCCAGTCCCCAAGATAGTATAACAGTCCACCTTTGGCGCCTGCTAGCCTGCCAAGGAAGAATGTCCATTTCGGCATGCCTTTCAAGAAAGTTGATTCCTCAGATGATAAGTCCAGCCAGCAGCTTCTCGAGATCAAACAGTCTCTGGAATGATCGCGAACCATTAGAGTAACGGAAGTACTCGTAAACATTGCAATCGTTAGAGTGGCGGAAGCACTCGTAAACAGGTCGACATTGGGAATTGCCAACTAACCCCTATGTCACGTAACCACTGTCAGAGTGACGAAAACACTCAAAACTTAGGTCAACACTAGTGCTAGCTTGCCCACTCCGGTGAAAAATGACCAAACTGCCTCTAGGGCCATTTTTAGCCTATTTATCGAGAAAGTACCTATGTCCTCAGAATGGTACGTTCACCATTACAAGATTGTCTTAAAGACAATCTGGCATGAATAGGTGTCTTCCAGTCAGTTTCGGGCCAATTCTGAGACCCTCCGATCAAAATGATCATTTTGCCCCTAGGCATCCGATCGCCCCGAGAACCACACCGGCTCTGGGTATCAAACCAGTAACATCCCAGAGATGTTTCTGATAGTATCCCTGGCCTTCTGATACATTTCTAGGTCATTTTGAGTCAGTTTCAGCAAATCTGGTACAAAATGACTATTTTGCCCCTAGTGAGCCAGTCGCCATTTCCATCTACTCCGACTCTAAGTGTCAAACCAGTAACCTCCTGAAACATTCTAAGTAATGTTTCCAAGCCTCAAGCCTTCTTTCGGGACATTCCAAGTCCATCCCAGCAACCTACCGGCTTGATTGACCGTTTTGCCCCTAATGTCCTGGTCAACCCTTCCAACACATTTTTACATTGTTTTTCAAGTCTACTACCCCCGAGACACTATTCTAAGGGTTTCTGTCCCCTTCTGGCTTTTCGGGCCATTCCTGACCCTTCAAATCAATCCCGGACATTCTAGAGTTACTACTAGTGAAGCTAGGCTAAAAATTACATGGTAGTCACTAATACAGGTGCCCAAATTTTTGAAAAATACGTTGCTTGCTGACCTTAAAAGTTTTCTAAGTGGCTGGTGCCATTACTAGTGGCCCTAAGCCAAAAATGGCCTGGCGCCATTGCAGCAGGCGCCAGTTCACCCTTCTATCTATAAATATAAAGCTTCTTCCAGCGTGAAAAAGGCTCCGTAAACATAGTCCAAAAACTCTATTTTTCGAATTACAAAGCTCGAAGCCCTTCCAAACCCTAGCCTCCATATAGAAAACCCTAGCCCCTATACATTTAACCCTAGCTCATATATACTTTTATACACTAATATACGAACCTCTGAAGCCTCCATTAAAGACTTGAAGTGCTGCAACTTGGAAGCTCCCGAAGATCAAAGCAAGCTCTCGAAGACCAAAGTAAAACAAAGCAAATAAAGCAAGCTAAACAAAGAAGACACAAGGTAGGCTTCTTATTTACGTTTACACAATTCTCCCTTCTCTCTTCTCTCTCATAACCCACTTGGGTTTTTTTATATTTTAAGCTCTATCTTTTACCCTCCTTTCTTGTATGCTTGAAACAAGGGAGTCCCTGGTTCATGTATAGGATTATGCTACTGAAATTTACCATGTCGGGGGCTTTCTTTTAGTCTAACCAAAGACCATGTGGGTTCAACTCCTTTGATTATGTGGTGAAGGCTTTAACCTTGTATGTTCACGACCCTAACTTACATTGTGCATGTCATGATCATGCATCTCTCCAAAACTTATTTTCAAACTTGTTTTCAAAGCTTGCATCGAAAATCTTTTTCAAAACTTGCATTAAATGTTCTTTTTCCAAACTTATTTTCAAATCATAATCCTAAGGTGTCGCGCCCAGATTTTTCGCACTCGAGGAATACTCACACAAGTGGAAAAAATGTTGTACTCTCTCGTTAGAACTCACCCTCCTAGATGAATGAGTGCGACTAGGTTTGAATTGAAAATAGGTTTGAATAAAGGGCTTTTGAAAAAGATTTGGAGTCGCCACCTAACTTGATTAAGGTGAGTTAGGTCACCTAAAAACTAAGAATAATCCGAAGACTACACTTAGGGATTTTGGAAAAACAATTTTGAAAATATCTCCTCAAGAGAGGGCTTTTAAGAAAAAGAGGTTGTTTGGCAACCTTTGAAAAATATTTAGCCTTTTTTGAAAAATAACTCCTTTTGGTCTTTGAAATCAGTGATCTAGGTTCGGAAGTTGGTTACGTGTAGGGAAGACGCACTAAGCTATCACCCTACCCCGCCCTTTCGGTACCTACATGTCAATCTACCCTAGATTCACCTATGAGAGTCTTTAACTAACTATAGTTCAATCCTACCCACTTTAGAAAAACAAGGCTTGAAAAGAAACTAACATGGTGCATGATATGCAAGTGCAAGTTAAAAGAATTGAAAAATAGATTTGAAAAGAGATTGATTTGAAATTAGTTTGATTTGAAAATAGATTTGAAGAGATGGAATTGAAATTGGAAAGTTTGAAAATTAAAAGTAGAAATTTGAAAATAGAAATTTTGAAATTGAAATTTTGAAAATAAATTGGAATTTGAGATTTGAAAAATGTGGAGACCGCACCCATGAGGGTGGAATTGAAAGTTTGAAAAGTGTTATGACCGCACCTATGAAGGTTGCCTACGTATCCCTTTGGGGGAATCAGGTCAGTCGTAGTTCGGACAAGAGTCCGATTGAAAAGAGATTGATTTGAAGAGAGAGATTGGATTGGAAGAAAGAGATTGAATTGAAAATTGAATTTGATTTGAGATTAGAAAAGGAGATTGGAAATTGAAATTGAGAAGATTTGACTTGTTTTGGAAAGATTGATTTTGGAAAGACTTGGTTGTAGAAAGATGGAGGTTTAGGAAACCTAGACTTAGGAAAGATAGGAGACCTAGGAAAGACTTGAGATTAAGAAAGATTGGATTAGAATGTTGGATTTGGAAGATTTGGAAAGAGAAACTTAGAATTTAGGAAAGATTTGGATTAGGAAAATTTCGAATTAGGAAAGTATTATTTTCGGAAAGTTTCATTTTTGGAAAGTTTTGAAATGGGAAAATATTGAATTTAGAAATGTTTTGAATTAAGAAAATTTGAACTTAAGAAAGTCTTGAATTAAGAAAGTTTTCAAGTTTTAGGAAAGTTTAGAGTTTAGAAAGATTTGAAAGTTTAGAAAGATTGAACTTAAGAAAGTTTTGAATTTGAAAAGATTCGAAATTTAGAAAGTTTAGGATTTAGAAAGTTTTAGAGTTTTAGAAAATCTTGAAATTAGGAAAAGTTTGAGTTTAGGAAAAATTTGAAAACTTAGGTTTGAAAAGTTAAGATTTGAAAAGAAGGTAGAATTAGGAAAGGGTTGAATTAGGAAAGATTTTTATGTTCAAGTTTTTGGAAACTTAAGGTTTAGGAAAGCGGAAGTTTAGGAAGGATTTGAATTAGGAAAGATTTGGATTTGGAAGGGATTGGATTTGGTTTCTAAAAGAAAAGATTTGATTTTGTTTCCAAAAACGGAGGATTGGATTTGGTTTCCTAAAGGGAAGATAGGATTTGGCAAGGATTTGAAAAGGGAGACTCTAGAAACCCTAGATTTGGAAAATTATAGTTTTGACGTAGAAAAGAGGTTTCGGAAACATGTATAGTTTGGATGTGAAAACAAGAGATTTTGGAAACCTAGGTTTGGGGCAAAGTTTGAAAATCATGTTTTTGAAAAAAAAATTAGGGTTTCCTAATTGTGGGTTCTAAGGCTTGACTTGGGCTCTAAGGAAAGAGTTTTTGGAAAGTGCGTTTTTGGAAACGAAGGTTTTCTAGAAGGGAATCCTAGGGAGGAATTTTTGGAAAGTGAATTTGAAGAGGGAGTTTTTGGAAAAAGATTTTAAAAAGAAGGAGTTTTGGAAAGTGTGTTTTTAGAAACGTAGATTTTAGAAGGAAAATCCTAGAGAGGAAATTTCTAGAAGGAAGATTTTGGAAAGAGAGTTTTTTAGAAAGGTTTTTGGAGAGAGTTTTTAGGAAGGTGAATCTAGGGATTGTTTTCAGAAAGTGAATTTTGAGGAAAAGATTTTGGAGAGGAGTTGAAAAAGAGAGTTTTGAAAAATAGATTTTGGAAGGGAGTTTTTGAAAACAATTTTGAAGAGGAGAGTTTTAAGAAATTATGTTGAAAAAGAGATTTTAGGAAGAGATTTTTGAAGAGAGAGTTTTTTGGAAAGTATGAAAACGTCTCACTTTCCTAAAGCGATTCTAACCATAAGAGGGCTAGAACCACTTTAAGAAAGTGGTTTTGGAAAACAATAAGATTTGAAAATATAGACCAAAAATGTCACTTTTAATGTAACACTTTCCTAAAGCAACCCTAGCCATGGAAAGGCTAGAATCACCCTAGAATTGTGGTTTTGAAAACAAGTTTTTGAAAAAGAGATTTTGATGCAATTTTGAAAACAAGTTTGAAAACGATTTGAAAAACAACTTTGAAAATGGTTTTTGGAAGATGCAAGACTATGATATGCACAATGCAATTTGGGGTCGTGAACATACAAGGTTAAAGCTTCACCACATAATCAAGGGGGCCGGACCCACGTGGTCTCTGGTTAGACTAGAAGAAAGCCCCCGACACGGTGACTCTCCAATAGCCCAATCCTACACATGGACCGGGAATCCCCTTGTTTCAAGCATGCAAAGAAAGGGGGGGAAAGAGATGGGGGATTAAAATAGAGAAAACCTAAGTGGGTTAGGAGAGAGAAGAGAGAGGGGGAAAGTGCGAAAATTTAAATAGAAAGCCTATCGTATGTTTTCTTTATTTTGTGCGCCTTGCTTGTCTTCAATCTTTGGTCTTCGTCTTGATCTTCTTCTTCAACCTTCAAGGATTGTCTTCAAGCTTTAGATGGCAGCTCTTCAAGTCTTCAAAGGATGGTTGAAGGCTAGTGTATGAGTGTATGGGGGAGTGTATAAGTGTATAGGAGGCTAGGGTTTGTGTAGGGTGGCTAGGGTTTGGAAAACCTAAGGAAACTAGGGTTTTGGAGGTGCTCGAGCTTTGTATATCGAAATATATGATTTTTAGGTTAAGTTTGCAGACCCCTTTCACGTTGAATGAGGCTCTGTATTTATAGAGGTTGGATAATACTAGCGCCTGTTGCAGTGGCGCCAAGCCAAAATTCCTTCTGGCACCACTAGGAGTGGCGCCAGCCAATTAGAAAACTATTAAGGTCGGCAAGCAACGTATCTTTGACTAGATTTGGGCGCCTGTACTAGTGACTACCATGCAATCTTTAGCCTGGCTTCATTAGGAGTGACTCCGGAAAGTCCAGGAATGATTTGGAGGAGCCGGGAATTACCTAGAAGGCCGGAAAGGAGCAAGAACACTTAAAATATTGTCCTGGAGATATTTGACTTGAAAAGTGAGGATAAGATGTGTCGGAAAGGTTGACCGGGCCTTTAGGGGCAAAACGGTCACTCAGACCGGGAAACTGCCGGGACAGACTCGGATTGTCCTGGAAGAAGACTTGGGGATCTGGAAACATTACTTAGAATGTTCCCAGGAGGTTAATGATTTGATACCCAGAGCCGGTGTGGTCGAAAAAGGAGACCGGCCCACCAGGAGCAAAACGGTCATTTTGTACTAGGTTAGCCGAAACTAACTCGGAAAGATCCGAAAAGATAAAGGAAGGTTGAGAATACTATAAAAAGCAGTCTCACGAGGTTACCGGTTTGATACCCAGAGCCGGTGTGGTCAAAAAAGGAGACTGGCCCACCAGGGGCAAAATAGTCGTTTTGTACCGGGTTGGCCGGAACTGACTCGGAAAGATCCGAAAAGATAAAGGAAGGTTGAGAATACTATAAAAAGCAGTCTCAAGAGGTTACCAGTTTGATACCCAGAGTTGGTGTGGTTCCCGGGGCATTCGGATGCCTAGGGGCAAAATGGTCATCTTGATCGGAAAGTCTTGGAAAAGGCCAAAGGGCAGTTTGGTCATTTTTCACCAAAGTGGGCTAACAGACATTGGTGTTGACTTGGGTTTTGAGTGTTTCCGCCACTCTAACGGCGGTCATCATGACACAGGGGTTTGTTGGCAATTCCCTACATCGACCTATTTGTGAGTATTTCCGCTACTCTAATGGTTTTGTGAGTAGTTTCGCTACTCGGACCGTCTCGAGGAATAAACTATCTCGAGAGAGGGATTGAAAAGGGGACTTATCGTCTCTGAAAAGACGTGCCTGGATTGGAACCGTCTTGCGGAATAAACTGTCTCGAGAGTGGGATTGGAAAGGGGTCTTACCGTCTCCGAAGAGACGTGCCTAGATTGGAACCGTCTCGAGGAATAAACTGTCTCGAGAGTGGGATTGGAAAGGGGTCTTACCGTCTCCGAAGAGACGTGCCTAGATTGGAACCGTCTCAAGGAATAAACTGTCTCGAGAGTGGGATTGGAAAGGGGTCTTACCGTCTCCGAAGAGACGTGCCTGGATTGGAACCGTCTCGAGGAATAAACTGTCTCGAGAGTGGGATTGGAAAGGGGTCTTACCGTCTTCGAAGAGACGTGCCTGGATTAGAACCGTCTCGAGGAATAAACTGTCTTGAGAGTGGGATTGGAAAGGGGCCTTACCGTCTCCGAAGATACGTGCCTGGATTGGAACCGTCTCGAGGAATAAACTGTCTCGAGAGTGGGATGGGAATCGGAAAGGAAAGGACAATGCCTCTAAGGGCATTTTCGTCATTTTGTCTTTATTTGGGCCTGACAGGCCCGCAAAGCGATGGAAAGACGAAATTTGGACCTAGAGAATTGGTTTCGATAAGAATATGCCCATAATGACTTGAAAACAAGTCTGGACGGAGTGTAGACTGCCAAGCGGTCAAAAATGGGGTGCTTACATAAGGTGATTCTAGCCTTTTCATGGTTAGAGTTGCTTTAGGAAAGTGTTACATTTAAAGTGACTTTCATGGTCCATATTGCCAAATCTTTGTTATTTTCAAAATCACACTCCTAGAATGGTTCTAATCTTCTTATGGTTAGAATCATTTTAGGAAAGTGAGATATTTTTAGAGGCTTGCATAAGTACACATTCAAATCCCTTTTCAAATTGCTCTTCAAACTTACTTTCTAAAATATCTTTTTAAATCCTCTTAAAAATCTCTTTTCAAGCTTGCTTTCCCAAAAGCTCTTTCCAAAAACTCTTTACTAAAAACTCTCTCCAAAAATTCCTTTCAAAAAACTCTCTTCAAAAGTTCTACTTTCTAAAAACACTCTTCAAGTTTTCTTTCTAGAAACTCTGTTCGAAAAGATCTATTTTTCAAAATTCCTTTTTTTTGGAGTTCAAGTCAAACCCTAAAGCCATGGTTAGGAAATCTTAATTTTCTCTCCTAAAACATGATTTCCAATCTTGCCTCAAAACATAGATTTCTAAAACCTCTATTTTCTACGTCAAATCTTAAGATTTCCAAAATCACTTTTCCTATACCAAAACTATGGCTTTCCAAACCTAAATTTTCTAAAATTCCTCCTTTCCAATTCGATGTCAAATCAAAATTTCCATTTTTGAAAACAAAATCAAATCCTCCCTTTTTAGAAATAAAATCTAATCTTTTGTTTTAGGAAATAGGAATCTAAATCTTTCCTAATTCAAACATTTCCTAATTCCATACCTTTCCAAATTTCAACTTTTCAAATTCTAAATTTTCAAATATTTCTTAAACTTGAATCTTTCCTCACTTCAAGTATTTCCAAAACTCAAACTTTAATCTTTCTAAATTCAAACCTTTCTAAAATTCTGAAACTTCCAAATTCCAAATCTTTCTCAAACCTAATCAAATCTTTCCTAACAAGGAAACTTTCCAAATTCGACACTTCCTTAAGTTGAAACTTTCTAAATTCAAAATTTTTCAATTTCAAAACCTTTCCTATTTTAAACTTTCTTAATTCAAAACTTTCCTAATTTCAAGATTTCTAAAATATAATCTTTCCTAAACCTAACTTTCTAAATTCATTCAAATAAAGTGGTTAAGTTAAGTCTTTCTAACTTAAGTCAAATCTCTTTTCAAATCTTCCTTAAATCCAACTTTTCTAATTCGAACCTTTCCTAAATCAAACTTTCTAAAATTAAACTTTTCAAGTCTAAATCAAACCTTCCTAATTTAACTACATATTCTAATCATAGGTTACTTCAACCATAGGACACTTAAACCCTAGTTCAACCCTAACCCTTAGAGTTAGGAAGCTTTCAACTCTTCTCCAAAAATTCTTTTCTAAATCGAGATGGTTTTTCAAACTTCAATTGAAGTCAAAATATTTTTAAATCTCAATCTTTCCAAATCAAGTCCAAGTTCTATTTTTCCAACTCAAAATCAATTTCAAATCCTCAAGTTCAATTTCAAATCAAAGTGAATTCTAAGTTCAATTTCAAATCTTCTATTCCAAGTTCAAATCAAACCCTTTTTCAAATCAAACCTCTTTTCTAAATCAAACTCTTTTCAAATCAAATTTTCTATCAGACTCTTGTCCAAACTACGATTGACCTGATTCCCAAAAAGCCATACGTAGGCAACCCTCATGGGTGCGGTCATAACTTTTTTTCAAATCTCTAATTCCACAACCTTTTTCATGTTTTCAATTCCATAACTATTTTCAAACTTCCAATTCCAAAAATCTATTTTCAAATCTCTATTTCCAATTTCTAAAACTTTCTTTCAAAATCAAATCTATCTTTTCAAATCCATTTCAAATTAAATCAAGTTCTTTAAAATCCATTTCAAATCAAATCAAGTTCTTTTCAAATTTACTTTCAAAATCAAATCAAATTCTTGTACTTGCATACCATGCATCATGTCAAATTTCTTTCTAATTTTTTTTTTCTAAAAGTGGATAGTTTTGGACAAGTGTTAATCAAAGACTCTAATGAGTGAATCTAGGGTGAATAGACATGTAAGTACCACAAGGTCGGGGTAGGGTGATGGCTTAGTGCATCTTCCCTACACGTAACTAACCTCCGAACCTAGATCACTGTTTTCAAGGACCAAAAAACAAGTTATTTGAAAAAAGGGCTTAAATATTTTCAAAGGTTTCCAAGCAACCTATTTTATTAGAAACCCTCTCTTGAGGATATTTTTCAAAACTTTTTTCAAAAAACCTTAAATATAATTTTCGGATTGTGCTTAGTTTTAGGTAACATAACTCTTCTTAACCAAGTTAGGTGGAGACTCTAAATCTTTCCTGAAAGCCCTTAATTCAAATCAATTTCTAATTCAAACCTAGTCGCACTCGTCCTTCTAGGAGGATGAATTCTAACGAGAGAGCACTATGTTTTTCTCACTTGTCTTTTTCGGGTGCACAAAATCGAGGCGCGACAGCTGGCGATTCCACTAGGGACACTTAGAGGGTTAGGCCAATATCATGTCTTTTCACCCTCACCCATTTGGAGTCTTTGAATAATTTGTTCAATTCTATCCACTTCAAAAAATTTCAAAATCAATTTTTTCCAAGTTGTTTTTATCAACATGTCATTGTTTGCACTCTACTCATATTCATTCTATCTTCATTAAGTTTGTCATTCAAGTACTGACTTTTGCATATTTATTTTTGTTGGTGGATTTATTTCATGTTATATTAACTGCCATGTATGAATGAATGTATGGAATGGACAGGAGGAATGAGAGTTGTTGGGCTCTTTCCTCCAATTTTTAAAAAATCACACATGCACTGCATGTGCACTTGTATTATGCATATTTGCATTCTCTACCCTGATATGTCCCTTCTAGTTAGAAGGTGGAACGGTATATTGGTTGTGGGCAAGATGCTATGTCAGTTTCTTTGCCTACGGCCTCTTGATGGTTCCCCCGCTCAGATCACAAACCGATCATAGCACCACCTCAGGGAGTGGGCCTAGGTTTGAAGATCTAAGAACCGAGCCTTCTTAGGATGCATTAGTAAACCCTTAACCTCATGCTTATATAGACACCATGCATAGCCGAACCTCTGCCGGATTTAAGACACACGCACTAATTTCAAAACCATGGAGGAAAGGGCAACTGCTTTTACTTTCTTTTATATTTGTTTATTCATGTTGTTATAATTATTGTACTCTTACTGTCGTATACTTGTCTAACTATTCATGCATGCATATTTACTTCAATTGCATTCTTTCTCCTTGTACTCTTTGCATCAATATTCATGCATACAATATTCCATCTTAAGATGAGAGTTTCAAAGTAACTTAAGTCACTGCATTCTCATACATATGGTCAACCCATCGAGAGTGACACCAAGGTTACTCTCCCTTGCATTATACCTACCCAAACCCTAAGGGTTCCCATGTAACCCTAAGGACTCATTGCATGCATTTCAAGTCATTCCATAAGAGGACTCAATCCTCTGTGCTCACGGAGATAGAATTGCCAAGAAGACAAGGAAGAATCAATCGATACAGTCTCTCGATGACTCAAGAGTAGTTTAGGATCTCCAATATGAAAGTAGATAAGTGGAAGTCCAAGAGAAAATGTCCCCCTCCCACTATGAAAATGGATTTCAATTCTTTTGTATCTTAAACCCAAAGTTCAACGTAATACTTTATTTTTCGCTAATGAATGGATGGATGAACGTATTAACAAATATAGGTTTCTGATCAATGGTAAGGTACTTGAGTACAGGGGCAAACCTCCTATCTCTAAAAGTGAGCCAATACATCATGCTTAGTCTTCCTTTCAAGTAGGGACACCCCTAGGACATGCATTGTATAAAAATTTTCAAATCAAGGTATTAATTTCTCTTTTGTTTCTTGTCTTCTATCCTCCCCCTCCTCATCTCCAAGTACCAAGAGAACCGAAGGCAGAAGCAAGACAAGAAGGGGGTTTTTCTAAACCATTCATTTATTGTCATCATACTGCTCACACGTTCACTTCTATTATGCTCATGCATCGATATCCATTCTGAGACAAGAGTTTCAAGAAACTCAAGTCATTGCATTCTCATCAACCGTAGAGAGAAAGGAGCAATCTAATCTCATGTTAATTGAACTTACCAAAAATCTTAAGGGTTCTTCAACCCTGAAAATTTATGGCATACATAGAACCATATCTCAAGAGAGGCCCAAATCTCTCCATCCATAGAGGTGGGATTGCCCAAACAAAGAAACATCAACTGACCCATGCCGAAGAGGTATTGTATTGCATAAGGGGCAAAAACCCACCTCCAAAATGGATTCAACATCATGCTTAGATTTCCTCAACGAAGGGACCCCCATAGAACACGCATTGCACAAAACCTCTAACTCCACATGCTGACTACATTTTTTTTTCTAGGTCAAAGAGCACAACTGAACTCATGAAAATCCCTACTGTATCCCATCCCGTTCACAACTCATATAAGGACCGACTCAACGGTTAGAAGAGACATGATCCCCTTAGAAGAATAAGAAGGAGGGTACCATCCATCCACAAGATGCTCTTTCTCTCTCTCAGCTATCACCTTGACACTATGTTGCCACTCCATCTAATCTTCAAGCCTAGCCACCCTTGCGCAATCAGATGAAATGCATGGTAATTAGAGTATAGAGGACGTCATCATGATCCCAAAACCCTATTAAGGGTTCTTACCAAAGGGCCCACAAGAAAAGGGAGGTTTTCATGAAATTCTTATGTTTCCTTTCTATATTTCTATTTCTTGCATATCTTAATTAAATAAACACGCATGCCATGCATTCATGATTTGAAATGAAAAAAAAAAGGAAGTTTCAAGTTTATCCCTTTTGTCTCATACTCTTGTGGGATGATTGTTGCGTTTAGGGATTCTTCCCCATTTGGTAAATGACTCGACTTGAAGGATGGGATAGCGTGGACAACCCATTCAGAGGGGTTTAAAGACTTCGAGAGACAAAGAGAGAGTGAGAGATGGGGGAATGACAGTTTCAACAAAGAGGTGCGGATTTTATTGAAGTGATGACACTTGAGTGATATCCTGGCTAAGCGATGGGCAGTCAAGTCCTCAAAATGATGAGAAGCCATTGTACTATTTATCCAATAAAAAATAAACACTACCCCTTGCTCAACCCACTAGAGCCGTAACTGATTTCTATTCAGATGTCCCCAAACCAAGAACCATCCCCCATCCTAGGGTAAGCATAGAGTAGTTGATTCAATAGAATATATAGGGGTTGCTGGCAAAAACACACCATTTTTAGGAACATTGTCTAAATTTTTGTATAAAGGCTTTATGGATTAAGCAATTTAATTCGAAATGATGAGAGACCCTCAATTCTGCTACCATACACAAAATTCCTTCGCAAAGCCCACTTAAGCCAGTTACAATTTCTCAAGAAAATCGACCAGATGGTCACCGCCCACACTGGGTTAAGGCAAAAGTCATAAGTAGGAACTAATGAGCAATGATAGAAAGGGTGATTTCCAAGAAGATATATTGAGCAACGTTGAAAATGGTAATTTTCAGGAAGTTATGGCGTTAAAGGTGTCTTTAGTAAAGAATATATTTTGTTCTTGGTGATCTTAAAAAAAAGATACTGTCATCCCAAAATATAAATGAAAAAGTTGGCATATCCAAAAGTCAACTTAGCAACAAATTTCTTGATGGAAAAAAAATATTAAATTAGAAGGCAAAAAGTGGTCTAGAAGAACAACAAGAGTATGAAGGAAAGAAGAAAGCAGTGAATGGAAGTTAAATGGCTAGAGGTGATCGTTGGTCTCTTAAAACCCCATTAGTGATAATGTTTAAGCCTTTATACCCTTTCATTCATAAACCCCTTAACCTAGCCTATAGTACGATCCAAATTAAAGTCCTTTCTGATCGAAGAAAATTGCTTAGTCCAAATAAGCCTGAACAATACCAAGACAAGTAGGATGAGAAAGGAGAACTGGAAAGGAATGCAAGGGTAATCTCATGCTCCAAGGTGTGCTCAGATGGTTTTGGTTTAAATAACTTACTAAAAGAAGATCTTTAAGCCTAAATATCCATTCGTTCCTTATAAGCCCTAAACCAAGCCTACATTACGGTCCTAAAAGAAGTCTTCTCCGATTGAGAGCCTAGCTGTTTATCACTCTGCAAAGAGCATGTGAGTTGTCGCTCAAGCTACGGTGGTAATTTGAAAATCTGAGAGAGAAAACTAAGTAAGATTGGAAAAACCCCAAACAACAACCCTGTAGAAAGTAGGGATACGATAACAAACCAAAAGGTCAAGATTCCTAGAGAATGGTGCAAATGCTATCATACCCTGATAAGAATGGGACAAAACTAAATGGAGCAAAATCCTAGAAAGGAAACAGAATCCTGAGAGTATGGGCAGGGGCAATCCTGGGACATTCTTTGTAAATAGCTTATATACATGTAGTACAAATGCATCCACGATATGTATAACATGTACATCCATTAAATTCTTGTGTAGTTTATATCTATTCATGCATACATCAAAAAGCATGGCAAGCATTCAATTTTGTTCTTGTAGGTGCATTCATCCAAAAGTATAACATGCATTAAATTCCATTCCTAGATGAACCTGTTGTAAGCACCCCATTTTTGCCCGCTCGGTAGTCTCGATTCTGTCCAGACTTGAGTTCAAGTCAATATGATCATATTCTAGTTTTTCAATCCTAATCCAGTCAATCCATCGCTTCGTGGGCCCTGCGAAGTGGGAAAACGACCAAAATACCCTTGGGGGCATTGTTCGGTCCAATTCCAGTAGGCACGTCATTTCGAAGATGGTATGTCCCTTTTCCAATTCCAATTCTAATTCCAATCCTTCCCTTGAGAAAGTTAATTCCTCGAGGCGGTAAGTCTATCTTGTCTGGCATATTTTTTGAAAAAAGTTCTTCGAAACAGTAAGTCCCTTCAAACCCGTTGACCGGGATGAGACCCCAAGTCCCCGAGATGGTAGAACGGTCCACCTTTGGCGCTTGCTAGCCCGCCAATGCAGAAATGTTCGTTTCGGCATGCCTTTTGAGAAAGTTGATTCCTCAAGCGCTAAGTCCATTTAGCAGCTTCTTGAGATCAGGGAGTCTCGGGAATGATCGCGAACCGTCAGAGTAGTAGAAGTACTCGTAAACATCGCAACCGTCAGAGTAGCGAAAATACTCATAAATAGGTCGATATAGAGAATTGCTAACAAATCCCTATATCACGGCACCATCGTCAGAGTGGCAGAAACACTCAAAACCCAGGTCAACACTAGTGCCTGCTAGCCCACTTCGGCAAAAAATGACCAAACTGCCCCTAGGGCCAATTTTTGGTACATTTCTCGAGATAGTACCTAAGTCCTCAAAACAGTAAGTCCACCCTTCCAAGATCATCCCAGAGATGATCCGGCATGATTAGGTGCCTTCCAGTTAGTTTTGGGCCAATTTTGATACTTTTGCGGTTAAGATGACCATTTTGCTCATAGGTATCCGAACGCCCCGGGGACTACACCGGCTCCGGGTATTAAACCGGTAACCTCCTGAGAATGCTTTTTATAGTATTCCCGGCCTCTCATTATCTTTCAGGATCATTCCGAGTAGATTCCAGCAAATCTAGTGTAAAATGACCGTTTTGTCCCTGGTGGGCCAGACGCCTTTTCTGACCACACTGGCTCTGGGTATCAAACCAATAACCTCTGGGAGCATTCTAAATAATGTTTCCAAATCTCGAGTCTCCTTTCGGGACATTCTGAGTCCGTCCTGGCAGCTTTCTGGCTCGAGTGACCGTGTTGCCCCTGATGGCTCGGTCAACCCCTCCGACAAATCTTGACCTCATTTTTCAAGTCCATTACCCCTAGGACCCTATTCTAAGGGTTCCTGTCCCTTTCCGGCCTTCCAGGTTATTCTCAGCCTCTTCAAATCCTTCCCAGCCAAATTTTGGTCTGGCGCCACTACTAGTGGCGCTAGAAGGATTTTTGGCCTAGCGCCACTGCAATAGGCGCTAGGTCATTCTTCTCTCTATAAATATAGAGTGCCACTGCAATAGGCGCTAAGTCATTCTTCTCTCTATAAATACAGAGCCTCTTTCAGCGTGAAAAAGGTCCGCAAACTCAATCTAAAAACCCTATTATACGATATACAGAGCTCATAGCCTCCCTAAACCCTACTCTTCTTTAGGTTTTCCAAACTCTAGCCTCCATACACAAACCCTAGCCTCCTATACACTCATATACACTCTCATACACTCTTACACTAGCCTCTAAAGCCTCCATTGAAAACTTGAAGTGCTGTAACTTGAAGCTTTCAAAGATCAAGACAAGTTCCCGAAGATCAAGACGAAGGCTGAAGCGAAAACCAAAGCAAAGCAAGAGAAACAAAGCGTGCAAAGCAAAGAAAAATAAAGAAGACACAAGGTAGGCTCTCTATTTAAGTTTATGCATCTCCCCCTTCTCTCTTCTCTCTCCGAACCCACTTAGGTTTTCTTCTATTTTAATCCCCCATATTCTTCCCCCCCTTTCTTGTATGCTTGAAATAAGGGACTTCCCGGTCCATGTGTAGGATTAAGCTATTGGAGGTCGCCATGTCGGGAGCTTTCTTTTAGTCTAACCGGAGACCACGTGGGTTCGGTCCCCTTGATTATGTGGTAAAGTCTTAACCTTGTATGCTCATGACTCTAATTTGCATTGTGCATATCATGATCTTACATTCCTGCAAAGTTTGTCTTAAACTTGTTTTCAAAAGGTTAGACCAAAATTGTTTTCAAAACTCACATCAAAATCTTCTTTTTCAAAACTTATTTTCAAAATCACAATCCTAAGGTGATTCTAGTCTTTCCATAGTTAGGGTTGCTTTAGGAAAGTGTTACATTTAAAGTGAACGATATGATCCATATTTTCAAAATCTTTGTTGTTTTCAAAACTGTTACCTTAAAGTGGTTCTAGCCTTCTTATGGTTAGACTCGCTTTAGGAAAGCGGGATATTTTTCATAGACTTTTTAAAAACTCTCTTTTTCAAATCTTTCCTTCTAAAAATCCCTTTTCCAACATGCTTTCTAAAAGCTCTCTCCTATCTCCTTTCCAAAATTGTTTTCTAAAAACTCGTTCCAAAAAATCTATTTTTCAAAACTCTTTTTAAACTCCTTTCCAAAAAAAGCTATTTTCCAAAAAAACTCTTTCTAAAAAAAAAAGCCCTTTCTAAAAACTCTTTCCTAAAAGCTCATTCCAAAATCTTCTTTCTAAAAACTCCTCTCAAGTTCGCTTTCTAAAAACTCCTTTTTAGGATCTCCCTCCAAAAATCCTCCTTCCTAAAAACTCACTTTCCAATAATCTCTTTTATTAGAGTCTAAGTTAAGCCCTAGAGCCAACAATTAGGAAACCCTAATTTTCTTGCCCAAAACATGATTTCCAACCTTGCCTCAAAACCTAGGTTTCCAAATTCTCCTTTTTATGCCTAAATCATAAGTTTCCAAAAATCTATTTTCTACATTAAAACTATAGTCTTCCAAATCTAGGGTTTCTAAAACTTCCCCTTCCAATTCCATGCTAAATCCAATCTTTCCTTTAGGAAACCAAATCCAATCTTCCCTTTAGGAAACCAAATCCAATCTTCCAATTTAGGAAATTAGATCCTATCCTCTGCTTTTGGAAACAAAATCAAACTATCTCTTTTTAGAAACAAAATCCAATCCTTTGTTTTAGGAAATAGGAATTTCAATCCTTCCAAATCTAAACCTTTCCTAATTCAAATCCTTCCTAATCTCATACTTTTCCTAATTCAAATCCTTTCTAATCTCATACCTTCCTAAGCCATACTTTTCCTAAAATCTAAACTTTTAAATCTTTCCTTAAACTTTAAGCTTCCAAACCTTTCCTAATTTCACACTTTCCAAATCTTAACTTTCCAAATCTAACTTTTCAAATCTTTCTAAACTTCCAAACTTTCTAAATTCGAAACTTTCTAAATCCTGAACTTTCCAATTCCAATACTTTCTTAAAATGAAAGCTTTCCAATTTCAAAACCTTCCTAAATCGAAACTTTCCTAAAACGGAACTTTCCTAAAATGAAACTTTTTTAAATCAACACTTTTCTAATTCAAAACTTTTCTAAAATGAAGCTTTCCTACTTCGAATATTTCCTAAATTCCAACTTTCTCAATCTTCCAACCCAAATTCTAATTCAGTTTCCTTTTCTAATCAAAACTTTCTATTTTCTATCGGACTCTTGTCTGAACTACGACTGACCTGATTCCTCAAAAAGGATACGTAGGCAACCCTCACGGGTGCGGTCACCACCTTTTTCAAGTCTCAAATTTCATGATCTATTTCAAACTTCCAATTCAAAATTTCTGTTTCCAAATCTCTATTTCTAATCTCCCAAACTTTCTTTCAAAATCAAATCTATCTTTTCAAATCCATTCCAATTTCTTTTTAAATCTCTTTTCAAATCAAATCAAGTTCTTTCAAATTAAATCTTATTCTTGCACTTGTACATCATGCATCATGCTAGTTTCTTTCTAAAAACTCTTTTCTCAAGTGGATAGTTTTGGACAATTGTTAATCGAAGACTCTCAAAGGTGAATCTAGGGTGAATAGACATGTAGGTATCGTAAGGGTGGGGTAGGGTGATGGCTTAGTGCGTCTTCTCTACATGTAGCCAACCTTCGAACCTAGACTACTGTTTTCAAAGACCAAATGGAGTTATTTTCAAAAAAGGGCTTAAATATTTTCTAAAGGTTGCTAAACACCCCGTTTTCTTAAAAACCCTCTCTTGAGGAGGTATTTTCAAAATCGTTTTAAAAAACCGTAAGTATAGTCTTTGTAAGCACCCTATTTTTGACCGCTCGGCGGTCTAAAGTCTGTCCAGACTTGTATTCAAGTCAATGCAGACATATTTTGAGTCAAATTAACTTTTCAAGTCTAATCCCGTCTATCCATCGCTTCGCGGGCCCACCAGGCCCAAATAGAGGCAAAATGACCAAAATGCCCTCATGAGCATTGTTCGGTTCAATTCCAAATCAGGCACATCTTTCTGAAGACGGTAAGTCCCCTTTTCAAATTTCAATAGACCCGTCTTTCTAAAGACTGTAAGTCCCCTTTCTAATTCCAATAGGCACGTCTTTCTGAAGATGGTAAGTCCCATTTCCATATTCCAACAGGCACATTTTTTCGAAAACTTTAAGACCCTTTTCCAATCCCTTTTCCAATTCCAATTCCAATCCCTCTCCCGAGAAAGCTGATTCCTCGAGATGGTAAGTCTATCCAATTCGGCACATTTTCTGAATAAAGTCTCTTTGAAACGGTAAGTCCCTTTAAACTTGTCGACCGGGACGAGACCCCAAGTCCCCTAGATGGTAGAATGGTCCACCTTTGGCGCCTACTAGCCCGCCAATGCAGAAATGTCCAATTTGGCACGCCTTTTGAGAAAGTTGACTTCTCAGGCGCTAAGTCCCTTTAACAGCTTCTCGAGATCAGGCAGTCTCGGGAATGATCGCAAATCGTTAGAGTAGCTAAAGTGTTTGCAAACATTGCAACCGTCAGAGTAGCGGAAATACTTGCAAACAGGTCGATATAGGGAATTGCCAACAAACTCCTGTGTCACAAGACCGCCGTCGGAGTGGCTGAAAAACTTAAAACCCAGGTCAACACCGGTGCTTGCTAGCCCACTTTGGTAAAAAATGACCAAAGTGCCCCTAGGGCCATTTTCAGGCACGTTTCTCGAGATAGCACCTAAGTCCTCAGAATAGTAAGTCCACCCCTTCTAAGATCGTCTTAGAGATGATCCGGCATGATTAGGTGCCTGCTAGTCAGTTTCGGGCCAATTCCGAGACTTTCTTGTCAAAATGACCATTTTGCCCCTAGGCATCCGAACGCCCCGGGGACCACACCGGCTCTGGGTATCAAACCGGTAACCTCCTGAGAATGCTTTTTATAGTATTCTTAACCTTTCTTTATCTTTTCGGATTATTCCGAGTCAGTTCCGATAAACCTAGTGCAAAATAACTATTTTGCCCCTGGTGAGCCGGTCACCTTTTCCGACCACATTGGCTTTGGGTATCAAACCGCTAGCCTCTTAGGAACATTATAAATAATGTTTCCAAATCTCGAGTCTTCTTCTGAGACATTCTGAGTTCGTCCCGGCAGCTTTCTAGCCCGATTGACTCTTTTGCTCCTAATAGCTCGGTCAACCCTTCCTAAAAATCTTGTCATCCTTTTTCAAGTCTACTACTTTCGGGACACTGTTTTAAGTGTTCCTTTCCTTTTCTAGCTTTCCGGCCATTCCCGGTCCTTTAAGCCCTTCCCGGGCTTCCTAGAGTCGCTCCTAGTGAAGCTAGGCTAAAAAATGCATGGTAGTCACTAGTACAGGCACCCATATCTTTCAAAGATAAGTTGCTTGCCAACTTAATGAACTTTCCTAAGTTGCTGGGGCCACTCCTAGTGGCGCCAAGAGGAAATTTGCCCTGGCACCACTGCAACAGGTGCTAGGTGATTCTGTTATCTATAAATATAAAGCCTCCTCCAACATGAGTGTTACGCCCAGATTTTTCGCACTCGAGGAATACACACACAAGTGGAAAAAATGTTGTATTCTCTCGTTAGAACTCACCCTTCTAGAAGAATGAGTGCGACTAGGTTTGAATTGAAAATTGGTTTGAATAAAGGGCTTTTTAGAAAAGATTTGGAGTCGCCACCTAACTTGATTAAGGTGAGTTAGGTCACCTAAAAACTAAGAATAATTCGAAAACTACACTTAGGGTTCTTGGAAAAAAGGTTTTGAAAATATTACCTCCAGAGAGGGTTTTTAAGAAAACAGGTTGTTTGGCAACCTTTGAAAAACATTTAGCCCTTTTTGAAAAATAACTCCGTTTATGGTCTTTGAAAACAGTGATCTAGGTTCAGAGGTTGGTTACGTGTAGGAAAGACGCACTAAGCCATCACCCTACCCCGCCCTTTCGGTACCTACATGTCAATGTACCCTAGATTCACCTATAAGAGTCTTTAACTAACTAATGTTCAATTCCATCCACTTTGAAAAAGAATGTTTAAAAAGATATGATGCATGATATGCAAGTGCAAGAGAAAGACTTGATTTAAAAATAGATTTAGGAATGGAAGAATTTGATTTGATTTTAGAAAAGAGATTTGAAAGGATAGATTTGAAATTAAAATTGAAAAGAGATTTGAGAAAAGGGATTTGAAAATAGAAATTTGAAATTAGAAGTTTGAAAATAGATTGGAGATTTGAAAAGATTGTGGAATTTGAGATTTGAAAAATGTGGAGGAATTTAAAATTTGAAAGAAATTGTGACCGCACCTATGAAGGTTGCCTACGTATCCTTTTGGAAGAATCAGGTTAGTCGTAGTTCGGACCGGAGTTCGATTGAATATATAAGAGTTGATTTGAAGAAAGAGATTGAATTGGAAATTGAATTGGAAGATTGAGAGATTGAACTTTGATTGGAAGATTTGAAAAAATTGGTTTTAAAAGACTTGGTTTTAAGGAACCTAGACTTAAGAACTTCAAAAAGAATAATTGGATTTGACTTGGAAAGATTTTGAAAAAGAATTGACTTGAATATTAGACTTGGAAGATTTAGGAAAGGATTGGATTTAGGAAGGGTTTGAATTAGGAAAGGTCCGATTTAGGAAAGTTTCGAATTTAGAAAGTTTTATATTTGGAAAGTTTTCAAATTAGGAAAGTTTTCAAGTTAAGAAAGTTTCGAAATTAGGAAAGTTTTGAATTAGGAAAGCTTCAACTTAGGAAAGTGTTGTTTTAGGAAAGGTTTTGAAATTAGGAAGTTTTGAAAGTTGGAAAGTTTAGAATTTGGAAAGTTTTGAAATAGGGAAGTTTTGAAAATTGGAAAGTTTTGAAATTTGGAAAGATTTGAAATTTGGAAAGATTTGAAATTTGGAAAGTTTAAGATTTAGAAAGTTTTAGAGTTTGAATTTTAGAAAATCTTGAAATTAGGAAAGGTTTGAATTTAGGAAAGGTTTGAAAACTTAGGTTTGAAAAGTTAAGATTTGAAAAGAGGGTAGAATTAGGAAAGTGTTGAATTTTAGCATTTTAGGAAAGATTTTTATGTTCAAGTTTTGAAAACTTAAGGTTTAGGAAAGTGGAGGGTTAGGAAGGATTCGATTTAGGAAAGATTTGGATTTTGAAATTTAAGGAAAGATTTAAAGTTTAGGTTTAGGAAACTTATGGTTTAGGAAGGTAGGAAATTAGGAAGAAGTTGAATTAGGAAAGGTTTGGATTAGGAAAAGATTAAATTTGGCTTCTAAAAGAAAAAAGGTTTGATTTTGTTTCTAAAAACGAAGGATTGGATCTAGTTTCCTAAACGGGAAGATTGGTTTTGGTCAAAGGTTTAGAAAGGGAAGTTTTAGAAACCCTAAATTTGGAAAACTATAGTTTTGACGTACTAAATAGATTTTGAAAATATGCATAGTTTTGATGTAGAAAATAGATTTTGAAAATATGTATAGTTTGGATGTAGAAACAAAAGGTTTTGGAAACCTAGATTTGGGGAAAAGTTTGAAAATCATGTTTTTGGAAACAAGATTAGGATTTCCTAATTGTGAATTCTAGGGCTTGATTTGGGCTCTAAGGAAAGAGTTTTTGGAAAGTGTGTTTTTGGAAACGAAGGTTTTGGAAAGAAATCCTAGAGAGGAGTTTCTAGAGGAAAGATTTTGGAAAGAGAGTTTTTGAAAAGATTTTTGGGGAGAGTTTTTCTAGGAAAGAGACCTAGTGAACGTTTTTGGAAGGTGGACTTTGAAGAGTACGTTTTGGAAAGGAGTTGAAAAAGGAGGTTTTGAAAAATAGATTTTTGGAAAAAGTTTTTGAAAACAATTTTGGAAAGAAGAATTTTTGGAAAGTATGTTGAAAAAGAGATTTTTAGGAAGAGATTTTTGAAAAGAGAGTTTTTTGAAAAGTATAAAAACATCTCACTTTCCTAAAGCGATTCTAACTATAAGAAGGCTAGAACCACTTTAAGAAAGCGGTTTTGAAAACAATAAGATTTGAAAATATGGACCATATTGGTCGCTTTTAATGTAACACTTTCCTAAAGCAACCCTAGCCGTGGAAATGCTAGAATCACCCTAGGATTGTGATTTTGAAAACATATTTTTGAAAAAGAGGATTTTGATGCAATTTTGAAAACGAGTTTGAAAACGATTTTGAAAACGACTTTGAAAACAACTTTTGGAAGATGCAAGATCGTGATATGCACAATGAAATTTTAGGGTTGTGAACATATAAGGTGAAGGCTTCACCACATAATCAAAGGGGCCGGGCCCACGTGGTCTCTGGTTAGACTAGAAGAAAGCCCCCGACACGGTGACTCTCCAATAGTCTAATCCTACACATGAACCGGGAGTCCCCTTGTTTCAAGCATGCAAAGAAAGGGGGAAAAGAGATGGGGGATTAAAATAGAGAAAATCCAAGTGGGTTAGGAGAGAGAAGAGAGAGGGGGAAGTGCGGAAATTTAAATGGAGAACCTATCTTGTATCTTGTTTATTTTGCGTGCCTTGCTTTCTTCGGTTTTCATCTTGATCTTCGTCTTCAATCTTCAAGAGCCGCCTTCAATCTTCAAACTTCAGATTGCAACTCTTCAAGTTTTCTAAGGAGGGTTGAAGGTTAGTGTATGAGTGTATGGGGGTGTATAGGAGCGTATATGAGGCTAGGATTTGTGTATGGTGACTAGGGTTTGGAAGACCTAGGGAAGCTAGGGTTTAGGAGGTGTTCGAGCTTTGTATATCGAAATATAGAATTTTTAGATTGAGTTTACGGACCCTTTTCACGTTGGAAGAGGCTCTGTATTTATAAAGGTTTGACAAAGCTGGAGCCTGTTGCAGTGGCGCCAGGCCAAACTTTACACTAGCGCCACTAGGAGTGGCGCCAGCCATTTAGGAAATATTTAAGGTCGGCAAGTAATGTATCTTTGACTAGATTTGGGCGCCTGTACTAGTGACTACCATGCAATTTTTAGCCTGGCTTCACTAGGAGTGACTCCGAAAAGTTCGGGAATGATTTGAAGAGACCGAGAATGGCCAGAAGGCTGAAAAAGAGTAGGAATACTTAAAATAGTGTCTTGGAGGTATTTGACTTGAAAAATGAGGATAAGAAGGGTCAGAAAGGTTGACCGGGCCTTTAGGGGTAAAACGGTCAATCAGATTGGGAAATTGCTAGGACAGACTCGGAATGTCCCAGAAGAAGACTTGGAATTTGAAAACATTATTCAGAATGTTCCCAAAGGTTGCTGGTTTGATTCCCAGAGCCGATGTGGTCGGAAAAGGTGACCGGCCCACCAGGGGCAAAACGGTCATTTCGCACCGGATTTGCCAGAACTGACTCAGAATGATCTGAAAAGGTAAAGGGAGGTTGAGAACACTACAAAAAACAGTCTCAGAAGGTTATCGGTTTGATACCCAAAGCCGATGTGGTCGGAAAAGGTGACCGGCCCACCAGGGGCAAAATGGTCATTTTGTACTGGGTTGGCCGAAACTGACTCGGAATGATCCGGAAAGATAAGGAAAGGTTGAGAGTACTATAAGAAGCATTCTCGGGAGGTTACCGGTTTGATACCCAGAGTCGGTATGGTCGAAAAAGAAGACCTGCCCACCAGGGGCAAAACTATCATTTTGTACCGAGTTTGCCGGAACTGACTTGAACCGAGAGGATAGAGTGAGGTCGAGAATACTATAAGAAGCATTCTTGGGAAGTTACTAAAGGGGCCCTGATTGGAACTGTCTCGAGGAATAAACTGTCTCGAGAGAGGGATTGAAAAGGGGACTTACCGTCTTCAAAAAGACGTGCCTGATTTGGAACCGTCTCGAGGAATAAACTGTCTCGAGAAAAGGATTGGAAAGGGGACTTATCATCTCCGAAAAGACGTGCCCGATTGAAACTGTCTCAAGGAATAAACTGTCTCCAGAGAGGGATTGGAAAGGGGACTTATCGTCTCCGAAAAGACGTGCCTGATTGGAACCGTCTCGAGGAATAAACTGTCTCGAGAGAGGGATTGGAAAGGGGACTTACCGTCTTCCAAAAGACGTGCCTGATGTGGAATCATCTCGAGGAATAAATTATCTCGAGAGAGGGATTGGAAATGGGACTTATCGTCTCCGAAAAGACATGCCTGATTGAAACCGTCTCGAGGAATAAACTATCTTGAGAGAGGGATTGGAAAGGGGACTTATCATCTCCGAAAAGACATGCCTGATTGGAACCATCTCGAGGAATAAACTGTCTCGAGAGAGGGATTGGATAGGAGACTTACCATCTTTGAAAAGATGTGCCTGATTTGGAACCGTCTCGAGGAATAAACTGTCTTGAGAGAGGGATTGGAAAAGGGACTTACCGTCTTCGAAAAGACGTGCCTGATTTGGAACCGTCTCGAGGAATAAACTGTCTCGAGAGAGGGATTGGAAAGGATAATGCTCCTAAGGGCATTTTGGTCATTTTGCCTCTATTTGGGCCTGGTGGGCCCGCGAAGCGATGGACAGATAGGATTTGGACTTAGAAAGTTGGTTTCGATTAGAATATGCCCACAATGACTTGAATACAAGTCTGGACGGAGTGTAGACTGCCGAGCGGTCAAAAATGGGGTGCTTACAGTGAGGGAGGTCCGCAAACTCTGTCTAAAAACCCTACTTTTCGAGATACAGAGCTCGTAACCTCTCTAAACCCTAGTCTCCTTAGGTTTCCAAACCCTAGCCTCCATACAAAAATTCTAGTCTCTTATACACTCACATACACTTTTATACACTCATACACTAGCCTTCAAAGCCTCCTTTGAAGACTTGAAGTGCTGCAATCTGAAGCTTTGAAGATTGAAGACAAACTCTTGAAGACTGAATTGAAGACCGAAGCAAGACAAGCAAAGCAATGCGCGCAAAGCTAAGCAAAATAAAAAAGACACAAGGTAGGCTTCTTATTTACGTTTACTCATTCTTTCCCCTCTCTTCTCTCTCCTAACCCACTTGGATTTTCTTTTATTTTAATCCCCCATCTTCTTCCCCCCCTTCTTGCATGCTTGAAACAAGGGAATTCCCGGTCCATGTATAGGATCAGCCTATTAGAGAGTCACCGTGTCGAGGGCTTTATTTTAGTCTAAGCTGAGACCACGTGGGTTCGACCCCCTTAGTTATATAGTGAAACCTTTAACCTTGTATGTTCATGACCCCAATTTGCATTGTGCATATCATGATCTTGCATTCCTCCAAAGTTTGTTTTAAGCTTGTTTTTAAAAGCTTACATTAAACTTGTTTTTAAACTTGCATCAAAATCTTCTTTTTCAAAACTTGTTTTCAAAATCACAATCCTAGGGTGATTCTAGTTTTTTCATGGCTAGAGTTGCTTTAGGAAAGTGTTACATTTAAAGTGACCAATACGGTCCATATTTTCAAATCCTCGTTGTTTTCAAAACCACTATCTTAAAGTGGTTCTAATCTTCTTATGGTTAGAATCGCTTTAGGAAAGTAGGATATTTTATATACTTTCTAAAAATCTCTTTTCAAAGATTTCTTTCTAAAAACCTCTTTTCCAACGTACATTCTAAAAACTCTCTCCATTCTCCTTTTCAAAATTGTTTTCAAAAACTCCCTTCCAACAATCTCTTTCCAAAAACATATTTCCTAAAAACTCCTTTCAAAAAACGCTTTCCTAAAAGTTCACTCTCCAAAAATGCTCCTTACGTTTCATTCCTAAACAACTCTTTCTAAAAATCTCTTTCCCAAAATCTTTTTCCAAAAACTCTCTCAAAGTGTTGCTTTCCAAAAAAAAACTTTCCAAAAACTCTCTCTTCAAAATTCACTTTTTAAAAACTCCTTTTTAGGATCTCCTTCCAAAAATCTTCTTCTAAAAATTCACTTTCCATTTTCTTAGAGCCTAAGTTAAACCCTAGAGCCAATGATTAGGAAACCCTAATTCCATTTCTCAAAACATGATTTCCACTTTTGCCTCAAAACTTAGGTTTCCAAAGCCTCCTCCTTTACATCTAAATCATAAGTTTCCAAAACCCTTTTTATCTACGTCAAAACTATAGTCTTCCAAATCTAGGGTTTCTAAAACTCCCCCTTTCCAAATCCATGCCAAACCTAATCTTCCCTTTAGGAAACTGAATCCAATCTCTCATTTAGGAAACTAGATCCTATCCTCCTTTTTTTGAAACAAAATCAAAACATCTCTTTTAGAAACAAAATTCAATCCCTTGTTTTTGGAAATAGGAATCTCAATTTTTCCTAGTCTAAACCTTTCCTAATTCAAATCCTTCCTAATCTTCTACCTTCCTAAACTATAAGTTTCCTAAACCTAAAACTTTAAATCTTTCCTTAAACTTCAAGCTTCCAAATCTTTCCTAATTCACTCCTTCCTAATTTCATCCCTTTCCAAATCTTAACTTTCCAAATCTAAGTTTTCAAATCTTTCTCAAACTCAAACCTTTCCTAACTTCAAGAATTTCTAAAACTCAAACAATTTCTAAATTCTAAACTTTCTAACTTTCAAAACTTTCCTATTTCAAAACTTTCCGAAATCAAAACTTTCCGAAGTTGAAACTTTCTTAATTCGAAACCTTTCATAAAATGAAACTTTCCTAAAATGAAACTTCTCTAATTCGAACATTTCCTAATTTCAACTTTTCTAATCTTCTAAGTCTAACATTTGAGTCGAATATTTCTTAATCTTAAGTCCTTCCTAAAACCTTTCTTTCCTAAGTCTAAGTTTTCTAAAACCAAGCTTTCTAAAATCGAATCTTTTCAAATCTTCTAATCAAAATCTCTTTCTTCCAATCAAACCTTCTATTTTCTATTGGACTGTTGTCCGAACTACCACTGACCTGATTCTTCAAAAAGGATACGTAGGCAACTCTTATGGGTGCGGTCACAACCTTTTGCAAGTTTCTATTTCCACAACCTTTTTCAAATATCCAATTCCATAATCTATTTCAAACTCCTAATTTCAAATTTCTATTTTTAAATCTCTATTTCCAATTTCTAAAACTTTCCAATTTCAAGTTTATCTTTTCAAATCTCTTTTAAATCAAATCAATTTCTTTTCAAATCTCTTTCCAAATCTATTTTCCAACTCTCTTTTCTTGTACTTACATATCATGCATTATGTCTTTTAAACATTCTTTTTTCTAAAGTGGATAGGATTGGTCATTTGTTAGTTGAAGACTCTCATAGGTGAATTTAGGGTAAATAGACATGTGAGTACCGCAAGGGCTGGGTAGGGTGATGGCTTAGTGCGTCTTCCCTACACGTAACCAATCGACGAACCTAGAATCACTGTTTTCAAAGACCAAAATGGAGTTTATTTTCAAAAAAGGGCTTAAATGTTTTCCAAAGGTTGCCAAACAACCTGTTTTCCTAAAAAACCTCTCTTGAGGAAGTATTTTCAAAATCGTTTTGAAAAGCCCTAAGTGTAGTCTTCGGATTATGCTTAGTTTTTAGGTGACCTAACTCACCTTAATCAAGTTAGGTGGCAACCCCAAATGTTTTTCAAAAGACCTTTAGTCAAATCTATTTTCAATTCAAACATAGTCGCACTTATTCTTTTAGGAGGGTGAGTTCTAATGAGAGAGTACAATATTTTTTCCGCTTGTGTGTGTATTCCTCGAATGCAAAAAATCTGAGCGCGACAACTGGTGACTCCACTGGGGACACTTAGAGGGTTAGGTCGTAGTCATGTCTCTTTACCCTTCACCTATGTAGAGTCTTCAATTAACGTGTTCAATCCTATTCACTTTAAATTTTCAAAACGAAAATTTCAAAATTATTTAAAAAAAAAAACATGCATTTATTCATATTATCTTGTATTAAGTTTGCTATCCACATACTAACTGTTGCATCTTTGTTTTGTAGGTGCGCTTTTTGTTTAATTTTTATGCGTGAATGTGATGAATAGAATGGATGGGAGTTGTTGGGCTCTTTCCTCCGCTTTCAAAAATCACACACACATTGCATATGCACCTGCATTCTGCATACTTGCATTTTTACCCTGATATGACCCTTCTAGTTAGAAAGGGGGAACGGTATATTGGTTGTGGGCAAGATGCTATGTCAGTTTCTTCACCTACGGCCTTTTGATGGTTCCCCTACTTGGATTACCAACCGATCATGGCACCACCTCGGGGAGTGGGCCTAGGTTTGAAGATCCGGAGACCGAGCCTTTTTAGGACACATTAGTCAACCTTCAACCTCATGCTCATATAGACACCTTGCATAGCCGAACTTCTACCGGATTTAAGACACGTGCACCATTTTCAAAATCATGGAGGAAAGGGCGACTGTTCTTATTTTTATTTATACCTGTCTATTTCTGTTGTTATAATAATTGTATTCTTACTGTTATAATGCCTATCTAACTATTTATACATGCATGTTTACTTCAACTGTATTCTCTCTCCTTATACTCTATGCATCCATTTTCATGCATCTTGTATTCCATGTCAAGACAAGAGTTCCAAGTAACTCAAGTCACTGCATTTTCATGCATATGATCAACCCATTAAGAGTGACACCTAGTTCACTCTCCCTTACATTAAACCTACCCAAACCCTAAGGGTTCTCATGTAACTCTAAGGACTCATGACATGTACATCAATTCATTCCATAAGAGGGGCCCCAATCCCTTTATGCTCATGGAGATAGGGTTGCCAAAAAGACAAGGGGCAATCGATCAACAAGGTCTCTCAGTGATCTCTTTGACATCAAATCCAAGGAAGGCCAATCCGAAGACTCAAGAGTAGTTTAGGACTTCTTATGTAAAACTGGATAGGTAGAAATCCCAAAGAAACATGTTCGCTCTCTCTGTTAAAATGTATTTCTCTATTTTCCTCGAACAAATGCATGGATGAATATATGGATGGATGAATATATGAATGGATGAAGTTTCCCATCTAACGTTAAGGTATCTGCATACAGGAGCAAATTCCCTATCTCCAAAAGTGAGCAAACGCATCATGTTTAGTTTCTCTCAAGTAGAGGCACCTCTAGGACATGCATTACATAAAAATTTTCAAATCAAGGCACTAACTTCTCTTTTGTTTCTTGTCTTCTATCCTCCGCCTTCTCATCTCCAAATACCAAGAGAATCGAAGGTAAACGCAAGACAAGAAGATGGTTTTCTAAATCACTCACTTACTATTATCATATTACTTACACGTTCATTTCTTTTATGCTCATATACCCCTATCCATTCTAAGACAAGAGTTTCAAGAAACTCAAGTCATTTCATTCTCATGCATCTAATCAATCGTAGAGAGAAAAGAGCAATCCAATCTCATGTTAATCAAACCTACTAAAACTCCTAAAGGTTCTTAAACCCTAATGATTCATGGCATGCATAGAACCATATCTCAAGAGAGGCCCAAATCTCTCTCAATCCATGGAGGTGGGATTGCCCAAATAAGGAAACATCAATCGGCCCACGTCGAAGAGGTATTGTATTGCATAATAGGGGTAAAACCCCACCTCCAAAATGGACTTGTCATCATGCCTAGATTCCCTCAAAGAAGGGACCTTCATAGGACATGCATCGCATAGAACCTTCAACTCCACATGCTGCCTGCATTTTGTTTTTCTTTTTCTTTTTGTTTGTCAGAAAGCACAACTGAATTCATGGAACCCCTCTAGCATCATGCCCAATTCAAACTCATGCAAGGATAAGCTCGACTATTAAAGGAGGCCGAACCTACATGAAGGAATAAGAAGAATTAACCATCCATCTGCGAGACATTACCCGTATGCAACTACCCACACGCGATGCCAAGACAATCACTATCCGTGCAGAAGAGGACCTCACCATTTGCGAAGTCTTGTCAGGCCCGTGCATTGCAACAAATGTTGTGAACTCGCCCTCCATTGATACACCTGATGAATGAAGCACCAAGAGCTTGATGTAGTCCCAAAACCCTATCGAGGGTTCTCACCAAAAGACCAACAAGAAAAGGGAGGTTTTCTTAAACTTCTTCTGTTTCCTTTTTGTCTGTTTGTTTTCTTGCATATCTTATTTAAATAAACGCACATGCCATGCATTCATGATTTGAAATGAAAAAGATGAAGTTTTCAATTTATCCCCTTTGTCTCATACTCTCGTGGATGATTATTGCGTTTAGGAATTTTTTCCCATTTGGTAAATGACTTGATTTAAATGATGGGATAGCATGAGCAACCCATTTAAAAGGGGTTAAAACCTTCGAGAGACAAAGAGAGAATGAGAGATAGGAGGAAGATAATCTTAACAAAGAGTTGTGAATTCTATTGAAGAGGCGACGCTTGCATGATATCCTAGCTAGGTGATGGGTAGCCGAGTTCTCACAATGAGGAGAAGCCATTCTTCTATTTCTCCCAAATAAACACTATCCCTTACTCAGCCCACTAGAGCCGTAACTGATTTTTATTCAGATGTCCCCAAACCAATAACCATTCTCCATACTAGGGTAAACACAGAATAGTTGATTCAGTAGAATATCTAGGGGTTCACAGGCAGAAACACACCATCTCTAGGAATATTGTCTAAATTTTGTACTAAGGCTTTATGGACTAAGCAATTTAATTTGAAATGATTAGAGGCCCTAAATTCTATTACTATACCCAAAAATATTCCCTTTGCTTAACCCACTAGTGCCTCGCAGAAAGCGAAAGATTTTTTGTCAACCCCAATCCGAAACCATCCCCCCACACTGGGGCAGACAGGCAACAGGAGATCTGGCAGAGAATGTCATCGACCATCAAGCTGAAGCAACGTGAAGGCTCTATGGATCAAGCAATCTTATTCAAAACGAAGAGAGGCCCTCATTTCGTTTCCCATACAGTTAAAGGCAACCTTTGTCAAACCTGTTGAGCAAGTTACCTTTTTCTTTAGAAAGAAACCCCAACATAGGGATCACTGCACATAATGGATTAAATTGAAATGCAAAGGAAGGGATCTGAGAGAAGGAAGTTGTGGAAATGTTTGTCTCGCAAAAAGAAAAAAGAAAGGGAAGAAACAAAAAAGCCAAGAGAAAAAGCTACCATGGGGCAAACCAAAAAAAAAGGGGCAACTCCGTTAGAAGGTCAAGGATCAAACTACAAGAAAGTTGAACTCCTTGAACAAAATATAGTTATTCAAAGATGATCCTAGGTAACAAAGAAACCCGGTAGAAGCAATAGGTTCAAGCCTTTACCCTTTCTTATAAAAACCCAAAACCGTGGCCTACATTACGACCATGTTAAAGTCCTCCTCGATTGAAAAGGATTGCTTGATCTAAATGAGCCAGACGTGTTGTTGAAGCTCAAGGGGGAAATTAGGGGACCAAACCATACTAGAAGACAAACCAAGGATGGTGCAGATCTAAACCCTACTGAAAATAACATCCAATTTGAGCCTACATATCATTTTCATTCATAAACCCTTAACCTAGCCTACGTTACGATCCAAATTAAAGTCCTCTTTGATCAAAGAAAATTGCTTAGTCCAAATAAGCCTGAGCAATACCAAGACAAGTAGGATGAGAAACGACAACTGGGGAGGAATGCAAGGGCAATCTCATGCTCCAAAGTGTGCTCAGATGGTCTTGGTTTAAACAACCCACTAAAAGAAGATCTTTGAGCCTAAATATCCCTTCATTTCTTACAACCCCTAAACCCAGCCTATATTATGGTCCTAAAAGAAGTCTTCTCGGATTGAGGGCTTAGCTGTTTATTACCTTGCAAAGGGCATGCGAGTTGTCGCTTGAGCCATGGTGGCATTTTGGAGATCTGAGAGAGAAAACCAAGTGAGATCAGAAAAACTCCAAACAGCAACCTTGTAGAAAGTAAGGATAGGATAGTAAGCCAAAAGGTCAAGATCCCTAGAGAATGATACAAATGCTATCACACCCTGATAAGAATGAGACAAAACTGAATGGGGCAGAATCTTGGAAAGAAAACAGAATCTTGAGAGTACGGGCCCTGGGGCAATCTTGGGACATTCTTTGTAAATAGCTTATATACATGTATTACTAATGCATCCATGACATGTATAACCTGTACATTCACTAAATTCCTGTGTAGTTTGTATCTATTCATATATTCATGAAAGGCATGGTATACGTTCAATTCCATTTCTATATGTACATTCATTCAAAAAGTATAACATGCACTAAATTCCATTCTTGTATGAACCTGTGCATTCATAAAAAAAAGGATATATATAAAAAAAGTAAGACATGCAAAATAAGTCATACATCTAATTCCATGTGCATTTGTAAAAACTAAAAAAATAATAAAAAAAATAAAAAATAAAAAAAGAAAATATAACATGCTTTTACATGTGCACTTTTAGAATCGACATAAGTAAACTGTTTTTGTACAAAAACTAACTCTATGTCCTTCCCTCTCTCTCAAATAAGAAACAGGGAACATGGTAAAATGCAAAAAGGAGCTAAAGTCATCACTCAGACCTCTACAACATCATTACCCACCTTAGAAAACTTAGATTTCCATGGCCGACAAGAAATAGAGAATAGGTCAATGGCCCACCCTCGACCTCCCTAATCACATGACTCTTGACTCGAGATACCATATATGCTGAAAAAGAAGAGCATTGGATAACAGTCCAATTGCCTAAAGCTGGAATATTGGAGCACATCCCCAAAAATGAGCATTGACCCCTTGCTGAAGTCTGGTAAGGCTCACGAAGGTCTCTCCCACAACCATAGGAGCTTGGGAGTGCCCCTCACGAATCTTGATGGGTAGTGCACATAGCCAACAATCGACCAAGTCATCCTGCCAGGCGGAAACATCAACAAGTTTAGGAGAAATAGAGCTAGGGCTATCATGGGGAAATGGACCAATCTTGAGAAGTATGCCAATCCCCTATCCGTCGCAAACTCAAAATGAAAGAAATAAGAACTTCATTGGGACATAAGGAAACTGGGGCAGTAGATCAGAAGAAAAGGCCACAAAATGGAGCCTAAGCTGAAAAGAGACAATCACGACGCAGCCATTAGGAAAAGTAGGTCCCATAATGTCAGTTAAATCTTCTCGAAGACCTAGGAGGAAACCATACTCGTGATCAGAGGGAGCGAGCTCATGGAAGAAAGACAAGTCAGGCTGCCAGAAGGGAACCACTGTCGAAAATAAGCTACACCAATAGGAGAGAAGCTATACAACCAAAGGACCAGCAAAAAATGTCTTGCTCATCTGGAGGATACCCGTCATACCAAATCTGCAGTCGACTTAAAATAGCGTCGGCCATCGTAAAGGTCAAAAGGTGGGAAACCTCGGCATCCATTTTCTCTTCAAAGGCTGGCTTGACTGAAAGGAAGGGGTCGACTGGAGATCTACTCCCACGTCCGCTCTGGTTAAAAGGTGCATGTCCAGCAGATCGCTGACTGCCCTTGGATCGACTAGAGCTGCTAACAGAATCTGTACGGGCCGCCTTCCCTGAGCGATGTCTCGTCTCAGAACCATCATCACTCGCATCTGCCATCCTAAAAAGGTAAGTCAAGGTAAGAGGTGTTAATGTACCGTACATGCAGATAAATAATAATAAAATAAAGTAAATACATAATAAAAAAATAAAATAAAATAAAAAGATTTCAAATGATAAGTCAAAACGTAATTCCTACACATTTTGATTTTCCAAATCAAGTCAAATCTCAAGGGTTTTCTAGCTTTTTCCTTTAAAAAGATTTTATTTCTAAACCTTTTCTAACTCTTTCCCTGACTTCTAAAAATTTTGACAAAGTTTCCTTTAAAAATGCTCCCTTTAACACCCATGACATCAACACAAAACACAAATCGTGCACTTCATAATGTTACAATCACATAACATCAGCACCCCTGCACACACTTTTTAAATTTTTCAAAATTTTCAATACACATGTTTTATTTTTCCAATAAATTAACGGTTTTCAAAAATGTCCTAAAATTTTTGAAATTCATTTCAAATGTTTTCTAAAAATTTCCTTATTTTTTCAAATTTTAAACTCTAAAGATTTCATCAATTTCTTAGGTTTTCTTAATTTTCCTAATTTTCTAAGTATTTTTCTATTTTTCAAAAATAAAAAATTCACCAAGTTTTCAAAAAATCACGAAGCCCCACACAGTTGTTAAACACATTTTTCTAAGGCACATGGCATAAAAACTTAGCTAGAAAATCCAATCCCCAAGCCTGTAGGAACAAATCCCCAATTCCTGTAGAAAACCCTCTTTACATAATCACGTAAAATCGCTCAAATTTAATCAAACAAGTACCAAAATGCAAAAATAACATCACCATACTGTTCAAAACATATCAAAATATTAATTTCTATTATGCACATGGTTCAAACGAAATTCTACACATCAAAATCAATAGAAAATTGAAAACTTACTTTTTGGAGTTCTCCGGCGAAATCTTCTCTTCCGACGACTTTTCCGTCGATGTGGTCTCCCTTTGGCAATCACCCGTGGTCTCCAAGAGGTGCTCCTTCAATGTCCAAGTTGGCTGCATTGCAATGTCTCTCGATTTTGCGAAAAACTTTCGAAACCCACAGTAACTTCGAGCCAGAAATGTTTTTGGTTTTATTTCTAAGCCTGGCGCCACTAGTTAGGAGCCAAGCCTTTTCTTTTAAGGTAGTGGTGCCAGTTGCCAATTCTGGGTAGCTTTGCCCTTTTCCCCGCCAAAACTCATTTTCGAAGGCCTTTTTGGCCCAATATCCATTTTCAAACCCCCGTTGTCGAAACATTTCCCAAGTTCGTCCCTTCGACCGCCTCATGGTCAACATGGGACTCTTACTTTATCATTTTTTGTCTTCGACAAGCAAAGATAGAAAAAGCAGGGCAGCTATAAGCACCCCATTTTTGATCGCTAGGTGGTCTACAGTCCGTCCAGACTTGTATTCAAGTCAATGCGGACATATTTTGAGTCAAATTAACTTTTCAAGTCTAATCCCGTCTATCCACCGCTTTGCGGGCCCACCGGGCCCAAATAGAGGTAAAATGACCAAAATGCCCTCAGGGGCATTGTTTAGTCAAATTCCAAATCAGGCACGTCTTTCTGAAGACGGTAAGTCCACTTTTCAAATTCTAATAGGCACGTCTTTTCGAAGACGGTAAGTCCCTTTTCCATATTCCAACAGGCACGTCTCTCCGAAGACGGTAAGACCCCTTTTTAATCCCTTTTCTAATTCCAATTCCAATCCCTCTCTCGAGAAAGCTGATTCCTCGAGATGGTAAGTCTACTCAATTCGGCACGTTTTCCAAAGAAAGTCTCTTCGGAATGGTAAATCCCTTTAAACCTATCAACCGGGATGAGACCCCAAGTCTCCTAGACAGAAGAACGGTCCACCTTTGGCGCCTGCTAGCCCGCCAATGCAAAAATATCCGTTTTGGCACGCCTTACAAGAAAGTTGACTTCTCAAGCGCTAAGTCCCTTTAGCAACTTCCCGAGATCAGGCAGTCTCGGGAATGGTTGCGAACCGTCATAGTATCGGAGGTACTCGCAAACATCGCAACCGTCAGAGTAGCGAAAATACTCGCAAACAGGTCGATATAGGGAATTGCCAATAAACCCCTGTATCACGAGACCGCCGTCAGAGTGGTAGAAACACTCAAAACCTAGGTTAACACCGGTGCCTGCTGGCCCACTTCGGTGAAAAATGACCAAACTACACCTAAGACCATTTTCAGGCACGTTTCTCGAGATAACACCTTAATCCTTAGAATGGTAAGTCCACCCCTTCCAAGATCATCTTAGAGATGATTCGACATGATTAGGTGCTTGCTAGTCAGTTTTGGGCCAATTTCGAGACTTTCTGGTCAAAATAACCATTTTGCCCCTATGCATCCGAACGCCCTGGGTACCACACTAGCTCTGGGTATCAAACTGGTAACCTCCCGAGAATGCTTTTTATAGTATTTCCAACCTTCCTTTATCTTTTCGGATCATTCCGAGTTAGTTTCGGTAAATCCGGTGTAAAATGACTGTTTTGCCCTGGTGGACCAGTCGCCTTTTCGGACCACACCGGCTCTAGGTATCAAACCAGTAGCCTCTTAGGAACATTCTAAATAATGTTTCCAAATCTCGAGTCTTCTTTCGGGACATTCTAAGTTCGTCCCGGCAGCTTCCCGGCTCGGTTGACCGTTTTGCTCCTAATGGCTCGATCAACCCTTCTGACAAATCTTATCATCCTTTTTCAAGTCTACTACCTCCGGGACATTGTTTTAAGTGTTCCTATCCTTTTCCGACCTTCCAGGCCATTCCCGGTCCTTTAAGCCCCTCTTGGGCTTTCCGGAGTCACTCCTAGTGAAGTCAGGCTAAAAATTGTATGGTAGTCACTAGTACAGGCGCCTAAATCTTCCAAAGATACGTTGCTTGCCAACTTAATAAACTTTTCTAAGTTGCTGGCGCCAAGAGGAAATTTTTCCTGGTGCCACTGCAACAGGCGCCAGGTGATTATGTTTTCTATAAATACAGTGCCTCCTCTAGCGTGAGGGAGGTCAGTAAACTCAGTCTAAAAACCCTACTTTTCGAGATACAGAGCTAGTAGCTTCTCTAAACCCTAGCCTCCATACACAAACTCTAGCCTCTTATACACTCACATACACTTTTATACACTCATACACTAGCCTCCAGAGCCTCCTTTGAAGACTTGAAGTGCTGCAATCTAAAGCTTTGAAGATTGAAAACAAACTCTTGAAGACTAAAGTGAAGACCAAAGCAAGACAAGCAAAGCAAAGAGCGCAAAGCTAAGCAAAATAAAGAAGACACAAGGTAGACTTCTTATTTACGTTTACGCATTCTTCCCCCTCTCTTCTCTCTCCTAATCCACTTGGATTTTCTTCTATTTTAATCCCCCATCTTCTTCCTCCCCTTCTTGCATGCTTGAAATAAGGAAATTCCCGATCCATGTATAGGATTAGGCTATTGGAGAGTCACCATGTCGAGGGCTTTCTTTTAGTCTAACTGGAGACCATGTGGGTTCGGCCCCCTTGGTTATGTGGTGAAGCCTTTAACCTTGTATGTTCACGATCCTAATTTGCATTGTGCATATCATGATCTTGCATTCCTCCAAAGTTTGTTTTAAACTTGTTTTCAAAAGCTTGCATTAAACTTGTTTTCAAACTTGCATCAAAATCTTCTTTTTCAAAACTTGTTTTCAAAATCACAATCCTAGGATGATTCTAGCATTTTCATGGCTAGGGTTGCTTTAGGAAAGTGTTACATTTAAAGTAACCAATACGGTCCATATTTTCAAATCTTCGTTGTTTTTAAAACCACTATCTTAAAGTGGTTCTAGTCTTCTTATAGTTAGAATCACTGTAGGAAAGTAGGATATTTTATATACTTTCTAAAAATCTCTTTTCAAATATTTCTTTCTAAAAGCCTCTTTTCTAATGTACTTTCTAAAAACTCTCTCCAATCTCCTTTCCAAAATTATTTTCAACAACTCCCTTCCAACAATCTCTTTCCAAAAACATCTTTCGTAAAAACTCCTTTCAAAAAACACTTTCCTCAAAGTTCACTCTCCAAAAACGCTCCTTATGTTTCATTCCTAAACAACTCTTTCTAAAAATCTCTTTTCCAAAATCATTTTTCAAAAACTCTCTAAAAGTGTTGCTTTCCAAAAAATCTTTTCAAAAACTCTCTATTCAAAACTCACTTTCTAAAAACTCCTTTTTGGGATCTCCTTCCAAAAATCTTCTTTTAAAAATTCACTTTCCATTTTCTTAGAGCCTAAGTTAAACCCTAGAGCCAATGATTATGAAACCCTAATTCCCTTTCTCAAAACATGATTTACACTCTTGCCTCAAACCTAGGTTTCCAAAGCCTTCTCCTTTACATCTAAATCATAAGTTTCCATAACTCTCTTTTTCTACGTCAAAACTATAGTCTTCCAAATCTAGAGTTTCTAAAACTCCCCATTCCCAAATCCATGCGAAATTCAATCTTCCATGTAGGAAACCGAATCCAATTTCCCATTTAGGAAACTAGATCATATCCTCCGTTTTTGGAAACAAAATCAAAACATCTCTTTTAGAAACAAAATTCAATCCCTTGTTTTAAGAAATAGGAATCTCAATTTTTCCTAGTCTAAACCTTTCCTAATTCAAATCTTTCATAATCTTCTACCTTCCTAAACTATAAGTTTCCTAAACCTAAACTTTTAAATCTTTCCTTAAACTTCAAGCTTCCAAATCTTTCCTAATTCACTCCTTCGTAATTTCATCACTTTCCAAATCTAAGTTTTCAAATCTTTCTTAAACTCAAACCTTTCTTAACTTCAAGAATTTCTAAAACTCAAACACTTTCTAAATTCTAAACTTTCATATTTCAAAACTTTCCTAAATCAAAACTTTCCTAAGTTGAAACTTTCCTAATTCAAAACCTTTCATAAAATGAAACTTTCCTAAAGGGAAACTTTCCTAATTCGAACCTTTCCTAATTTGAACTTTCCTAATCTTCCAAGTTCAACATTTGACTCGAATCTTTCTTAATCTCAAGTCCTTCCTAAAACATTTCTTTCCTAAGTCTAAGTTTTCTAAAACCAAGCTTTCCAAAATCGAATCTTTTCAAATCTTCTAATCAAAATCTCTTTCTTCCAATCAAACTTTTTATTTTCTATCGGACTCTTGTCCGAACTACAACTGACCTGATTCCTCAAAAAGGATACGTAGGCAACCCTCATGGGTGCGGTAACACCCTTTTTCAAGTTTCTATTTCCACAATCTTTTTCAAATCTCCAATTCCATAATCTATTTCAAACTCCTAATTCCAAATTTCTATTTCCAAATCTCTATTTTCAATTTCTAAAACTTTCCAATTTCAAGTTTATCTTTTCAAATCTCTTTTAAATCAAATCAATTTCTTTTCAAATCTCTTTCCAAATCTATTTTCTAACTCTCTTTTCTTGCACTTACATATCATACATATCATGCATCATGTTTTTTAAACATTCTTTTTTCTAAAGTGGATAGGATTGGTCATTTGTTAGTTGAAGACTCTTATAGGTTAATTTAGGGTAAATAGACATGTAGGTACCGCAAGGGCGGGGTAGGGTGATGGCTTAGTGCGTCTTCCCTACATGTAACCAACCTCCGAACCTAGAATCACTGTTTTCAAAGACCAAACTGGAGTTTATTTTCAGAAAAGGGCTTAAATGTTTTCCATAGGTTGCCAAACAACTTGTTTTCCTAAAAACCCTCTCGTGAGGAAGTATTTTCAAAATCATTTTTAAAAGCCCTAAGTGTAGTCTTCGGATTATGCTTAGTTTTTAGGTGACCTAACTCACCTTAATCAAGTTAGGTGGCGACTCCAAATGTTTTCCAAAAGCCCTTTATTCAAATCTATTTTCAATTCAAACATAGTCACACTCATTCTTCTAGGAGGGTGAGTTCTAACAAGAGAGTACAGTATTTTTCCCGCTTGTGTGTGTATTCCTTGAGTGCGAAAAATCTGCGCACGATAGTCTTCAGATTATGCTTAGTTTTAGGTGACCTAACTCACCTTAATCAAGTTAGGTGGTGACTCTGAATCGTTTTTCAAAAGTCCTTTATTCAAATCAATTTTCAATTCAAATCTAGTCGCACTCATTCTTTTAGGATGATGAGTTCTAACGAGAGAGTACAATATTTTTTCCGCTTGTGTGTGTATTTCTCGAGTGCAAAAAATCTGGGAGCGACACCTATACATTCATAAAAAAAATATATAAAAAAAGGGTAGGACATGCAAAATAAATCATGCATCTAATTCCATGTGCATTTATAAAAAAAAAAACAAAAAGTATCACATGATTCACCCCTTTACCTGTGCATTTTTAGAATTGATATAAGTAAACTATTTTTGTGCAGAAATGAACTCTATGTCTTTCTCTCTCTCTCAAATAGGAAACAGGGAACAAGGTGAAACACAAAAAGGAGCTAAAGCCACCCCTCAGGCATCTCCAGTATCGGCACGTGCCTTAAAAAGTTCAGATTTCCATGGCCGACAAGAAATAGAGAAGTGGGCAATGACCCACCCTCGACCGCCCCAATCAAATGACTTCCGACTCCAGGTACCATGTATGCTAAAAAAGAGGAGTAACAAATAAGTGTTTGATCACCCAAAGTTGGAATAGTGAAGAACATCCCCAAAAATGTGCGTTGGCCCCTTAATGAAGTCTAGTAAGGCTCACGAAGGTCTCTCTCACAATCATAGGAGCATATGAGTACCCCCTACGAATCTTGGCAAGCAGTGCACATAATCGACAGTTGACCAAGTCATCCCCCCCCCCTAGCTGGCGGCAGAAACATCAAGAAGTTCAGGAAAAGCAGAGCTAGGGCTACCATGTGATAAATGGATCAATCTTGCGAAGTATGCCAATCCTCTAAGTGAGCTCTCCTATTTGTTGCAACTCAAAATGAGAGAATAAGAACTTCACTGGAGCATAAGGAAACTGGGACAGGAGATCAGAAGAAAGGACTGTACGAAAAAGCCTAAGCTGAGACGAGATAATAATGATGCAACCAATAGGAAAAATAGGTCCCACATTGTCGGCCGAATCCGAAGACCTAGGAGGAAACCCTACTCGTGGTAGGAAGGAGAAAGTTTTTGGAAGAAAGATAAGTTAGGTTGCCAGAAGGGAACCACTATCGAAAATAAGCTGCACCAATAGGAGAGAAGTCGTATAACCAAAGGACCAGCGAAAGATGTCCTGCTCATATGGAGGATACCAATCATACCAAATCCGTAGTTGACTCAAAATAGCATCGGCCATCCTAAAGGTCAAAAGTGGAAAACCTAGGCATCTATCTCCTCTTCAAAGGCTAGCTTGATTAAAAGGAAGGGGTCGACTGGAGGCCTACTCCCCCGCCCGCTCTGGCTGGAAGACACCCGTCCAGTAGATCGTTGACTGCCCCGAGAGAGACTGGAGCTGCTGAATGAATCCATTCAGGCCGCCTTTCTGGAGCAGCATCTCCTTTCAGAACCGTCATCGCCTGCGTCTGTCATCCTGGAAGGTAAGCCAAGATAAGAAGTATTAATGCATGGTATATGCAGCTCAAAAGATAAGAAAAACAAGAAAATGAAAAAAACAGGGAAAAATAATAATAACAACCAAAGATCAAATATAAATAAAAAAACTGAATGACGTAAGTCTCAATAAAGTCTACTCAATTCAAAGGGTTTTTCTTCTTAGGTTTTTCCTTCAAAATTTTATTTTCAAAAATCAACTCTCAAAAAGGTTTCCTAACTATTCCTTTCAAAAATTTATTCTTAAAGATCAATTCCTAATGTTCTTAGTATTTTTTTCCAAAAACTATTTCAAAATCAAGTCCTAAAGTCCTTTTTAAAATCAAATTTTCAATTTATGTCGAAGCCTTTTTGTCAAAAATATTTCTATTCTAAACAAGCTTCAAGAGTTTTCAAAACTCTTTTTCTCAAAAAGTCAAGCTGCAAGTCAAAATGAATTCACTACACATTTTGATTTTAAAAGTCAAGTTGAAGGTCAAAATGAATTTTCTATACATTTTCATTTCAAAAGTCAAATCTCAGGTCAAAATGAATTTTCTCACATTTTGATTTTGAAGGTCAAGTTTCAAGTCAAAATAAATTTTCTATACATTTTGATTTCAAAAATTCAAGTTTCAAGTTAAAATGAATTTCCTACACATTTTAATTTTAAAAGTCAAGTTTCAAGGCAAAATGAGTTTTCTACACATTATGTTTGTTAAAAATCAAAATTTCGAGTCCAAATGAATTTTCTAAATATTTTACCTTTAAGAAGTCAAATTTCGGGTCAAAATTTTTTTTCTACATGCTTAAAAGTGGTCCCTACAACGCTCAGAACATCAGCACAAAACACAAACCATGCACTTCGCTATATCACAATCACATAGCACCAACACATGCGCACATTTTTCAAATTTTGAAATTTTTCAAAAAAGACTCATTTTATTTTTCAACAAAACAATGGCTTTCAAAATTATCCCAAAATTTCTCCAAATGATTTCAAATGTTTTCTTAAATATTCCTGCATTTTTCTAAACACTAAACTCTAATAAATTCTCAATTTTCTCAATTGTTTCTATTTTTCTAAGTATTTTTTTATCTTTCAAAAAATCAAAAATTTACCGAGTTTTTAAAAAATCACAAAACTTCACACGGCTCTTAAACACATTTTTCTAAGACACATGGTATAAAAATCTAGCAAAAAAAACTCAAAACCCAAAACTGTAGAGATAAACCCCCAATTCATGCGGAAACTCCCTTCACATAATCATGCAAAATTACTCTAACTAAATCAAACAAGCATTAAAATACAAAAAATAACTTCACCATAGTATTCAAAACATATCAAAACATCAATTTCTACTATTAATACAACTCAAACGGAACTCTACACATCAACATCAACATAAAATCAAAAACTCACCTCTTGGAGTTTTTCGGCGAAATCTTCTCTTCCGATGACGATGTCTGCTCCGAGCAATCTTTGGTACTCCCTAGGGAGCACTCCTTCAATGTCCAACTCGATTTCCTCGCAAAAGCTCTTAGTTTTTTTAAGAACCTTTCAAACCTCGCAAAAACACCGAACCAGTAGTTTGCTGGTTTTGATCCTAGGCCTAGCGTCATTGCTAGTGGCGCCAAGGCAAATTTAACAAGGGTGCCACTAGTAGTAGCGCTAGTTTCCAATTCTGGGTAGTTTTGCATTTTTCCCGTCAAAACCCGATTTCGAACGCCGTTTGGGCCAAATATCTATTTTCAAACTCCAATTTTCAAAACATCCTCAAAGTTTGTCCCTCTGACCGCCTCACGGTCAAAATAGGACTCTTACTCTATCGTTTTTTGTCTTCGACAAGTAAAGACAAAAAAAGAGGAGCAGCTGTAAGCACCCCATTTTTTCCACTCGGCAATCTCCAGTCTGTCCAAACTTGTATTCAAATCAATATGGACGCATTCCAGTTTAAACCAGTTTTCTAGATATAATCTAGTCAATCAATCGCTTTGTGGGCCCGTTCAGCCCAAATAGTGGCAAAATAACCAAAATGCCTTTGGGGGCATTATCCGGTCCAATTCCAGTAGGCACGTCGTCTCGAAGACAGTAAGTCCCCGTTTCAATCTCAATTCCAAGTTCAAAATCCAATTCCAGTCTAGTTCCAATTCAAATCCAATCCCAGTCTAGTTCTAATGCAAAATCCAATTCGAGTTCAGTTCTAGTTCAAATCCAATCATAGTCCAATTCTAGTTCAAATCAAATTCAACACGTCTTTCGAGAAAGTTGATCCCTCAAACAGTAAGACTATCTAATCTGGCACGTTTTTTAAAAAAATATTTGAAACGGTAAGTCCCTTCAAACCCATCGACCGGGACGAGACTCCAAGTCCCCAATATGGAAGAACGGTCCACCTTTGGCGCCTGCTAGCCTGCCAATAAAGAAATGTCTGTTATTCAACACGCCTTCTGAGAAAGTTAATTCCTTATGCGATAAATCCACTTAACAGCTTCCCGAGATCAAACAGTCTCTGGAATGATCACGAATCGTTAGAGTAACATAAGTACTCTTAAACATCGCAACTGTTAGGGTGTCGGAAACACTCATAAACAGGTAAACATTGGGAATTGCCAACAAACCCCAAATGCCATGGGACCGAAGTCGCCTCTAGACCATGACACGTTTACCAAAGGATGAGATACATTTGAAAATCAACTCATCACAAACTGTCAGAGTGATAGAAACACTCAAAACCTAGGTCAACAATAGTGCTTGCTAACACACTTCGATAAAAATGACCAAACGGCCCCTAGGGCCTTTCTGGCAAGCTTCTTAAGAAACTCCCTCAATAGAGGGTTTTTAAGAAAATAGGTTGTTTGGCAACCTTTGGATAGACTTAAGCCCTTTTGAAAAATGACTCCTTTTTGGTCTTTTGAAAACAAAAAACTATTGTCTGGGCGTTGGTTACATGTAGGGAAGATATCCTAAGATCATCACCCTACCCCACCCTTTCGGTACATACATGTCTAATTATCCACTTTGTTCACTAACTAGAATAACCGGTTACCATTGTCCACTTAATATCCACTTTAGAATTTTGAAAAAAGGGTTTAGTGATCACTTTTCGGATGAATGATGCATGATGTAAGTTTTAGAATAAGTTGGGAAGACATGGGAGTTTTGAAGGATTTTGAAATGATAACTTTGAAATGATTGTAATTCTTGAAAAGGGGATTGGAGTTAAAATAGAAGTTATGACCGCACCATTTTAGGTTGCCTACGTATTTCATTTGGCAAGAATCAGGTTATTCGTAGTTCGGGCAACAGCCTGATGGAAATAGGCGCATTAGGGCCTTTGGAAAGTTTAAAGACACTTTGTGGTCTTTGGAAAAAGAGAACTTGAGAGTTTTGATTTGAAATTGAATGTTGAAGTATTTTGAAATAGAACTTTGAAATTCTTGAAAGGGGGTTTTGAAGTGTTTTGAAATGTTTTCAAGACAACTTAAAGGGGTTTTGGAAATGCTTTGGAATAACTCATGAGAGCTTTGAAAATGTTTTGTATTCATATTTTGAAAACCTTGGAGGTATGATTTTGGAGTGTTAAAAAGTTTTCGAAAATGGTTTTTGGGAAGACCTAGGGCGTTGGAACTCTAATATAGACAACCTTGGAGGTTGTTCTTGATATATCACCTTTCTTTGGAATCCCTAACCATGGAAAGGGTAGGGACACCTTAGGGTTGTGAGTTCTTGAAGACATTTTTGGGAACACTTTGAAGATAGAGTGTAGGGGCATTTGAAATGGTTATGGAGTTAATCTCAAGAGAGTGGGAGGTTTTTGAAAAATGGGGAATGGGAATAGTTTGGAATAGAAAGATGATTTAAAAAGGGGTACATGAGTTAGAACCTTAAAGCATACTAACCTAGATTGGGTTGGTTTAAGGTTAGGGGTGACCTAAGGTTAACTAACTCGGGTTAGGCTAACTTGGGGTTAAAGTGACTTTAGGATAACTAACTTGGGTTTGGTTAACCGAGGGCTAGACAACTAGGGCTAAGTTAACCTAGAGTTAGATAACTAGGGTCAAGTTAACCTAGGGTTAAGATAACTAGGGTCAAGTTAAGCTAGGGTTGGATAACTAGGGTCAAGTTAACCTAGGGTTCGAATAACTAAGGTCAAGTTAACCTAGGGTTGGATAACTAGGGTCAAGTTAACCTAGGGTTGAGATAACTAGGGTCAAGTTAACCTAGGGTTGGGTAACTTGGATCAAGTTAACCTAAGGCTGGATAATAAGGGTCAAGTTAACCTAGGGTTAAATTGGAAGATGGTTTTGAAATGTGGTTTAATGTATTTGGAAAAGGGTTTTTGAAAAACAAGTCATGTTATGCAAAGGACTTTGGTAGACAACTTTTTTTAAGATCATTTCCATGAAAATTTGACTCTAGCCAAGAGTATGGTTTATATGGTTGATGTTTGGAGACCATTCCAAATAAGGTTTCTTTATGACCTTTATAACCATTATCTTGACAAGAGTAGGGATAAAAAATCAACACAATGATGACAACTTTTTGAAAAACCATTTTTAGTGCAAGGATGGAGAGAATGAACTTTCGAAAACCATTTTTGAGAAAAAGATTTGGAAAGCCATTTTTAGAGAAAACCACTCTAACAAGTTTGGGCTCTTATGGCCAATATAAAAGGGAGACCACTCAAGAGAGGGTTCCACGGGGCCATTCCAACCTCTAAGCTTGTGAGAATGGAAACCTTAGGAAAAGACTTTGAAATCTACTTGTGTGTCAAAAAAAAAAGAGAGAATGGAACCATTCTAATAATTTAAGGTTCCTATGGCCAATATACGAGGGAGACCATTCAAGAGAGGTTTCCTTGGGGCCATTCCAACCTCTAAGCTTGAGAAAATGGGAACATTGAAAATTAGAGAGTGTGAAAGCAACTTTTATGCAAGTCGAAATGCAATGATGCAAAAGTATGGGTTAGGGGTTATTGGGGGATTTTCTAAGGCATGAATTCTAAGGTCTCACCCTAAACTTCAAGGAGCCAACTCTTAGAACCATTTTGAGAAGAATATCGAACTTGACAACAACATGAAAATAAGAGCAATACATGCTTTGTAGCACATGGTTACAAACATGAAAATGAAGCCAAGCACACAAGACATGATCAAGTTAGCAAAATGCAAGGGGGTTATGAATACATACAAGGCTTTTAGGCTACACCACATAATCAAAAGGCTCGTAGGTCATACCATCTTAAAGTAGGCTAGTGAGAGATCCCCTTACACGGTGGCTCCTACTAGCTTTTCTCTAGGCATGAACTAAGAGTTCTCTTGGCTCAAACATACAAGAAACGGGGGGGGGGGGGGGGGGGGGGGGGGGGGGGGGGGGGGGGGGGGTTGAAGATGGGGATTAAAATAGAGAATAGCCTAAGTAGGCTAGAAGGGAGAAGAAAAGAGTTGAGGAAGACAAAAATGTAAAAGAGACACCACCTTTTGCGTTCAATATACTTGTAGACTTCTATGGATGCCTTGACTTGGGCTTGAATGGCTTCAAATTGGCTAGAGGGGATTGGAAGGTGATGTTTAATGGTATATAGGCTATGTAAATGAAGTGTATGGGCTAGAGGGAGGTGGAATCTAGCCTAAGTGTTGGGGGAGTGGAATGTATGTAAAGATTCGAGGTTTTGGAGCAGTTTCAGCAGAGTTACACATCAATTTTCGGTTCTGGAATATGTAAAGGGGGAGGCCTCTATTTATAGGTAAAAGTTTGGACACTGAGGCACGTAAGACATGTATCTGTGTAAAATTTACACAAGTGCATGTGCTACATGTGCTGGTACTATTCCATTGGTAGAATGCCATGTGGTACCAATTGTACTATCTAAATCTCGATGGTTGATCAAAATTTGGTCAATTTGATCAAAATCTGAGCACATGTAGCATACGCTCTGTAACCGGGAGTGTTCTTTAAACTTTGTCTCGATAATTGAGCTAAACGGGAAGGTTTCGGTGGAATCGGTTGCACCCACGACGTTCTTTTAGGGTTTCTCGTGAACTTTTGTATTTTTGAGACATTTGAATGGTGCTCGAAAGTGTGGGATGTCATCTTAGGAAATGTGCTTAAAATGGAATTTCTGCAGAGCGTCTATGATACCCTCCGCGGGGGTTCGAAAATAGCCATTTTCGTACTGCATGATCAAGGCCTTCGGGAAGCGATCTCTTCGATCGAACCGCACCGATGGAAAGTACTCTAGAAATACTTTTAGGAACTCGCTAATTTATGCATTTCTCAAGTTGTTTGACAGTGCGTCTTAATCAGGGAATTGGAGAAAAAGTCAACCTTGGTGGAGTGTCTGCGAGACACTTCAAGGGTTGCTGAAAGTTGTGGTTTTTGAGCCATACGATGAGGAGCTTAGGGAAACGATCTATCCGATTGAACCGTATCGATGGAAAGACCCGTGAACAAGCTTTTAGGAATTTCCTGGTTTACGAATTTCTCAAGTCATTTGACGGTGCATTATAACCAGGGAATCAGGAGAAAAGGCAATTTAGGCAGAGCGTTTGCGAGACGCTCCAGGGAACTTTTATCGAGTCATGGGTGTTTAACATCGTAAGGTCCTTCTTAGGTTAAACAGGGGCGTATGGTCAGGCCTATTGTTCAACGATTTAGGACCGGTATTGTTTTGGGGTGCATTTGTGTTGTCAGGGGCAAAATGGTCATTTTAGCTAGTTTAGGCTGAAAATGGTTAGGAATGGATTCGGATGTCGTGTTAAACGTGTCGGGTTATTCAGGGATGTTTTCAGTAGACTCTTTTACCATTCGGTGGGGTTCATGTAGTGCTGGGGCATTTAGGGGTAAAACAGTCATTTGATTGAGGTCAACCCGAATGGGACCGAAATTGAACTGGATGGCGTGTAGAGTACGCCTAACCGTTTAGTAACATTTTGGAAGGGTGGACTTACTATTTTAAGGGATTTTGAACTTTCCCAAAACGTGCCTTGAGGCCCAAAGGGCAAGTTTGGTCATTTTTCACTGAGTCGGGCTAGCAGGCGCTGGTGTTGACCTAGGTGTTGGTTCCCAAGGCCACCCGGTCTCGGAAAACTACTCATATGGTGTTGGTCCCTAAGAATGCCTGGTCTTAGAGAGCTACCTGTAGGGTGGTGTTGGTTCCTGAGAACGCTCTGTCTCAAAAAGCTACTTGTGAGGGTAGTGTTGGTCTCCGAGAACGCCTGGTCCCAGAGAACTACCGAATGACAGACATTCTACATTGGTAGGCTAGCAGGCACTAGAAGTAAACCGTTTGGAATTTGATAATGTGATGGTCCCTAAGATCGCCCGATCTCGGGAAGCTACCAGGGTAGCGTTGGTTTTCGAGACCGCCCGGTCCCAAAAAGCTACCTGGAATGATGTTTATGGCTTCATTTGGGCTTGGTGGGCCCAGGAACCAACTAGTTGACTGGATTTGAGTTTGAAAGACTCGTCTTGAGCTTGCATGTATTGTGATTGTTTGAGAATTAGATCAGATCGGGCCTGAAATTACCGAGCGAGCAAAAATGGGTTGCTTACAGCTGTCCCTCTTTTTTCTGTTTTTGCTTGTCGAAGGCAAAAAAATAACAAAGTAAGAATCCCTTTTTGGTCGTGAGGCGATTGGAGGGACGACATGCCGATAAGTTTGGAATGTTCCGGGACCCTGTGAGGGTTGCCGGTGTGGAAGATTTTGAAATTTGAAAAATCTTACATTTTGAGCATCATGATTGGGATTTGAGTTGCCGGTTTGACGCGATTCGGTTCAAATCACTTGATTTTTGAAAATGACCATTGAAAGCTTGATTGTCGGCTTTTGAAAAGCCTCGGAAACAAATTTGGACTCTTCGTGATTTGAAAACTGGTTTTGGCGGGAAGCTGAACAGTCGGGCGCACGTGTTACATATGCCTAGCCTCTCTTGACCCTGGCGCATGTGTTACATGCGCTAGTCGGAATTTCCTTCTGGCGCATCTGCTACATGCACCAGCCCATGGATATTAAAACAGAGCAGTCCACGATCTCAGCATTGCGTTATATGTTTCTAGCTTGATCTGAGAGCTTCTTTGGAGGATTTTTCGAGGGACTTCTATCAAAAATCACTAGAAGGGTGTTGTGGGGCGTCGGGTGCTTGCCAGAAACCATCATAACCACCAGATTCTCACCGAACAGCGTGATTTTCGCTAGAGATCCCAAAGGTTAGTTTTCTAAAAATTTCTTCGATTTTGATGCGTATGCTTTCGTTTTTTGCGTATGATCAGTGTAATTCTATGTTTTAGAATGTTTAGAATGCAATAGTCGAATTGTTTTTGTGATTTGGTGGAGATTCGATTGTGTTTGTAGCGATTTTGCATGTTTGTGGAATTGATTTCCTGCAGGGTTAGAAAAATCGCCTCTACAGGCTTGGGCAATGTGCTTTTGTGTGTGATTTTTGTACTAGGGACCTTAGAAAAATGTATGGAATAACCGTATGAAGTTTCGTAATTTTTTGAAAATTTTTGAATTTTTGAAAATTACAAAAAAATATGAAAACTTGAAGAAAATTGGAAAATGGATCCTGTCAAAGGTTGAAAAATTGTGGGATATTTTTGAAAAACTGGGGGGACATTCTAGAATGTTCTAGGAGTTTTCGTGAAATTTTCAAACTCAATGATGCAATCAGAAAATTTGAAATGACCGAGAAATTGATTTAAAATTTGTGCTTGGGAGCAGGATGCGTGTTTTGGAGGATGGGGTTGTTTTGGTTGACATGATTGAAGGTTGAAGATGTCTCGAACTGTGTTTGTAATTTGTTGAATTTTAGGGTAGTGACTTTTTAAGGAGAAACTCTGCCAAAATTTTAAAAAATCCTAACACCTAGCTTTAAAAATTTTTGGAAAAGCAATTTTTTGAGAATGGGGCTTTTGGAGGGTGTTGCGCCCAGATTTTTTGCACTCAAGGAATACTCACACAAGTGGAAAAAATGTTGTACTCTCTCGTTAGAACTCACCCTCCTAGATGAATGAGTGCGACTAGGTTTGAATTGAAAATAGGTTTGAATAAAGGGCTTTTGAAAAAGATTTGGAGTCGCCACCTAACTTGATTAAGGTGAGTTAGGTCACCTAAAAACTAAGAATAATCCGAAGACTACACTTAGGGATTTTGGGAAAACGATTTTGAAAATATCTCCTCAAGAGAGGGTTTTTAAGAAAAACAGGTTGTTTGGCAACCTTTGGAAAATATTTAGTCCTTTTTGAAAAATAACTCCTTTTGGTCTTTGAAATCAGTGATCTAGGTTCGGAGGTTGGTTACATGTAGGGAAGACGCACTAAGCTATCACCCTACCCCGCCCTTTCGGTACCTACATGTCAATCTACCCTAGATTCACCTATGAGAGTCTTTAACTAACTATAGTTCAATCCTACCCACTTTAGAAAAACAAGGCTTGAAAAGAAACTAACATGATGCATGATATGCAAGTGCAAGTTAAGAGAATTGAAAAATAGATTTGAAAAGAGATTGATTTAAAATTAATTTGATTTGAAAATAGATTTGAAGAGATGGAATTGAAATTGGAAAGTTTAAAAATTGAAAGTAGAAATTTGAAAATAGAAATTTTGAAATTGGAATTTTAAAAATAGATTGGAATTTGAGATTTGAAAAATGTGGAGACCGCAACCATGAGGGTGGTATTGAAAGTTTGAAAAGTGTTGTGACCGCACCTATGAATGTTGCCTACGTATCCCTTTGAGGGAATCAGGTCAGTCATAGTTCGGACAAGAGTCCGATTGAAAAGAGATTGATTTGAAGAGAGAGATTGGATTGGAAGAAAGAGATTGAATTGAAAATTGGATTTGATTTGAGATTAGAAAAGGAGATTAGAAATTGAAATTGAGAAGATTGGACTTGCTTTGGAAAGATTGATTTTGGAAAGACTTGGTTGTGGAAAGATGGAGGTTTAGGAAACCTAGACTTAGGAAAGATAGGAGACCTAGGAAAGACTTGAGATTAAGAAAGATTGGATTGGAATGTTGGATTTGGAAGATTTGGAAAGATTTGGAAACTTGGAATTTAGGAAAGATTTGGATTAGAAAAGTTTCGAATTAGGAAAGTGTTATTTTTGGAAAGTTTCATTTTTGGAAAGTTTTGAAATGGGAAAATATTGAATTTAGAAATGTTTTGAATTAAGAAAATTTCAACTTAAGAAAGTCTTAAATTAAGAAAGTTTTGAAGTTTTAGGAAAGTTTAGAGTTTAGAAAGATTTGAAAGTTTAGAAAGATTGAACTTAAGAAAGTTTTGAATTTAGGAAACTTTGAATTTGGAAAGATTCGAAATTTAGAAAGTTTAGGATTTAGAAAGTTTTAGAGTTTTAGAAAATCTTAAAATTAGGAAAGGTTTGAGTTTAGGAAAAGTTTGAAAATTTAGGTTTGAAAAGTTAAGATTTGAAAAGAAGGTAGAATTAGGAAAGGGTTGAATTAGGAAAGATTTTTATGTTCAAGTTTTTGGAAACTTAAGGTTTAGGAAAGTGGAAGTTTAGGAAGGATTTGAATTAGGAAAGATTTGGATTTGGAAGGGATTGGATTTGGTTTCTAAAAGAAAAGATTTGATTTTGTTTCCAAAAATGGAGGATTGGATTTAGTTTCCTAAAGAGAAGATAGGATTTGGCAAGGATTTGGAAAGGGAGACTTTAGAAATCCTAGATTTGGAAAATTATAGTTTCGACGTAGAAAAGAGGTTTTGGAAACATGTATAGTTTGAATGTGAAAACAAGAGATTTTGGAAACCTAGGTTTGGGGCAAAGTTTGAAAATCATGTTTTTGGAAAGAAAATTAGGGTTTCCTAATTGTGGGCTCTAAGGCTTGACTTGGGCTCTAAGGAAAGAGTTTTTGGAAAGTGCGTTTTTGGAAACGAAGGTTTTCTAGAAGGGAATCCTAGGGAGGAATTTTTGGAAAGTGAATTTGAAGAGGGAGTTTTTGGAAAAAGATTTTCAAGAGGAGTTTTGGAAAGTGTGTTTTTAGAAACGTAGATTTTAGAAGGAAAATCCTAGAGAGAAAATTTCTAGAAGAAAGATTTTGGAAAGAGAGTTTTTTAGAAAGGTTTTTGGAGAGAGTTTTTAGGAAGGTGAATCTAGGGAGTGTTTTTAGAAAGTGAATTTTGAGGAAAAGATTTTGGAGAGGAGTTGAAAAAGAGAGTTTTGAAAAATAGATTTTGGAAGGGAGTTTTTGAAAATAATTTTGAAGAGGAGAGTTTTAAGAAAGTATGTTGAAAAAGAGATTTTTAGGAAGAGATTTTTGAAGAGAGAGTTTTTTGGAAAGTATGAAAACGTCTCACTTTCCTAAAGCGATTCTAACCATAAGATGGCTAGAACCACTTTAAGAAAGTGGTTTTGGAAAACAATAAGATTTGAAAATATAGACCAAAAATGTCACTTTTAATGTAACACTTTCCTAAAGTAACCCTAGCCATGGAAAGGCTAGAATCACCCTAGAATTGTGGTTTTGAAAACAAGTTTTTGAAAAAGAGATTTTGATGCAATTTTGAAAACAAGTTTGAAAACGATTTGAAAAACAACTTTGAAAACGGTTTTTGAAAGATGCAAGACTATGATATGCACAATGCAATTTGGGGTCGTGAACATACAAGGTTAAGGCTTCACCACATAATCAAGGGGGCCGGACCCACGTGGTCTCTGGTTAGACTAGAAGAAAGCCCCCGACACGGTGACTCTCCAATAGCCCAATCCTACATATGGATCGGGAATCCCCTTGTTTCAAGCATGCAAAGAAAGGGGGGGAAAGAGATGACGGATTAAAATAGAGAAAACTCAAGTGGGTTAGGAGAGAGAAGAGAGAGGGCAGAAGTGCGAAAATTTAAATAGAAAGCCTACCGTATGTCTTCTTTATTTTGCGCGCCTTGCTTGTCTTCAATCTTCAGTCTTCGTCTTGATCTTCTTCTTCAACCTTCAAGGATTGTCTTCAAGCTTTAGATGGCAGCTCTTCAAGTCTTCAAAGGATGGTTGAAGGCTAGTGTATGAGTGTATGGGGGAGTGTATAAGTGTATAGGAGGCTAGGGTTTGTGTAGGGTGGCTAGGGTTTGGAAAACCTAAGGAAACTAGGGTTTTGGAGGTACTCGAGCTCTGTATATCAAAATATATGATTTTTAGGTTAAGTTTGCAGACCCCTTTCACGGTGAATGAGGCTCTGTATTTATAGAGGGAGGAATACACTGGCGCCTGTTGCAGTGACGCCAAGCCAAAATTCCTTCTGGCGCCACTCCAGGCTAAATATTGGCTTGGCGCCACTACTAGTGGCGCCAGCCAATTAGGAAACTATTAAGGTCGGCAAGCAACGTATCTTTGACTAGATTTGGGTGCCTGTACTAGTGACTACCATGCAATCTTTAGCCTGGCTTCACTAGGAGTGACTCTAGAAAGTCCAGGAATGATTTGGAGGAGCCGGGAATTACCCAAAGGCCGGAAAGGAGCAGGAACACTTAAAATAGTGTCCTGGAGATATTTGACTTAAAAAGTGAGGACAAAATGTGTCGAAAAGGTTGACCGGGCTTTTAGGGGCAAAACGGTCAATCGGGCTAGGAAGCTGCCAGGGCGAACCCGAACTGTCCCGAAAGAAGACTTGGGATCTGGAAACATTATTTAGAATGTTCCCAGAGGTTTTCGGTTTGATTTCCAAAGCCGGCGTGGTCAGAAAAGGAGACTGGCCCACTAGGGGTAAAACAGTCATTTCGCACCGGGTTGGCCAGAACTAACTCAGAATGATCCGAAAAGGTAAGGGGAGGTTGAGAACACTATAAAAAGTAGTCTCAGGAGGTTACCGGTTTGATACCCAGAGCCGGTGTGGTCGGAAAAGGAGACCGGCCCTCTAGGGGCAAAACGGTCATTTTACACCGAGTTGTCCGGAACTGACTCAGAATGATCCGAAAAGATGAAGGAATGTTGAGAATACTATAAAAAATAGTCTCAGGAGGTTTCCGCTTTGATACCCAGAGTCGGTGTGGTTCCCGAGGCATTTGGATGCTCAGGGGCAAAATGGTCATCTTGACCGGACAATCTCAGAAAAGGTCCAAAGGGCAGTTTGGTCATTTTTCACCAAAGTGGGCTAACAGACACTGGTGTTGACATGGGTTTTGAGTGTTTCCGCCATTCTAACGGCGGTCGTCGTGACACAGGGGTTTGTTGGCAATTCCCTATATCGACCTATTTGTGAGTATTTCCGCTACTCTAACGGTTTTGTGAGTAGTTTCGCTACTCAGACTATCTCGAGGAATAAACTGTCTCAAGAGAGGGATTGGAAAGGGGACTTATCGTCTTCGAAGAGACGTGCCTGGAGTAGAACCATCTCGAGGAATAAACTGTCTTGAGAGAGGGATTTGGGAAGGGGACTTACCGTCTCCGAGGAGACGTGCCTGGATTGGAACCGTCTCGAGGAATAAACTGTCTCGAGAGAAGGATTGGAAAGGGGTCTTACCGTCTCCGAAGAGACGTGCCTAGATTGGAACCGTCTCGAGGAATAAACTGTCTCGAGAGTGGGATTGGAAAGGGGTCTTACCGTCTCCGAAGAGACGTGCCTGGATTGGAACCGTCTCCAGGAATAAACTGTCTCGAGAGAGGGATTGGAATCGGAAAGGAAAAGACAATGCCTCTAAGGGCATTTTGGTAATTTTGCCTCTATTTGGGCCTGACAGGCCCCCGAAGCGATGAAAAGACGGAATTTGGATCTAGAGAATTGGTTTCGATAGGAATATGCCCACAATGAGTTGAAAACAAGTCTGGACAGAGTGTAGACTGCCGAGTGGTCAAAAATGGGGTGCTTACAAAGGGGAAAGCCCAGAAACTACTTTGAAAATTAGAAACAAACCTTTTTGAGGCAAAGGCTTGGAAAATCGCTGAAAACTTTGAAACGGGGCTTTTGAAGGGAAAGCCCGAGAAACCAATTTGAAATCTTGAAACCAGACATTTTGAGAAAAAAGCTTAAAAACCGTTAGAAAATATTTAGAAGCAGGGCTTTTGAGGAGAAAGCTCGGGAACCAATTAAAAGTTTGAAATGAGACTTTTGCGGAAAAAGCTCGCAAAACCGTTGAGAAATCTTGAAACTGGGCTTTTAAAGGAGAAAGCTCGGAAACCACTTTGAAAATTAGAAACAAACCTTTTTGAGGTGAAGGCTTGGAAAACCGCTGAAAACTTTGAAACGGCGCTTTTGAAGGGAAAGCCCGAGAAACCGATTTCAAATTTTGAAACCAGACTTTTTGCGAAAAAAGCTTAAAAACTGTTAGAAAATATTTAGAAGCAGGGTTTTTTAGGAGAGAGCTCGGGAAACCGGTTGAAATTTTGAAATAAAACTTTTTGCGAAAAATGCTTGCAAAATCGTTGAAAAATCTTGAAACAAGGCTTTTGAAGGAGAAAGCCCAGAAACCACTTTGAAAATTAGAAACAAACCTTTTTAAGTTGAAGGCTTGGAAAACCACTGAAAACTTTGAAACGGGGCTTTTAAAGGGAAAGCCTGATAAACCGATTTGAAAATTTGAAACCAGATTTTTTGCGAAAAAGCTTAAAAACTGTTAGAAAACATTTAGAAGCGAGGTTTTTAAGGAGAAAGCCCAGGAAACCGGTTTGAAATTTAGAAAGCACCCACTAAAACCGTTGAGACAGGGATAGACGGGATCTTAGCCCCTCATTTTTCTTCCTTCTTTTATTTTCTTTTTCTTTCTTTGTTCTCTTTTTTTTTCTCTTTTCTTTTTTTCTTTTCTTTCTCTGTTTTTTTTTTTTTTTTTTTGTTTTTTGTACCATGATGACATATTTATCTCTTTGTTGTTTATGCATATTCAATGACTGATCAATTTTTGCATGTTGTCATTCTTTCAGGGTGTCGAAGGCTGGCGGTGATAGTCCTGGCAGGAGGTGCCATAGATAGAGCTTGAGGAGGGCAGCAGCAGCTGGGGCGGCACAGCCAGGAGTGGTAGCAGGAGTGGTTCGGCCCGGGGCGGTAGTTGGAGTGGCTTCGCTTGGGGTGGTAGCAGGGGTAGTTCTGCCCGGAGCGGCAGCAAGGGCAGTTCTGCTCGGGGCGGCAGCGGTGGGTCCCAGCGATAGTTGTGCGATGGGGTAGCCTTTGGTTGCTCCGGAGGAGAGAGTCGAGGATGATATTAATTCGGCCGTGGATCCTCGAACAGGATACTGCATGGCATCTATTCGGGACAGGCGGGGGGACACTTCTTTTACAGACGACCAGCTAGCGATACCCGACGTTCCGCCGCTACGAGACTTGCCATATCATCCGAGTTTGTACTCACATTATGGTCGGATGTTGTCATTGACCCATAGTTCCTTCAGGGGGGCTAGTACTTCGGCTTTAAGAGCCATGCAGGCATCGGCTCCATCCTATCAGGACTTCCTCCACCGGATCCATGCACTTGGGCTTTTGGAGCAGTGGTTCAGGGAGACCAAGACTGTGCACTTGGTTAGCTTCGAGCTGGGGCCGACTCCCGTCGACTGGGACATGATCACTGGGCTGTCCTTTGGAGGTGATTCGATTTCTTTACGGGACGTGCCTCTAGAGGAGGCCTGTCTTCTCTTAGGTTTGCCAGGGCTTGGAGGCTCGAGTTTTTCAGCCTCACTTTTATGTCCAGCAGAGACGGCATTTGCTCTCGAGCCCTCTCCAACTGACCAGGTCATCATGAGGCCCCGGTTGGTACTATGCATCGTCTTTAGTTGCTTTTCAACAATAATAAGTCGATGGTTCCATTATCTTTGGTGAGCCTGGTGACGGACTTGGATGCACTGGACTATATGGATTGGGGCGCCTTCACCTTTGCCAGCTTCTTACGAGGGATGAGAGTGAGGACATCCGGGGCTTGGGGGAGCTTGACGAGTTTTTGGCCGTTTTTTATATGGTGGAGCTATGAGTATTTGACTGTTCACCGATCAAAGATGTTAGCTGACGATGCCTTTTTGCGGGCCACGAGGTGGGCCAGGCAGTAGGTGGTTCAGTAGTCCTTGCTTACAGATTTTGTAGCCATTCAGGCTAACCTAGAGCTGCTGAGACTCCAAGACGTGACTTGGACACCTTACCGTTGATCTTCCCAGTATGTCGGAATGAGGGATACCATTCTTTTGTCCAGGTCACGGGTTACTTTCCGGGGCCCTATGTCATGGGAGACGTACTTGGGGGAGCGCTATTGGCCGCAGCTGCACACCGACTTTAGGGCTGCTATGGATCCTCCCCAGTATATGTACAGATTTTATCGGGCCGGGGTGGAGATTTCTCATATAGTCGGGGTTCCTGGCGAGCGCTTCCTTATTCCTCCTGATGTGGACTACGCAGCTTATTTCAGAGCGAGGTCCATCGGCCCTTTTACTCAGCTGGACCTAGTGGTTGGAAGGCAGGTGGCTGGTCACGAGGTGGTGGAGCTATGGCGCCGAGCACAGGGTTTTGTTTCTGAGGAGGAGTACCTAGCAGCTTGCTAAGCATGAGATTAGTACCGTGTTGAGGTGGAGGCCTTGATTGCTCGCATATCTTTGATGGAGGCCTGCTGGGTATGCTATTTATGATTTCATTATTTTCATGTTCTTTATGCATCCCTTGTGTTCTAATGATAGCCTTTCTTTTCTTTTATCTTTTTCTTTGGTTAGGGTCCTTATGACGCGGGAGCCTCCTCGAGCCAACCTTCCCCATATGTGCCGGACCAGGGTGATTTTGACTTGGACGACGACCCTGGTCCTTGAGGCGCCTCCTTTCACCTGCGAACACAGTTGTAGTTTAGTTAGACTGATTGTATTGTTTATGTTTTGAGGCCGTGTGTTGGCCCTTATGAATGATGACTGTATGATGATTATATGTACATTATTGCTATTATCTTTTCGTTTCTTTGCATGAGATGATGATTTTTTTTTTAGTCTCATTTTGCATGCATGTATGTGGATATATGATGGATATGAATATGAACATAGGAGTACAGAAATTGTGATACGCATAAGAAATGGTGGATATGTGCTAGCTTTAAGTAAATATGAAACAAGTGGGTGTATTGTCGCACACGTCTACCAGTATATACAACTTTATGAAAACGGGTCTAATGGTATGTTCCAATTTTCTGGGTGTTCACCGGGAATCGTCATTTCGGCCTTTTGCTTCTCCCTTGAAGATTCATTTCTCTTGTTATGTCCTTTTCTTGCCATGATGAGCTAGTAGTTGCCCCATCTCTAGGGTTTCTATTTTCTGATCCGACCCTCCTCTCTCTTATCTGAGAAACTGCCAGTCACTTGACTTTTTCTCGGGGATCTAGTAGACTCTCTAGGTGACAGCGAAGTAGCCTTTAGCAAAGGAGTGGGCAGTTTCCATCCTTAATCCAAGAAGGCTTTACTTAGGACCGTAATGTAGGCTCGGTTAAGGGTGAGGAATGAAGGGGTATTTAGGCTCAAACAATTTCTCTCTTTTTTTTCGGGGGTGATAATAACCAAAACCACCTTGAGTAAGCTTTTTGCTATTTTGTTCACCTTTCTTTTTCGAATTTCACCATTTTCTTTTGAACTTGTTTAGACTGAGCAATCTTCTCTGATCTGAAGGGACGTTATGTGGGTTATAATGTAGCTAGGTTACGGGGTTTTCAAAAGAAGGGGTATTAAAGGCCCAAAGTATTACATTCTTCCATGGGGTTCCCTGGCGATCACTTTTTTAGGTCTTTTTCCTCTTTAGGTCTCTTTATCTTTGTTGTTATTGTACAAACTTTTACCCATATAGGGTTCATCGTTTCTTTTGATTTTTGCCCCAACATTGCTATATGCACAGTCAGTTAGTTTCTTAGGGCATCCCATCATCATCATTTTCTTCTTCCTCCCCCTTTTTTTTTTTAATGTACGAGGGAGCTTTCTTTCCTCTCACATTCCTCTTTTGTCACTTTTCCTTCCAAATTTACTTCCGTCCATTGTGGGAGATGATCACCAGAATGGGTTTTGCAAAGGAATATGATTTGGCTCAAAAGGGGTTTTTCAAAGGGGATTCTTTTAATTGTATGGTAGTAGAATAGATGGCCCCTCTTCCTTTCAGACAAGATTGCTTAGTCTATGAAGTTCGGTGTTAGAGTTTTTGGCGTCATCCTTTGAAGCAAGCAGGTGTTAGTTTAATTGTTCCGTTACTGTACTTGCCCCAGTGTGGGGGGTGGTTCCTGGTTGGGGTGTTTTGAATGAAAATCACTTACGGCTTGAGTGGGTTGTTCAAAGGAATCGCTATGCTATTTTAGGGAATTTGAAATTATGGTTTCTCTTCCTTTCGAGGGTCTAACTGCCAACTGCTTTGCCATGGCATCCTCCGAGTGTCGCCCCCTTTCTTTGTGATCCACTTTCTCTCTTTCCTTTCTTCAATATCTCCTCTTTTTTAATCAAGAAGGATCCCCACAGATAAGGGTGCCCATATTATCCCCCCCTTTTAAGTCAAGGCATAACAATAAGAGGGAAAATTTCTAAGAAAGAGCAAGTACCGAAGATGATAAATGGAAATTTCAAATTCTTTCTCTTTCATTTCAAAGGTTTTGTTTGCATGATGAGCTCTTGATTAACAGAAGGTAGAAGTAGAGTTGACAAAACAAAGTCGACAGGAAAGTAAAAGGCAAAGTTTGATAGAAGAACAACCCTTTGATATCCATTTCCTCATGTGGGCTTTGGGACCACGCCAGCATCTTCCATACTCCATCCGCGCCAACTTCTTCACTCGGTTGTGCTGGACGTATTAATGCATTGGTTGCAGAGTGGCAGAGATGGGCAATCATAGTGCAGTCGGGGACTCCTCCCTTTCCTTCCCCTTCCTCAGCGGGGTCATTGAGGTTGTGCATTCCATCCCGGGACCCTTGATAGCTTTCCTTTGGTTGGATGGTTTTCTCTTGCTTAGCTTCTTGGGGTTTCGTGACCGAACTTTCTTCCAGGACTTGCGACGGCTTTTCCTTAGCTTCTTCTTTTTCAACTTCCTCTTTGTCAATTTCAGCAAACAGGCTATCCAAATCTCCCTCGTTGAACTCAAACGGTGGGTTTAGTAATTTTGGCTCATAGATGCCCCAACCCATATCCTCATAATTAAAGAGTTCCTCTTTCAGGCAGGCCTCAGCTTCAGCATATCTAGGGTGCAGAAACTCTTCTCCCCAGCCATCTATAGGTGCAGTATCAAAGACAATTTTTGCAATAGGTTCATCCACTGGCCAGTTAAAGGGATCTTACTCTCCACTTGCGTTGTAAAGATAAATAGGGCATGATGGTAATTCTTCCTCCCAGTCACTTTCCTCCTCAGTGTCTGACTCGCCTTCAAAGTACTCTGCAATTATGATGCCATTCGGATCTGCCTCTTCTTCGGTGATGATGTTGACAGCATAGTCTGGCAAGGGATTCACCGTGACAATGGGAGTGGGGGCCAATTTTGCTTCTTAGGTGTTGATTACCTTGTTATCAATGAGGTCTTGGATCTTATGCTTCAAAGAGAAGTAGGACTCTGTGTCATGCCCCTGTCCCCCAAAATGGTAGTCGTAGGTAAGGGCAGGGTTGAAAGTTGGTTGCAACAGGCTTAGCAACGGTCGCGGGGGAATAGGGTTTATGTGCTTGACCTTAAAGAGCTCATGATAGGCCTCTGTCTGGATGCATGCTAATCGTGTGAACTCCCGATTTCGTCGGTTGTTTTTGTTGGGGTTGAGGTATGGTCGGGCTACAACAAATCCAGTTGTAGGTGCTTGGGCATTAGCAATGGGAATGTTGATGATGGGAGCAGGCGATTGTAGTCGAGCTTGATATTAGGGGTAGTATGGCTGCTGTTGTGTAGGCAGGATGGCAGATACCTCTCCTTCTTTCTTGTCGGTACCCCGAGTAGTTTCTACTTTCTTGGCCGTATTTGCGAATCCTTCACTTGTCTTAGCATAGGGGTCCATGATTTTGCCAGTTTTCAATCCATTCTTAACCATTTCTCCTGGCATTATCAGCTTAGAAAAACTCTTTTTGATGCTCAGGCACAGACGCTCATAGTACAAACCTTGGAAGGTGTTCACAAACAGTAGCACATACTCTTTTTCTAGCAGCAGGGGGTTGACTTGAGCGGCTGCCTCCCTCCATCTCAGAGTGTAATTCTTGAAGCTTTCTTTCTCACCTCAAGTCATCATCATCAGGGCACATTGGTCCATGGTTAGATCACTGTTGTGGCGGTATTGGGATCGGAAGGTTGAGACCAATTCATTCCAAGTTGTTACCTTGCTCAAATCTAAACGGGCGAACCATTGCAGTGCAGGCTCAGTCAAGCTATGTTGAAACAATCGCATCAGGAGTTTGGGGTCATTCCCATGGCCACTTAATGCCCCAGCGTATAGCCTCAGGTGAGCCACAGGATCTCCACTTCCATCATACTTTTGAAAATCGAGCATCTTGAATTTGGGCAGCCTTGGGTGGTCAGGGAAGAAGCAGAGTTCATCATAAGATGTCCCACAGAAGGTGTCATGACCTTGTAGGCTGCGCAAGGCTCTTTTAAGCCTTGTATCTTGAGATCAAGAGGGTCCAAGCCTTCCTTCTTTGACGTGGCAGTCAACAAGATGGTTTCAGGTTGTCCTCTTCTCCTTCCTCAATGTGCACCGCTTTGGGGAGTTCTTTGTTTTTCCCTATATTATCAGTTCGCAGGACGACCCTTGGTGGGATAGTGTCAGTTGCTTTGGGGTGGGATGTCGAGGCTGACAGATTCATGGGAGGTCCTTTGAAGGCCATTAGTTGCATGAGCTTGAACATCTCGTCTATCTTCGCCTTCATTTCATTCACTTCTTCGCGTGTCATTGAATTGTTTTGTTGATCGGGAGTGTTGCCTTCACTTGTCATTTGTGCTGCTCGTTGTCGGGTAAAGATTGGGGTTTGGAGTACAGGGGACACTCGTGTTTCTCTCTTTCCTTTTCTTGGAGCAATGGTGACCTAAAATGCAAGCAGTCTCACCAAAAGCTATTGCTAGTCCTTTGGTGGGATGAGAAGGGGAAGGAGAAAAATAAAAAAAAATAAAAAAAAACAAAACAAAAGGATTATATGTTAGGTTCTGGATTTGGAAAGGATTTATGCAATGCATGGCCTAAGGAAGCCCCTGCCTTTCGAGGCGTACTAAACATGATGCTTTGGCTCATGTCTGGAGATAGGGGGTTGCCCTTGCATGCAATACTATACCTGCACATGTTCATTCATCCATTTATACATTTATTCATTCATTTGTCAACAGGAACTATTTTAATATGATGAATTCTCTTTGGTACATAGAATTTCTCAAAAATACATAGGAATGGGGAGGGAGGACATTTTTCTTGGGACTTTCGCCTATTCTATATTTACATCATGGGATCCTAAGCTACTCTCGAGTCTTCAGATTCGCCTTCTTGAACGGGAGTTGGTAGGAGACCTTGATTTGAATTGCCCCTTCGTCTTCTTGGCAGCCCTATCTCCATGACTCGGAAGGGATTAGGGCCCCTTTTCATGAGATACCTTTGACGCATGCCATGAATCCTTAGAGTCTCTTGGTACCTTTAGGGGTTTCGGGTTAGCTTAATTTGAGTGAGAAGGTCTTTGGGCCTTTCTCTGGGGGTTGATTAGATGCATGAAGATGTAATGACTTGAGTTACTTTGGGAACTCTTGTTTTGAAATGAATTCCGATGCATGAACGGTTATGATGCAGATACATAATAAAATGGCATGAATTAAATAGTATAACAACATGAATTGAATAGAATATATAAGGAAAAATAAAGCGGTTGCCCTTTCCTCCTTGGTTTTGAAATTGACGTGCTTGTCCTAAATCCGGCAGAGGTTCGGATACGCATGGGGTGCTACATGAGCATAAGGTTGGGGATTTACTAATGCTTCCTAAAAAGCTCGGTTCTTGAACCTTCAAACCTCCGGCATCCACCCCCAAAAAAGTGAACTCTATCTTGGGTTGGTGGTTTGAGTAGGGGAACTATCAAGAGATCATAGGCTAAGAAATTGACACAGCATCCGCCCACAGTCAATATACTATTCCCCCTCCTATCTAGAAGGGTAGTAACCAGGTAATATATGCAATATGCAAATACAAGTGAGCGTACCAAGTGCGTGTGGAGTTTTCGAAAATAGAGGAAAAGACCCAACAACACACATCGCATCCTATCCATTCATCACATATATGACAATAAATAAGACATGAAACAGAAGGTGAACAAAGGTCCACCTACAAAAGAAAAATGCAAAGAGTTAGTAACTTTTCAAAAAACTCAATGCAAAGTAAAATGGATGGTTAATGTAAGAGCATGACTGTAAGCAATGAATGCAAGTGATGACACTTATTTGAAAATCGTTTTGAAAAATAAGATTTGCTTTGGAAACTTAAAAAAATTTAAAGGGTGGATAAATCTAGATAAAGTAACCGGAGATTCTGGGTGGGTGAAGGGTGAAGGGACTTGTTAATGGCCTAACCCTCTAAGTGTCCCCAGTGGAGTCACCAACTGTCGCACCTTAGTTTTTAAGGTCCAAGGTCCCTTCGGTTAGGAGACAAAAGCATGGAACTCTATCACTAGAACTCATCCTCCTAGAAGGATAAGTGCGACTAGGTTTGAATTGATTTGATTAAGGGCTTTTTAGAAAAATAGGAGTCGCCACCTAACTTGATTAAGGTGAGTTAGGGCACCTAAAACTAAGTGTTAATCCGAAAATTAAACTTAGAGTTTGTGGAAAAGATTTTAAAAACTCCCTCAAGAGAGGGTTTTTAAGAAAATAGATTGTTTGGCAACCTTTGGATAAACTTAAGCCCTTTTGAAAAATGACTCCATTTTGGTCTTTTGAAAACAGAAATCTATGGTCCAGGGGTTGGTTACGTGTAGGGAAGATATTCTAAGATCATCACCCTACCCCACCCTTTCGGTACCTACATGTCTAATCATCCCTTTTGTTCACTCACTAAAATAACCGGTTACCATTGTCCACTTAATATCTACTTTAAAATTTTGAAAACAGGGTTTAATCATCACTTTTCGGATGAATGATACATGATGCAAGTTTTAGAAGAAGTTGGGAAGACATGGGAGTTTTGAAGGATTTTCAAATGAAAACTTTGAAATGATTACAATTCTTGAAAAGGGGATTGGAGTTAAAATAGAAGTTATGACCGCACCATTTTAGGTTGCCTACGTATCTCATTTGGTGAGAATCTGGTCATTCGTAGTTCGGGCAAGAGCTCGATGGAAAATAGGCGCATTAGTGCCTTTGGAAAGTTCGAAGACACTTTGTGGTCTTTGGAAAAAGAGAACTTGAGAGTTTTGATTTGAAATTGAATATTGGAGTGTTTTGAAATTCTTAAAAGTTGCTTTTGAAGTGTTTTGAAATGTTTTCAGGACAACTCAAGGGAGTTTTGGAAATGCTTTGGAATAACTCATGAGTGCTTTGAAAATGTTTTGTAGTCATGTTTTGAAAACCTTGGAGGTATGATTTTGGAGTGTTAAAAAGTTTTCGAAAATGGGTTTTGGGAAGACCTAGGGTATTGGAACTCTACTATGGACAACCTTGGAGGTTGTTCTTGATATATCACCTTCCTTTGGAATCCCTAACCATGGAAAGGGTAAGGACACCTTAGGGTTGTAAGTTTTTAAAGACATTTTTGGGAACACTTTGAAGATAGAGTGTGGGGGCATTTGAAATGTTTATGGAGTTGAAATCAAGAGAGTGGGAGGTTTCTGAAAAATGGGGTATGGGAATAGTTTTGAATAGAAAGATGATTTCAAAGGGTTCCATGAGTTGGAAACTTGAAGCATACTAACCTAGATTGGGTTGGTTTAAGGTTAGGGGTGACCTAATGTTAACTAACTCGGGTTAGGCTAACTTGGGGTTAAAGTGACTTTGGGTTAACTAACTTGGGTTTGGTTAACCTAGGGTTGGACAACTAGGGTCAAGTTAATCTAGGGTTAGATAACTAGGGTCAAGTTAACCTAGGGTTGAGATAACTAGGGATAAGTTAACCTAGGTTTGGATAACTAAGGTCAAGTTAACATAGGGTTAGAATAACTAAGGTCAAGTTAACCTAGAGTTGGATAACTAGGGTCAAGTTAACCTAGGGTTGAGATAACTAGGGTGAAGTTAACCTAGGGTTGGGTAACTAGGGTCAAGTTAACCTAGGGCTGGATAATTAGGATCAAGTTAACCTAGGGTTAAATTGGAAGATGGTTTTAAAATGTGGTTTAATGCATTTGGAAAAGGGTTTTTGAAAAACAAGTCATGTTATACAAAGGACTTTGGTAGACAACTTTTTTGAAGATCATTTCCATGAAAATTTGACTCTAGCTAAGAGTATGGTTTATATGGTTGATGTTTGGAGACCATTCCAGAGAAGGTTTCCTTATGATCATTATAACCATTATCTTGACAAGAGTAGAGATCAAAAATCAACACAATGATGCAATTTTTTGAAAAACCATTTTTAGTGCGAGCATGGAGAGAATGAACTTTCGAAAACCATTTTTGAGAAAAAGATTTGAAAAGCCTTTTTTAGAGGAAACCACTCCAACAAGTTAGGGCTCCTATGACCAATGTAAAAGAGAGACCACTCAAGAGAGGGTTCCACAGAGCCATTCCAACCTCTAAGCTTGTGAGAAGGGAAACCTTAGGAAAAGAGTTTGAAATCTACTTGTGTGTCAAAAATAAAGAGAGAAGGGAACCATTATAACAATTTAGGGTTCTTATGGCCAATATACAAGGAAGACCACTCAAGAGAGAGTTCCATGGGGCCATTCCAACCTCTAAGCTTAAGAGAATGGGAACCTTGGAAATTACAGAGTGTGCAAACAACTTTTACGCAAGTCAAAATTCAATGATGCAAAAGTGTGAGTTAGGGATTAATTGAGGATTTTCTAAGGCATGAATTCTAAGGTCTCACCCTAAACTTGAAGGAGCCAACTCTTGGAACTATTTTGAGAAGAATATTGAACTTGACAACAACATGGAAATAAGAGTAATAGAAGCTTTGTAGCACATGGTTAAAAACATGAAAATGAAGCCAAGCACATAAGACATGATCAAGTTAGCAAAATGCAAGGGGGTCATGAATACATACAAGGCTTTTAGGTTACACCACCACATAATCAAGGGACTCCCAGGCCATACTATCTTGAAGTAGGCTAGTGAGAGATCCCCCTATACAGTGGCTCCCACTAGCTTTCCTCTAGGCATGAACTAAGAGCCCTCTTGCCTCAAGTATGCAAGAAAGTGGGGGTTGAAGATGGGGATTAAAATAGAAAATAGCCTAAGTAGGCTAGAAGGGAGAAGAGAAGAGTGGGAGAAGACGAAAATATAAAAGAGATACCACCTTTTGCCTTCAATATACTTGTAGACTTCTATGGATGCCTTGACTTGGACTTTAATGGCTTCAAATAGGCTTGAGGGGGTTGGAAGGTGATGTTTAATGGTGTATAGGGCTATGTAGATGAAGTGTATGGGCTAGAGGGACGTGGAATCTAGCCTAAGTGTTGGGGGAGTGGAATATATGTAAAGATTCGAGATTCCGGAATAGTTTTAGTAGAGCTTCGCATCAATTTTCAGTTTTGGAATATGCAAAGGGGGAGGCCTCTATTTATAGGCAAAATTTTAGACACTGGCGCATGTAGGACATGCGCCTATGTAAAATTTACACAAGCACATGTGCTACATACGCTGGTACTATTCCATTGGCAGAATGCCACGTGGCACCCATTGTACTGGCTAAATCTCGATGGTTGATTGAAATTTGGTCGATTTGATCACCATCTGAGTGCATGTAGCATACACTCCGTCACCGGTGTCGCGCCTAGAGTTTTCACACTCGAGGAATGCACACACAAGCAGGAAAAATACTGTATTATCTCATTAGAACTCATCCTCCTAGAAGAATAAGTACGACTAGGTTTGAATTGAAAATAGATTTGAATAAAGGGCTTTTGGAAAAAGTTTAAAGTCGCCACCTAACTTGATTAAGGTGAGTTAGGTTATCTAAAAACTAAGCATAATCCGAAAACTACACTTAAGGTCTTTGAAAAACGATTTTGGAAAACATCTCCCCAAGAGAGGGTTTTTAAGAAAACATATTATTCTGCAACCTTTAGAAAATATTTAAGCCCTTTTTGAAAAGAAACTCCGTTTTGGTCTTTCGAAAATAGTGATCCTAGGTTCGGAAGTTGGTTACGTGTAGGGAAGACACACTAAGCCTTCACCCTACCCTGCCCTTGTGATACCTACATGTCTATTTATACTAAATTCACCTATGAGAGTCTTCAACTAACAAATGTCCAATCCTATTCAATTTAGAAAATAATTTTTAAAAAAGACATGATGCATGATATGTAAGTGCAAGAGAAGAAAGTTGGAAAATAGATATGGAAATAGATTGATTTGAAATAAAAAGAAATTTGAAAAGATAGATTTGAAATTGAAAAGTTTTAGAAATTGAAAATAGAGATTTGAAAATAGAAATTTGGAATTGGAAACTTGGAAGAGATTAGAAAATTGGAGACTTGAAAAAGGTTGTGACCGCACCTAAGAGGGTTGCCTACGTATCCTTTTGGAGAAATCAGGTCAGTTGTAGTTCGGACAAGAGTCTGATAGAAAATAGAAGATTTTGATTTAAAAAAGGATTTGATTTAAATTTAGAATAGAAGATTGGAAACTGAAATTTGGAATTGAAAGGATTAAGAAATTGATTTGGGAAATATTGAAGTTTAGGAAACCTAGACTTAGGAAGATAGGATTTAGGAAGTGTCCAAATTAGGAAAGGTTCGAATTAGGAAAGTTTCGTTTTAGGAAGGTTTCATGTTAGGAAAGTTTAGATTTAGAAAAATTACATTTTAGGAAAGGTACATTTTAGGAAAGGTTTTGAATTAAGAAGGTTTCAATTTATGAAGGTTTTGGATTAAGAAAGTTTCATTTTAAGAAAGGTTTTGAAATAGGAAAGGTTTCGTTTTAAGAAAATTTTGAAATTGGAAAGTTTTGAATTTGGAATGTTTTGAAATAGGGAAGTTTTGAAAGTTGGAAAGTTTAGAATTTAAAAAGTTTTTGAGTTTTAGAAATTCTTGAAGTTCGGAAAGGTTTGAGTTTAAGAAAGATTTGAAAATTTAGATTTGGAAAGTTAAGATTTGGAAAGGAACGGAACTAGGAAAAGATTGAATTAGGAAAGATTTGGAAGCTTAAAATTTAAGAAAAGATTTTTACGTTCAAGTTTTGGAAACTTAAGATTTAGGAAAGTAGAAGATTAGGAAGGATTGAATTAAGAAAGATTTGGAGTTGGAAAGATTGAAATTCCTATTTCTTAAAACAAAGGATTGGATTTTGTTTCTAAAAGAGAGGGTTTGATTTTGTTTCCAAAAACGGAGGATGGAATCTAGTTTCCTAAATGGGGAGATTAGATTTGGTTTCCTAAAGGGAAGATTAGATTTGAAATGGATTTGTGAAGGGAAGTTTTAGAAACCCTAGATTTAGAAGACCATAGTTTTGATGTAGAAAATAAGTTTTGGAAACTTATGATTTTGGTGTAAAGAAGGAGATTTTGGAAACCGAGGTTTTAAGGCAAGATTGAAAATCATGTTTTTGAGAAAGAAAATTAGGGTTTCCTAATCGTGGGTTCTATGGCTAGATTTAGGCTCTAAGCAAAGAGATTTTGGAAAGTGAGTCTTTGAAAAGGAAGATTTTTGGAAAGAAATCCTAGAGAAGAGTTTTTAGAAAGGGAGATTTTTGGAAAGAAATCCTAGAGAGGAGTTTTAGAAAGAAGACTTTGGAAGAAGCTTTAGGAAAGAGTTTTTCTAGGAAGGAGACCTACGAAGCGCTTTCAGAAAGTGAATTTCAAGGAGAGTGTTTTTGGAAAGGAGTTTGAAAAATAGATTTTTAGAGGGAGTTTTTGAAAACAACTTTGAAAACGAGATTGGAGTGAGTTTTTAGAAAGCATGTTGGAAAAGAGATTTTTAGGAGGAGATTTTTGAGAAGAGATTTTTTAGAAAGTATATAAAATATCTCACTTTCCTAAAGTGATTCTAACCATAAGAAGATTAGAACCACTTTAAGATAGTGGTTTTGAAAACAACAATGTTTTGAAAATATGGACCATATTGGTCACTTTAAATGTAACACTTTCCTAAAGCAACCCTAGCCATGAAAAAGGCTAAAATCACCCTAGGATTGTGATTTTGAAAACAAGTTTTGAAAAAGAAGTTTTTGATGGAAGTTTTGAAAACAAGTTTAATGCAAGTTTTGAAAATGAGTTTGACAACGAATTTTGGAAGAATGCAAGATCATGACATGCATAATGCAAGTTGAGGTCGTGAACATACAAGGTTAAGGCTTTACCACATAATCAAGGGGGCCGAACCTACGTGGTCTCCGGTTAGACTAAAAGAAAGCCCCCGACACGGTGACCTTCCAATAGCCTAATCCTACACATGGACCGAGAAATTCCTTATTTCAAGCATGCAAAGAAAGGGCGGGGGGGGAAGAAGATGGAGGATTAAAATAGAAGAAAACCTAAGTGGCTTAGGAGAGAAAAGAGAGGGGGAAGATGCGTAAACTTAAAGAGAAAGCCTACCTTGTGTCTTGTTTATTTTGCTTTGCTTCGGTCTTCGCTTCAATCTTTGTCTTGATCTTCGTCTTGATCTTTAAGTGTTTGCTTCGATCTTCAAGAGCTTCAGATTGCAGCACTTTAAGTCTTCAATGGAGGTTTTGGAGGCTAGTGTATGAGTATAAGAGAGTGTGTATGAGTGTATGAGGGTGTATACGAGTATATAGGAGGCTAGGGTTTAGAAAACCTAAAGAAGCTAGGGTTTAAGAAGGCTACGAGCTCTGTATATTGAAAAGTAGAGTTTTTAGATTGATTTTGCGGACCTCTTTCATGCTAGAGGAGGCTTTGTATTTATAGACAAGGGAATGACTTGGCGCCTCCTGTTGTAGTGGCGCCAAGCCAAAAATGCTTCTGGGGCCACTACTAGTGCCGCCAGCCAGTTAGGAAAGTTTTAAGGTCTATAAGCAACGTATCTTCAAAAGATTTGAGCTCCTGTACTAGTGATTACCATACAATTTTAGCCTGGCTTCACTAGGAGTGACTCCAGAAGATTCGGGAAAGATTTCAAGGGATCGGGAATGATCCGGAAGGCTGGAAAGGGACAGGAACACTTAGAACAGTGTCCCGGAGGTAATGGACTTGAAAAAGGATGTCAGGGTTTGTTGGAAGGGTTGACCGAGCCATTAGGGGCAAAACGGTCAATCGGGCTGGAAAGCTACCCGAATGGACTCAGAATGTCCCGGAAGAAGACTTGAGATTTGGAAACGTTATTTAGAATGTCCCAGAAGGTTATCGGTTTGATACCCAGAGCCGGTGTGGTCGGAAAAGGCGACCGGCCCACTAAGGGCAAAACGGTCATTTCGCACAGGGTTTGCCGGAACTAACTTGGAACGATCCGGAAAGATAAAGGAAGGTCGAGAATACTATAAAAAGCATTCTCGGGAGCTTACCGATATGATACCCAGAGCCAGTGTGGTCCCCGGGGCGTTCGGATGCCTAGCGGCAAAATGGTCATCTTGACCGAAAAGTCTCAGAATTGGCACGAAACTAACTAGAAGGCACCTAATCATGCCGGATCGTCTCTAAGAGGATCTTGGAAGGGTGGACTTACCGTTTTGGGGACTTAGGTATTTTCTTGAGAAACGTGCCGAAAAGTGGCCCTAGGGGCAGTTTGGTCATTTTTCACCGGAGTGGGCTAGCAGGCACTGATGTTGACCTGGGTTTTGAGTGTTTCCATTACTCTGACGGCGGTCCCGTGATATAGGGGTTTGTTGGCAATTCCCTATATCGACCTATTCACAAGTACTTCTGCTACTCTAACGGTTGCGATGTTTGCGAGTACTTCCGCTACTCTGACGGTTCGTGATCATTCCTGAGACTGTCTGATCTAGGGAAGCTGCTAAAGGGACTTAGCGCCTGAGAAATTGACTCTCTCAAAAGGTGTGCCAAAACAGACATTTGTGTATTGGCGGGCTAGTAGATGCCAAAGGTGGACCGTTCTACCATCTAGGGGACATGGGGTCTCGTCCCGCTCAACAGGTTTGAAGGGACTTACCGTTTCGAAGAAACTTTCTTCGGAAACGTGCCGAACAGGATAGACTTACCGTCTCGAGGAATCAACTTTCTCGAGAGAGGGATTGGAATTAGAATTGGACTTGAAAAAGGGGACTTACCATCTTGGAAAAGACGTGCTTGATTTGGAATTGGACCGAACAATATGCCCAAGGGCAATTCTGTCATTTTACCTCTATTTGGGCTTGGGGGACCGGCGAAGCGATGAATTGACTGGATTAGGCTTGAAAAGTTTATTTGACTCAAAATATGTCCCCCTTAACTTGAATACAAGTTTAAACGGACTATAGACTGTTGAGCGGTTAAAAATGGGGTGCTTTCAGCTGTCCCTCTTTTTCTGTCTTTGCTTGTCGAAGACAGAAAACGATAAAGTAAGAGTCACATATTGATTGTGAGGCGGTCGGAGGGACGGACTTTGGAAATTTTTCACAGTGGGGGTTTGGAAATGGATATTGGGCCCAAAAGGCCTTCGAAAACGAGTTTTGGCAGGAAAAAGGGCAAAGCTTCCCAGAATTCAGAACTAGTGCCACTAGGAGTGGCACCTTTGGCAAATTTGGCTTGGCGCCACTGCTAGTGGTACCAGGCCTGGGAACAAAACCAGAAAATTTTATGGTTTGAACACTTGCTGGTTTTGAAGGATTTTTGAAAAATCAGGAGTGTTTGTGAGGGAACCGACCAGGACATTTGAAGGAGCACTTATTAAGGATCACGGGTGATTGCCGGAAGTAGACCACGTCGCCGGAAAAGCCGCCAGAAAAGAAGATTTCGCCGGAGAACTCCAAGAGGTGAGTTTTTAATTTTCTGTTGATTTAACTGTGTAGAATTCCGTTTGAGTTGTGTGAACAGTGGAAATTGATGTTTTGATATATTTTTAATATTATGGTGATGTTATTTTTTCATTTTGGTGCTTGTTGATTGAATTTGAGCGATTTTGCGTGATTATGTGAAGAGGGTTCTTTGTAGGAATTTGGGGTTTGTTCTTACAGGCTTGGGAGTTGAGTTTTTTGGCTAGATTTTTATACTGTGTGCCTTAGAAAAATGTGTTTAACAACAATTTGAAGTTTTGTGATTTTTTGAAAACTTGGTGAATTTTTTATTTTTTAAAAAATAGAAAAATACTTAGAAAATTAGGAAGATTAAGAACACTTAAAAAATTGATGAAATTTTTAGAGTTTAAAATTTGAAAAAATTAGGAAATTTTTAGAAAACATTTGAAATGATTTTGAGGAATTTTAGGACATTTTTGAAAACCATTGATTTATTAGAAAAAAAAACATGTGTTTTGAAAATTTTAAAAAATTATAAAGTGTGCGCGGGTGCTGATGTTACGTGATTGTAACGTTGTGAAGTGCACGGTTTGTGTTTTGTGTTGATATCATGGGTGCTGTAGGGACTATTTTTAAACGAAACTCTGTCGAAATTTTTAGAAATTAGAAAAAATGTTGGAAAAGGTTTAGAAATAAAATATTTTTGAAGGGAAAAGACAGAAAACCTTTGAGATTTGACTTGAAGTTGGAAAATGAAAAGGTGTAGGAAATTTGTTTTAACTTATCATTTGAAATCTTTTTATTATTATTTATTGTTTGTTATTATTATTTATTTACTTTATTTTATCATTGTTTATTTGCATGTACTGTATATTAACACCTCTTACCTTGGCTTATCTTTTCAGGATGACAGACGCGAGTGATGATAGTTCTGAGAGGAGACGTCGTTTGGGGAAGGCGTCTCGGACAGATTCCATCAACGGTTCCAGTCGATCCAGAGGTAGCCGACGATCTACCGAACGGGCCCCTTCTAATCAGAGCGGATAGGGGAGCAGACCACCTGTCGACCCCTTTCCTCCGGTTGAGCAGGCTTTGCGGAGGAGATTGGTGTTAAGGAGGATGTACCGGGTCTTGGGGATCAGGTGACCGGTTACAGGAGAGCCTCCTCTAGACATAGACAAACGAATACTGATTTGGGTGACTTGGAGGTACTGGACATCCCACCTCTCGGGGATCTTACTTATCACCCTAGTGTATACTCTAGACAGCATTTGCCCCCTCCTCGGGTACATATAGCTTTTAAAGGGGCTGTTCATTAGGTCTTCGTGACCATACAACGGGCTGCTCCATCATATCGTGCCTTCTTGGCTGAGATCGGATTCGGAGCCTTCATGGGATTACAAGCTAACCGACTAAACCGACATCTGGTGCTGGGACTGGTTGATCGGTGGTTTTGAGAGGCGAGGACCTTTCATTTTGTTGGCTTTAAGTTGGGTCCCACCCCCTTGTATTGGGTGATCATCACAGGGCTTTCCTTTGTCGGCCGGCGGATCACTTTACAGTCAGTCAATAGAGATGAGGCCTGCATTCTGCTGGACTCCCCTCCTAAGTGTTCTGCCTTCCCAGTCTCTTGGCTCAGTCAGGTTGACCGTACCTTTACTGCTGAGCCAGTGCCTGCCAGGCGGGACATTATGAGACGGCGACTTGTTTTATACCTCATCTTCGTCTGCTTCTGCAACAACAACAATTCACTCGTGCCTTTTCATTTGGTGAGCATAGTAGCTGATCTTGGGGCTTTATCGGAGCTGGATTGGGGGTCCTTCTCCTTTGGCTTCTTCCTTCGATCGATGTGGGTCCGAACTTCTTCCCGTTCGTGCAACATGACTAGTTTCTAGCCCTTTCTTGTCTAGTGGAGCTATGGGTACCTGCCTGTTCATCGCCCTGCAGTTGCCGAGGATGACCTTTATCCTCGTGCTTTGAGGTGAGCTCGTGACCGGATGGCCCAGCGATCGGAGATTACCGACTTCGTGACGCTACGGGCGAACCTGGAGTTGATTGAGGCGAGAGACGTGACTTGGCGGCCCTTCATTGGATCAGTTCATTATGAGATTATACAGTACTTGGTCCCGTTGTCCTTGTTGAGGGTTACTTTTCTCAGTGATGATACTTGGGAGTCCTATCTCAGAGAGCGACAGTGGCGATAGTTTCATGAGAAGTTCCGATCAGCAGGAGCTCCGCCAGAGTATATGTTTGGGGCCTTGGTGGTGGGAGTGCCTATCCCCTATTAGGAGCGGCAGCCAGGTGTCAGGTTCTTACTTCCTTCAGATACGGATTATGCTTCGCACTTTGGGGCTCATTTTGTCGGTGCCTTCACCCGATTTAAGGTAGTAGTTGGCAGGTATATTGTTGGCCAGAGGGTGGTTGACTTGTGGCGCCGAGCTGGAGGATATGTGCCCCAGGCTGAGTTTACTGCTGTGAGAGACCAAAGAGATCAGTGCCAGATGGAGCGGGATCAATACCAGGCTAAAGTGGCTTCTTTAACGGCTCGGATAGCTCAAATGGAAGGTGGCAGGGTATGTCGTCTTTTCTCTCCTTCTTTTTGCTTTGCTGTTGTTTAGTTCTTCTTTTATGTGGCTAATTTCGATTCTGTCTTCTTTGCAGGATGCTGGTGCTTTTAGTAGTTATCCGCCGAGTTTCGGGGATTTCAATCCAGATGACATTGACTTTAACTTTTGATGGATGCCCCTCTTGGAAACTCTGATTTTCCTTTGCCCCTATTCCTAATATGTATTTATGTTAGACAGTTTTATTTTGTAAGTTCTATACAAAAATGGATATTTATGGTATTTAGATGCATGGATAGGCAGAGACATTTATGATCTTTTCAGCTAGGCATATGATCAGATGCATGTGATGGACGATGATGTTATGTATCTATTACATGAGTTCATATTGGTGACTTCTGTTTTTACATGGAGTTATATCCTATGCGAAGCTCATGCGATTTTTTTTTCTTTCTTTTTTTTTTCACATATTAGAAATACATTAACATTAACTAATAGACTGACTAAAGGTGTTGTTGAACTCGATATCTTTGGAATGGTAACTCCTTCCTTTTCAGGGGTCTAACCTCTCCTCTAGCTCAACCTTACCTTGATTGGATGATAGCACTTTGCACCTTTATCAACCTTCTAACCCTCTCCGATTCTTTGTTTCAGGGTTAGTGTATGGGGTTATTGGTCTGAAACTCTCGACTCTCGGGGTTTTAGCGACAGCTTACCTGACCTTTAGCAGAGCGATAAGCTGCCAATCCTTTTAATCCGAGGAGATTTTGTTCTAGGACCGTAATGTAGGCTAGGTTATGGAGTTTTTGAAATAACGGGATATGTAGGCTCAAATTCAATGTTGTTTTCAACAGGGTTTAGATCCGTACCATCCTTGACTCTTTTTCAGTAGGGCTAGCCTCTTTAGCTTCGGCAACGTATCTAGCTCATTTAGATCAAGCAATCTGTTTTCAATCAGAGTAGACTTTAGTAGGGTTGTAATGTAGGCCATGGTTTTGGGGTTTTGCAAGAAAGGGTAAAGGCCCAAACCTATTGATTCTATTGGATTTCTTTGTAACCTAGGACCACCTTTAAATTTCTTTCTTGCTTTTACTATACACTTCTCAGGGTGACAATGACTCTTTTCTTTCACCCTTTCTGTATGCTTTTTGAGATAACATGACTCTCTTCTCTTTCGATCTTCTTATTATGCTTTTGAAGATGACTCAATCATGGTTTTCTTCAAGCCTTTCCTTAGATTTTTTTTTTTTTTTGGCCTTTTGCCCCTTGGCAACTCCTTTCCTTTGCTTTTTCCTTTTTATCTCTTCTCTTTTCTTTTATGAAACAAACCATTCTACAACCCTTTCTTCCTTAGGCTTTTTCCTTAGTAGTTCAATCTAGCCCAATGTGGGCAGAGATCCCCAGGTTGGGTCTTCTCAAAAAAGATAAATGGCTTAACGGGTTTGGCAAAGGGTTGCTTCTGACTGTATGGGAAGTGAAATGAGGGCCTCTCTTCACTTTGAACTAGATTGCTTGATTTCTAGAGCCTTCTGCGCTGCCCTAACTTGATAGAAGATGGATACCATTCCAGAGTTCTCAACTATTATCTGCCCCAGTGTGGGGGGGACGATCTTGGATCGAGGTTGACAAAGAAAATTTTCGCTTTCCGTGAGGCACTAGGGATTAAGCAAAGGGAATATAAGCATTTTTTATTGTTACTATTTTTTATATGTTGGAAAATGAAAGATGGCTCCCCTTCACTTTGATAATCTGGCCACACATCACTTAGTTTCGGTGTCTTGTAAGTGTTGCCTTTGGGTAGTATCCTCACTCATCCAAGAACTCTCTTTTTTTGAAAAGCTGATCGTTGAGGGAGTGGTTAACTCATGCTATCATCCTTTCAAGTTGGATCATTCCATAAGATAAACCATACCCCTTACGTAGAAAATAGTTACCATTCCTAAGAGAAGATAAGACAACAACGATGGAATAAAACACTATCATTTGATTATTATTATCATTTTTTATGGAAAGTATAGAGTTCTTAAGCAAAAAATGAAATGTAAACATCAATTCAAAGACAGGAAATAAAAGGGATAGAAAGAAAGTGGGTGAGAACACCCCTCTCTTGTATGCTTTTGATGGGATTCCTGCATTCTTCAATAGGGCTTTGGGACGATCACCATATCGACATTCCATCCATGGTTGAGATCTTCAGCCAAGGCAGGATAAGTAGATGCTTCTCCTGGAGTTCCAAGTGAGTTGGTGGCGATAATGTAATTGCCAGCTTTCTTGACCGTCTTTCCTTCATTTGTTTGCTCCGTAGTTTCTCTAACAAACCAGTTGGGTAGCTCGTCTTCTTCCAGCTAGATAGATCGAGCTCGGGGTTTTCCACTCTGGCGTCTAGTCGTGGCTCGATGTTCCTCAGGTGTACACTATGGGGGATTCTTATCACTGAGTTTGGATAGCTCTTGGTCAATTTTCTTCACAAATTCATATGCGAGTTCATCTTCGGGGATCGGCATTTTATTGAGGTTAGACCGTAACCAGGCATGATACTGCTCCACATCTTCGCATTCCATTTCCTCCCCACCCTTGTAATATATCTCTTGGCATGCAGCAAAACACACCTTATTGTTAACAAACTTTGTAATGACATTGACAGTGGGATCCAATGGAGGGCTTGCAGTGACATTCGAGAAAGGATTTGCTAGTCGTAAGCCGATGATCTCGTTGTTTATCAGGTCTTGAATCTTATGTTTGAGGGTCCAACATTCTTCGGTGTCATGTCCTTGGCCACCCGAATGGTACTCGCAATACGCCTTTGGGTTAAATTGCGATGGCAGAGGATTAGGTTGAGGTTAAGGGGGTTATAGGTTTTAGATATCCTGCAGCTAGGAGACCGAAGGAGGCCGCGATTTGTGTACAGACAAATTTAGTGAAAACTTGATCTTTTGGTCTCATTCGCCTAGGTGTTTTAGATGACCTAGAAGGGCGGGGATCAAGTTTTGGTGCAACAACTATTGGGTTAGTGGTTTGGGAATTGGAGGAGCTTCGAGTTTTATGTTTCAAAGTGGGACAATTTCTGACGTCAAGTCCTAGCGAATGGGACTGGTACTTATAGGATAGATTATAGGATTCAGGGGTGTGGTTAAAGGTTGGTTTGAGAGATACCGGAATGCGGCACATGACCTGTGGAGATTGTTGGTAAGCTATAGTCGAGGCATAGTTTTGGTCTTCCTTTTTCATCCATCATGGGTTTCGGCTTGCGAGGACTCTGCTTGCTCATAGGTTGCGTGGGATAAAAGTGAAGAAAGTATGCATTTCGTCTTGGTCATCCTATGTCTAACTCCTCTAGCCTCCGCTAGTAATAGAGTTAAGGTAACGAGAGTAAGTGATTCAATGGGCGTTTCTTAGTTGTTGGCCTAGAAGACGGGGGGAACGAGGAGAGGTACCTGAAACCAACAAAGGAAAAGATCAGTGTTTTATCTTGACAAGTCTTTATGCAATGCATGCTCTAGGGTGCCCCTCTTTAGGAGGGAAACTAAACATGGTGAATTGGCTCACTTTTGAAGATAAGGGATTTGCCCCTGTATGCAGATGCCTTACCGTCAACTGGCAACCTTTCCTTTGTTCATGCATTTATTCACTCACTCATTCACGGAAAGTAAAGAAATACATTTAACCTCGGGGTTAATATGCAAAAGAATTGGAATACATTTTAATAGGGGGAGGGGGAACATTTTCCTTTGGGTTTACACCTATCTAGTTTTACACAAGAAGTCCTTAGCTACTCTTAAGTCTTCGAATTTGCCTTCCTTGGATTTAATGTCAAGGAGGTCGCTAAGAGACCTTGTTGACTGATTGCCTCTTATCTTCTTGGCAACCCTATCTCTGTGAGCATAGAGGGATTGGGGCCCGTCTCATGGAATGAATTGAGGTGCATGCCATGAGTCCTCAGGGTTACGTGGGAACCCTTAGGGTTTAGGTAGGTTTAATGCAGGGGAGAGTGAACTAGGTGTTGCTCTCTTTGGGTTGATCATATGCATGAGAATGCAGTGACTTGAGTTACTTGGAACTCTTGTCGTTACATGGAATATGGAATGCATGAAAATGGATGCATAAAGTATAAGGAAAGAGAATACAGTTGAAGTAAATATGTATGTATGAGCAGTTAGACAATCATTATAATGGTAAGAATACAGTCATTATAATAACAGGAATAGACAAGTATAAATGAAAAATACGAGCAATCGCCCTTTCCTTCATGGTTTTGAAAACGGTGCACGTGTCTTAAATTCGGCAGAGGTTTGGCTATGCAAAGTGTCTATACGAGCATGAGGTTGAGGGTTGACTAATACATCCTAAAAAGGCTCGGTCTCCGGATCTTCAAACCTAGGCCCACTCCCCAAGGTGGTGCCATGATCGGTTGGTGATCCGAGCGAGGGAACCATCAAGAGGCCATAGGTGAAGAAACTGACATAGCATCTTGCCCACAACCAATATACCGTTCCCCCTTTCTAACTAGAAGGGTCATATCAGGGTAAAAATGCAAGTATGCAGAATGTAGGTGCACGTGCAGTGTGTGCGTGATTTTTAAAAGTAGAGGAAAGAGCCCACCAACTCCCATCCATCCTGTTCATCACATTCATGCATAGCAGTTAATAAAATTTAAACAAAAAGCGCACCTACAAAACAAAGATGCAAGAGTTAGTATGTGGATGGCAAACTTAATACAAGATAATATGAATAAATGCATGTTCTTTTTTGCTTTTGTTTTGAAAACAATTTTGAAATTTTAATTTTGAAAATTGGAAGTGGATAAAAGTGGACAAGTTAATCAAAGACTCTACATGGGTGAAGAGTAAAGAGACATGACTACGGTCTAACCCTCTAAGTGTCCACAGCGGAGTCGCCAACTGTCGCACCCAGATTTTTCACACTCAAGGATTACACACACAAGAGGAAAAAATACTATATTTTTTTGTTAGAACTCATCCTCCTAGAAGAATGAGTGCGATTAGATTTGAATTGAAAATATTTTTGAATAAAGGGCTTTTGAAAAAAGTTAAGAGTTGCCACCTAACTTGATTAAGGTAACTTAGGTCACCTAAAAACTAAGCATAATCCGAAGACTACACTTAGGGTTTTTGAAAAATGATTTTGGAAAACATCTCCCCAAGAGAGGGGTTTTAAGAAAACAGGTTGTTTGGCAACCTTTAGAAAACATTTAATCCCTTTTTGAAAATAAACTCCGTTTTGGTCTTTTGAAAACAATGATCCTAGGTTTGGAGATTGGTTACGTGTAGGGAAGACACACTAAGCCTTCACCCTACCCCGCCCTTGCAGTACGTACATGTCTATTTACCCTAAATTCACCTATGAGAGTCTTCAACTAAAAAATGTCCAATCCTATTCATTTTAGAAAACAATTTTTAAAAAAGACATGATGCATGATATGTAAGTGCAAGAGAAGAAAGTTGAAAAGTAGATATAGAAATAGATTGATTTGAAATAAAAAGAAATTTGAAAAGATAGATTTGAAATTGGAAAGTTTTAGAAATTGAAAATAAGATTTGGAAATAGAAATTTGGAATTGGAAACTTGGAAGAGATTAGAAAATTGGAGACTTGAAAAAGGTTGTAACCGCACCCACGAGGGTTGCCTACGTATCCTTTTGGAGGAATCAGGTTAGTCGTAGTTCGGACAAGAGTCTGATAGAAAATAGAAGGTTTTGATTTAAAAAAGGATTTGATTTGAATTTAGAATAGAAGATTGGAAATTGAAATTTGGAATTGAAAGGATTAAGAAATTGATTTGGGAACGATTGAGGTTTAGGAATCCTAGACTTAAGAAGATAGGATTTAGGAAGTGTCCAAATTAGGAAAGGTTCGTTTTAGGAAGATTTCATGTTAGGAAAGTTTAGATTTAGAAAAATTACATTTTAGGAAAGGTTTCGAATTAAGAAGGTTTCAATTTAGGAAGGTTTTGGATTAAGAAATGTTTTGAAATAGGAAATGCTTCGTTTTAAGAAAGTTTTGAAATTGAAAAATTTTGAATTTGGAATGTTTTGAAATAGGGAAGTTTTGAAAGTTGGAAAGTTTAGAATTTAGAAAGTTTTTGAGTTTTAGAAATTCTTGAAGTTAGGAAAGGTTTGAGTTTAAGAAAGATTTGAAAACTTAGATTTGGAAAGTTAAGATTTGGAAATGGATGAAACTAGGAAAGGGTTGAATTAGGAAAGATTTGGAACCTTAAAGTTTAAGGAAAGATTTTTAGGTTCAAGTTTTGGAAACTTAAGATTTAGGAAAGTATAAGATTAGGAAGGATTGAATTAAGAAAGATTTGGAGTTGGAAAGATTGAGATTCCTATTTCCTAAAACAAAGGATTGGATTTTGTTTCTAAAAGAGAGGGTTTGATTTTGTTTCAAAAAATGGAGGATGGGATCTAGTTTCCGAAATGGGGAGATTGGATTTTGTTTCCTAAAGGGAAGATTGGATTTGACATGGATTTGGGAAGGGAAGTTTTAGAAACCCTAGATTTGGAAGACTATAGTTTTGATGTAGAAAATAAGTTTTGGAAACTTATGATTTTGGTGTGAAGAAGGAGATTTTGGAAACCTAGGTTTAAGCCAAGATTGAAAATCATGTTTTTAAGAAAGAAAATTAGGGTTTCCTAATCGTGGGTTCTGGGGCTTGACTTGGGCTCTAAGCAAAGAGATTTTGAAAAGTGAGTTTTTGGAAAGAAAAATTTTCGAAAAGAAATCCTGGAGAAGAGTTTTTAGAAAGGGAGATTTTTGGAAAGAAATCCTAGAGAGGAGTTTTAGAAAGAAGACTTTGGAAGAAGCTTTTAGGAAAGAGTTTTTCTAGGAAGAAAACCTAGGGAGCTCTTTTAGAAAGTGAATTTCAAGGAGAGTGTTTTTGAAAAGGTGTTTGAAAAAGATTTTTTAAAAAATAGATTTTTGGAGAGAATTTTTGAAAACAATTTTGAAAATGAGATTGGAGAGAGTTTTTAGAAAACATGTTAGAAAAGAGATTTTTAGGAGGAGATTTTTGAGAAGAGATTTTTTAGAAAGTATATAAAATATCTCACTTTCCTAAAGTAATTCTAACCATAAGAAGATTAGAACCACTTTAAGATAATGGTTTTGAAAACAACAATATTTTGAAAATATGGACCATATTGGTCACTTTAAATGTAACACTTTCTTAAAGCAACCCTAACCATGAGAAGGCTAGAATCACCCTAGGATTGTGATTTTGAAAACAAGTTTTGAAAAATAAGTTTTTTATGGAAGTTTTGAAAACAAGTTGTCGCGCTCAGATTTTTCGCACTCGATGAATACTCACACAAGTGGGAAAAATGTTGTACTCTCTCGTTAGAGTTCACCCTCCTAAAAGAATGAGTGCGACTAGGTTTGAATTGAAAATTGATTTGAATAAAGGGCTTTTGAAAAAGATTTGGAGTCGCCACCTAACTTGATTAAGGTGAGTTAGGTCACCTAAAAACTAAGAATAATCCGAAGACTACACTTAGGGTTTTTGGAAAACGATTTTGGAAAACATCCTCAAGAGAGGGTTTTTTAGAAAAATGGGTTGTTTGGCAAACTTTGGAAAACATTTAGCCCTTTTTAGAAATATAACTCTTGGTATTTGAAATCAGTGATCCTAGGTTCGGAGGTTGGTTACGTGTAGGGAAGACGCACTAAGCTATCACCTTACCCTGCCCTTTCGGTACCTACATGTCAATCTACCCTAGATTCACCTATGAGAGTCTTTAACCAACTATAATTCAATCCTATCCATTTTAGAGAAACAATGTTTAAAAAGAAGAAACTAACATGATGCATGATATGCAAGTGCAATAGAAGAGAATTGAAAAATAGATTTGGAAAGAGATTGATTTGATTTGAAAATAGATTTGAAGAGATGCAATTGAAATTGGAAAGCTTGAAAATTGATAGTAGAAATTTGGAAATAAAAATTTTGAAATTGGAATTTTAAAAATAGATTGGAATTTGAGATTTGAAAATATGGAGACCACACCCATGAGGGTGGAATTGAAAGTTTGAAAAGTGTTGTGACCACACCTATAAAGGTTGCCTACATATCTTTTTGGGGGAATCAGGTCAGTCGTAGTTCGGACCGGAGTCCGATTAAAAATAGAAGAGTTGATTTGAAGAAAGAGATTGAATTGGAAATTGGGTTTGATTTGAGACTAGAAGAGGAGATTGGAAATTGAAATTGAGAAGATCGGACTTTGATTTGAAGAGATAGATTTGGACTTGTTTTGAAAAAGAGAAGGTTTGAGAAAACCTAGGCTTAGGAAAGAGAAGAGACTTAGGAAAGATTTGACTTGGCTCGGAAGATTTGGAAAGGTTAGATTTTAAGAGATGTTCGAATTAGGAAAAGTCTGATTTAAGAAAGTTTCGAATTAGGAAAGTTTCATTTTTGGAAAGTTTTGAATTAGGAAAGTTTCATTTTTGGAAAGTTTTGAATTAGGAAAATTTTAGGTTTAAGAAAGTTTTCAACTTTAGGAAAGTTTTGAAATGGGAAAGTATTGAATTTGGAAATGTTATGAATTAAGAAAAGTTTAGTTTGAGAAAGGTTTAGAATTTGGAAAGTTTCAAATTAAGAAAGTTTTGAATTTTGGAATGTTTAAAAAAAGGGAAGTTTTGAATTTGGAAAGTTTTGAAAACAAGGAAGTTTTGAAAATAAGAAAGTTTCATTTTGGGAAAAGTTTGAAAAAGGAAAGTTTTTAGTTTAGGAAATGTTTAAATTAAGAAAGTTTTGAGTTTAGAAAAGTCTTAGATTTGGAAAGATGTTGAAGTTTTGGAAAGTTTAGAATTTGAAAAGATTTAGGGTTAGAAAGATTAAGATTTAGAAAGTTTTAGGGTTTTAGAAAATCTTGATATTAGGAAAGGTTTGAGTTTAGGAAGAGTTTGAAAACTTAAGTTTGAAAAGTTAAGATTTGAAAGGAGGGTAGAATTAGGAGAGGGTTGAATTAGGAAAGATTTTTATGTTCAAGTTTTGGAAACTTAAGATTTAAGAAAGTGGAGGATTAGGAAGGATTTGAATTAGGAAAGATTTGGATTTGGAAGGGATTGGATTTGGTTTCTAAAAGAAAAGATTTGACTTTGTTTCCAAAAACGGAGGACGGGATCTAGTTTCCTAAACGGGGAGATTTGATTCGGTTTCCTAAAGGGAAGGTAGGATTTGGCAAGGATTTGGAAAAGGAGATTCTAGAAACCCTAGTTTTGATAAATTATAGTTTTGACGTAGAAAATAGGTTTTGGAAACATGTATAGTTTGGATGTGAAAACAAGAGGTTTTAGAAACCTAGGTTTGGGGCAAAGTTTGAAAACCATGTTTTTGGGAAGAAAGTTAGGGTTTCCTAATTGTGGGTTCTAGGGCTTGATGTCGCGCCCAGATTTTTCGCACTCGAGGAATACTCACACAAGCGGGAAAAATGCTGTACTCTCTCGTTAGAACTCACCCTCCTAGAAGAATGAGTGCGACTAGATTTGAATTGAAAATTTGATTTGAATAAAGGGCTTTTGAAAAAAATTCGGAGTCGCCACCTAACTTGATTAAGGTGAGTTAGGTCACCTAAAAACTAAGCATAGTCCGAAGACTACACTTGGGGTTTTGAAAAACGATTTGAAAATATCTCCTCGAGGGAGGGTTTTTTTAGGTAAACAGGTTGTTTGGCAACCTTTGGAAAACATTTAGCCCTTTTTGGAAAAATAACTCCGTTTTGGTCTTTGAAAACAGTGATTCTAGGTTCGGAGGTTCGTTACGTGTAGGGAAGACGCACTAAGCTATCACCCTACCCCGCCCTTTCGGTACCTACATGTCAATCTACCCTAGATTCACCTATGAGAGTCTTTAACTAACTATAGTTCAATCCTATTCACTTTGGAAAAACAATGTTTGAAAAATATGATGCATGATATGCAAGTGCAAAATAAAAGAGATTTGGAGAATAGATTTAGAAAGAGATTGGTTTGATTTGAAAAATTGAAGTTGGAAAGTGTGAAAATTTGAAAATAGAAATTTGAAAATAGGAATTTTGAAATTGAAATTTTGAAAATAGATTGGAATTTGAGATTTGGAAAGATTTTGGAAACCGCACCCATGAAGGTGGAATTGAAAATTTGAAAAGTGTTGTGACCGCACCTATGAAGGTTGCCTACGTATCCCTTTGGGGGAATCAGGTCAGTCGTAGTTCGGACCGGAGTCCGATTGAAAAGATATGAGTTGATTTGAAGAAAGAGATTGAATTGAAAATTGAATTTGACTTGAAATTAGAGGAGGAGATTGAATTTGAGAAGATTGGACTTGCTTTCGAAAGCTTGATTTTGGAAAGACTTTGGTTTTAGGAAACCTAGACTTAGGAAAGAGAAGAGACTTAGAAAATATTTGACTTGACTTGGAAGGTTTAGGAAATTAGGGAAGATTGGATTTAGGAAATGTTTGAATTAGGAAAGGTTCAATTTAGGAAAGTGACATTTTTGGAAAGTTTTGAATTAGAAAAATTTTCATTTTAGGAAAGTTTTGAAATTGAAAACCTTCAAGTTTAGAAAGTTTTCAAAAAAGAAAAGGTTTTAAGATTAGGAAAGTTCCCAAATTAGGAAAGTTTTGGAATAAGGAAGTTTTGAAAATTGGAAAGTTTCGTTTTGGGAAAGGTTTGAAAAAGGAAAGTTTTCAGTTTAGGAAATGTTTGAATTAAGAAAGGGAAAGTTTTGAATTAAGAAAGCTTCATTTTAAGGAAGGTTTTGAAAAAAGGAAAGGTTTTGAAAATAAGGAAGTTTTGAAAATAGGAAAGTTTTGGATTTGGAAAGATGTTGAAGTTTTGGAAAGTTTAGAATTTAGAAAGCTTGGAAGTTTAGAAAGATTTAACCTAAGAAAGTTTTGAATTTAGGAAACTTTGGATTTGAAACGATTTGAAATTCGGAAAGTTTAGGATTTAGAAAGTTTTAGAGTTTAGAAAGATTTAAGATTTTAGAAAGTCTTGAAATTAAGAAAGGTTTGAATTTAGGACAAGTTTAAAAGCTTTGAATTTAGAAAGTTAAGATTTGGAAAAGGGGTTGAATTAGGAAAGATTTTTATGTTCAAGTTTTGGAAACTTGAGATTTAGGAAAATGGAAGATGAGGAATGATTTGAATTAGGAAAGAGTTGGATTTTAAAATTTAAGGAGAGGTTTAAAGTTTAAACTTAGGAAACTTATGGTTTAGGAAGGTAGGAAATTAGGAAGGTTTGGATTAGGAAGGGATTGGATTTGGTTTTTAAAAGAGAAATGTTGGATTTTATTTCCAAAAACGGAGGACGGGATCTAGTTTCCTAAACGGGGAGATTGGATTTGGGAAGGATTTGAAAAGGGAGATTCTAGAAACCCTAGATTTGGAAAATTATAGTTCCGGCGTAAAAAATAGGTTTTGGAAACATGTATATTTTTTATGTGAAAACATGAGGTTTTGGAAACCTAGGTTTGGGGCAAAGTTTGAAAATCATGTTTTTAGGCAGAAAATTTAGGGTTTCCTAATTGTGGGCTCTAAGGCTTGACTTGGGCTCTAAGAAAAAAGGATTTTTAGAAAGTGCGTTTTTGAAAACGAAGGTTTTGGAAGGAAAACCTAGAGGGGAATTTCTAGAAGGAAGATTTTAGAAAAGAGAGTTTTTGGAAAGATTTTTAGGAGAAATTTTTAGGAAGGTGAATCTAGGGAGTGTTTTTAGAAAGAGATTTTAAAGAGAAGGAGTTTTGGAGAGGAGTTGAAAAAGGGAATTTTGAAAAAAATAGATTTTGGAAGGGAGTTTTTGAAAACAATTTTAAAGAGGGGAGTTTTAGGAAAGCATGTTGAAAAAGAGATTTTTAAAGAGAGTTTTTAGAAGGTGTAAAAACATCTCACTTTCCTAAAGCGATTCTAGCCATAAAAGGGCTAGAACCACTTTAAGAAAGTGGTTTTGAAAACAAGGTTTGAAAATATAGACCAAAAGATCACTTTTAATATAACACTTTCCTAAAGCAACCCTAGCCATGGAAAAGCTAGAATCACTCTAGAACTGTGGTTTTGAAAACAAGTTTTTGAAAAAGAAATTTTGATGCAATTTTGAAAAACAAGTTTTAAAACGTTTTGAAAAACAACTTTGAAAACGGTTTTTGGAAGATGCAAGACTATGATATGCACAATGCAATTTGGGGTCGTGAACATACAAGGCTAAGGCTTCACCACATAATCAAGGGGGCCGGACCCACGTGGTCTTTGGTTAGACTAGAAGAAAGCCCCCGACACGGTGACTCTCCAACAGTCCAATCCTACACATGGACCGGGAATCCCCTTGTTTCAAGCATGCAAAGAAAGGGGGGGGGGGGGGGGAAGAGATGGGGGATTAAAATAGAGAAAACCCAAGTGGGTTGGAGAGAGAAGAGAGAGGGGGAGAGTGCAGAAAATTAAAGAGAAAGCCTACCTTGTTTCTTGTTTATTTTGCGCGCCGTGCAGTCTTCGATCTTCGGTCTTCGGTCTTGATCTTCACCTTCAGTCTTCAAGGATTGTCTTCAAGCTTTGGATGGCTGCTCTTCAAGTCTTCAAAGAGTGGTTGAAGGCTAGTGTATGAGTGTATGGGGGAGTGTATGAGTGTATAGGAGGCTAGGGTTTGTGTATAGTGGCTAGGGTTTGGGAAAACCTAGGGAGGCTAGGGTTTTGGAGGTGCTCAAGCTCTGTATATCGAAATATGAGATTCTTAGGTTAAGTTTTCAGACCCTTTTTACGTTGAACGAGGCTCTGTATTTATAAAAGTTGGACAAGCCTGCGCCTGTTGCAGTGGCGCCAGGCCATTTTTTGGCTTGGCGCCACTACTAGTGGTGCCAGCCAATTAGGAAAGATTTAAGGTCGGCAAGCAACGTATCTTTGACTAGATTTGGGCGCCTGTACTAGTGATTACCATGTAAACTATAGCCTGGCTTCACTAGGAGTGACTCCGGAAAGTCCGGGAATGATTTGAAGGAGCCGGGAATGACTCGGAAGGCCGGAAGGGAGCAGGAACACTTAAAACAGTGTCCTGGAGGTATTTGACTTGGAAAGTGAGGATAAGGTGGGTCGGAAAAGTTGACTGGGCCTTTAGGGGCAAAACGGTCAATCGGGCCGGAAAACTGCCGGGGTGAACCCGGATTGTCCTGGAAAAAGACTTGGGATCTGGAAACATTATTTAGAATGTTCCCAGAGGTTGCCGGTTTGATTCCCAGAGCCGGCATGGTCGGAAAAGGAGACCGACCTACTAAGGGCAAAACGGTCATTTTGTACCGGGTTTGCCGGAACTGACTCAGAATGATCCGAAAAGGTAAAGGAAGGTTGAGAATACTCTAAAAAGTATTCTCGGGACATTACCGATTTGATACCCAAAGCCGATGTGGTCAAAGAAGGAGACCGGCCCTCAAGGGGCAAAACAGTCATTTTGTACCGGGTTGGCCGGAACTAACTCGGAATGATCCGGAAAGGTAAAGGAAGGTTGAGAATACTATAAAAAGTATTCTCGGGACATTACCGGTTTGATACCCAGAGCCGGTGTGGTTCCCAGGGTGTTCGGATGCCTAGGGGCAAAATGGTCATCTTGACCAGAAAGTCTCGGAAAAGGTCCTAAGGGTAGTTTGGTCATTTTCCATCGAAGTGGGCTAACAGCCACTGGTGTTGACCTAGGTTTTGAGTGTTTCCGCCACTCTCACGGTGTGAGTATTTCCGCTACTCGGACGGGGTTTGATGATTTGTGAGTATTTCCACTACTCGGACGGGGTTGATGATTTGTGAGTATTTCCGCTACTCGGACGGGGTTGATGATTTGGGAGTATTTCCGCTACTCGGACGGGGTTGAGTATTTTCGCTACTCTAACGGGTTTGTGAGTATTTCCGCTACTCTAACGGTTCTGTGAGTATTTCCGCTACTCTAACAGTTCTGTGAGTATTTCCGCTACTCTAACGGTTCTGTGAGTGTTTCCGCCACTCTAACGGTTTTGTGAGTGTTTCCGCCACTCTAACGGTTTTGTGAGTAGTTTTGCTACTCAGACCGTCTCGAGGAATAAACTGTCCCGAGAGTGGGACTGGAAGGGGTCTTACCGTCTCTGAAGAGACGTGCCTAGATTGGAGCCGTCTCGAGGAATAAACTGTCTCGAGAGTGGGATTGGAAAGGGGTCTTACCGTCTCCGAAGAGACGTGCCTGGGTTTTGAGTGTTTCCGCCACTCTAACGGTTTTATAAGTATTTCCGCTACTCTAACGGTTTTGTGAGTGTTTCCGCCACTTTAACGGTTTTGTGAGTAGTTTTGCTACTTGGACCGTCTCGAGGAATAAACTGTCTCGAGAGAGGGATTGGAATTAAAATAAGAAAGGACAATGCCCCTAAGGGCATTTTGGTCATTTTGCCTCTATTTGGGCCTAACAGGCCTGCGAAGTGATGGAAAGACGGAATTTGGACCTAGAGGGTTAGATTCGATAGGAATATGCCCAAAATGACTTGAAAACAAGTCTGGACGGAGTGTAGACTGCCGAGCGGTCAAAAATGGGGTGCTTACACTTGACTTGGGCTCTAAGGAAAGAGTTTTTGGAAAGCGCGTTTTTAGAAACGAAGGTTTCCTAGAAAGGAATCCTAAGGAGGAACTTTTGGAAAGTGAATTTGAAGAGGGAGTTTTTGGAAAAAGATTTTAAAGAGAAGGAGTTTTGGAAAGTGTGTTTTTGGAAACATAGATTTTGGGAAGAAAAATCCTAGAGGGGAGTTTCTAGAAGGAAGATTTTTGGAAAGAGAGTTTTTTAGAAAGATTTTTGGAAGGAGATTGTTGGAGAGAGTTTTTTAGGAAAGTGAATTTAGGAATTGCTTTTAGAAAGTGAATTTTGAGGAGAAAGAGTTTTTGGAAAGGAGTGGAAAAAGGGAGTTTTGAAAAATAGATTTTGGAAGGGAGTTTTTGAAAACCATTTTGGAGAGGAGAGTTTTAGGAAAGTATGTTGAAAAGAGATTTTTAGGAAGAAAGACTTTTTGAAAAGAGAGTTTTTAGAAGGTGTAAAAACATCTCACTTTCCTAAAGCAATTCTAACCATAAGAGGGCTAGAATCGCTTTAGGAAAGCGGTTTTGAAAACAGCAAGATTTGAAAATATGGAACGAAAAGGTCACTTTTAATGTAACACTTTCCTAAAGCAACCCTAGCCATGGAAAGGCTAGAATCACCCTAGAATTGTGGTTTTGAAAACAAGTTTTTGAAAAAGAGATTTTGATGCAAGTTTGAAAACGTTTTGAAAAATAACTTTGAAAACGGTTTTTGGAAGATGCAAGACTATGATATGCACAATGCAATTTGGGGTCGTGAACATACAAGGTTAAGGTTTCACCACATAACCAAGGGGGCCGAACCCACGTGGTCTCTAGTTAGGCTAGAAGAAAGCCCCCAACACGGTGACTCTCCAATAGCCCAATCCTACACATGGACCGGGAATCCCCTTGTTTCAAGCATGCAAAGAAAGGGAGGGAAAGAGATGGGGGATTAAAATAGAGAAAACCCAAGTGGGTTAGGAGAGAGAAGAGAGAGGGGGGAAGTGCGAAAATTTAAATAGAAAGCCTACCGTATGTCTTCTTTATTTTGCGCGCCTTGCTTGTCTTCAATCTTCGGTCTTCGGTCTTTGTCTTGATCTTCACCTTCAGTCTTCAAGAGTTATCTTCAAGCTTTGGATTGCAGCTCTACAAGTCTTCAAAGGATGGTTGAAGGCTAGTGTATGAGCGTATGGGGGAGTGTATAAGTTTATAGGAGGCTACGGTTTGTGTAGGGTGGCTAGGGTTTGGAGAACCTAAGGAAACTAGGGTTTTGGAGGTGCTCGAGCTCTGTATATCTAAATATATGATTTTTAGGTTAAGTTTGCAGACCCTTTAAACGTTGGAGGAGGTTCTGTATTTATAGAGGTTGGACAACACTGGTGCCTGTTGCAGTGGCGCCAGGCCAAATTTTACACTTGGCGCCACTACTAGTGGCGCCAGCCATTTAGGAAACATTTAAGGTCGGCAAGCAACGTATCTTTGACTAGATTTGGGCGCCTGTACTAGTGACTACCATGCAATTTTTAGCCTGGCTTCACTAGGAGTGACTTCGAAAAGTCCGAGAATGATTTGAAGGAGCCGGGAATGACCCGGAAGGCCAGAAATGAGCTGGAACACTTAAAATAGTGTCCTGGAGGTATTTGACTTGAAAAGTGAGGATAAGATGTGTCGAAAAGGTTAACCAGGCCTTCAGGGGCAAAACGGTCAATCTGATCGGGAAACTGCCGCGACAAACTCGGACTGTCCCGGAAGAAGACTTGTGATCTGAAAACATTATTCAAAATGTTCCCAGAGGTTGCCAGTTTGATTTCTAGAGCCGGCGTGGTCAGAAGAGGTGACCGGCCCACTAGGGGCAAAATGGTCATTTCGCACCGAGTTTGCCGGAACTGACTCGGAATGATTCGGAAGGATAGAGGAAGGTTGAGAATACTATAAGAAGTAATCTTAGAGGATTACCGGTTTGATACCAAAGCCGGTGAGGTCGGAAAAGGAGACCGGCCCACTAGGGGCAAAACGGTAATTTAGCTTTAAGTGGGCCCTACAGGCCCGAGAAGCGACTGGTGGACTAAATTTAAGTTAAAAAGGTGGGCTTAGAGTCTAAATATGCATGTGATGTGTGAAAGTGAGCTTGGTCAGCTCGGAGATTGCCGAGCGGGCAAAAATGGGGTGCTTACACAAGTTTAATGCAAGTTTTGAAAACGAGTTTGAAAACGAATTTTGGAAGAACGCAGGATCATGACATGCACAATGCAATTTGGAGTCGTGAACATACGAGGTTAAGGCTTCACCACATAATCAAGGGGGCTGAACCCACATGGTCTCTGGTTAGACTAAAAGAAAGCCCCCGACACGGTGACCTTCTAATAGCTTAATCCTACATATGGACCAGGAAATCCCTTGTTTAAAGCATGTAAAGAAAGGGGGGGAAGAAGATGGGGGACTGAAATAAAAGAAAACCCAAGTGGGGTTAGGAGAGAGAAGAGAGGGGGAAGATGCGTAAACTTAAAGAGAAAGCCTACCTTATGTCTTGTTTATTTTGCTTTGCTTTGCGCGCTTTGCTTTGGTCTTCGCTTCAGTCTTCGTCTTAATCTTCATCTTGATCTTCGAGTGTTTGCTTCGATTTTCAAGAGCTTCAGATTGCAGCACTTCATGTCTTCAATAGAGGCTTTAGAGGCTAGTGTATGAGTATAGGAGAGTGTGTATGAGTGTATGAGGGTGTATATGAGTGTATAGGAGGTTGGGGTTTGGAAAACCTAATGAAGCTAGGGTTTAGGGAGGCAATGAGCTCTGTATATCAAAAAGTAGAGTTTTTAGACTGAGTTTGCGAACCTCTTTCATGCTAGAGGAGGCTTTGTATTTATAGACAATGGAATGACCTGGTGCCTGTTGTAGTAGCACTAGGCCAAAAATGCTTTTGTAGCTACTAGGAGTGGCGCCAGCCAGTTAGGAAAGTTTTCAGGTTTGTAAGCAACGTATTTTCAAAAGATTTGGGCTCCTGTACTAGTGACTACCATACAATTTTAGCCTGGCTTCACTAGGAGTGACTCCGGAAGATTTGGGAAAGATTTCAAGGGACCGAGAATGACCCGGAAGGCTGGAAAGGGACAGGAACACTTAGAATAGTGTCCCGGAGGTAATGAACTTGAAAAAGGATGTCAGGGTTTGTTGGAAGGGTTGACCGAGCCATTAGGGGGCAAAACGGTCAATCGGGCCGAAAAGTTGCTGGGATAGACTTGGAATGTCCCGGAAGAAGACTCGAGGTTTGAAAACTTTATTTAGAATGTCCCAGAAGGTTGCCGGTTTGATACCCAAAGCCGGTGTGGTCAGAAAAGGCGATTAGCCCACCAGGGGCAAAATAGTCATTTCACACCGAGTTTGCCAGAACTGACTCAGAACGATCTGAAAAGATAAAGGAATGTGGAGAATACTATAAAAATCATTCACGGGAGGTTACCGGTTTGATACCCTAGCCGGTGTGGTCCTCGGGGCGCTCGGATGTTTAGGGGCAAAATGCTCATCTTGGCCGGAAAGTCTCGGAATTGGCCCGAAACTGACTAGAAGGCACCTAATCATGCCGGATCGTCTCTAACAGGATCTTGGAATAGTGGACTTACTGTTCTGGGGACTTAGGTATTATTTCAAGAAAAGTGCCAGAAAGTGGCCCTAGGGGTAGTTTGGTCATTTTTTATCGAAGTGGGCTAGCAGGCACTGGTGTTAACCTAGGTCTTGAGTGTTTCCGTCACTTTGACGGCGGTCCCTTGATATAGGGGTTTGTTGGCAATTCCTTATATCGACCTGTTTGCGAGTACTTTCGCTACTATGAAGGTTGCGATGTTTGCGAGTACTTCCGCTACTCTAACGATTCGTGGTCATTCCTAAGACTGCTTGATCTCGAAAAGCTACTAAAGGGACTTAGCGCTTGATAAATTGACCCTCTCAAAAAGCGTGCTAAAACAGACATTTGTGCATTGGCGGGCTAGCAGGCGCCTAAGGTGGACCATTCTACCATCTGGACTTGGGGTCTCGTCCCAGTCGATAGGTTTAAAAGGACTTACCATTCCGAAAAGACTTTCTTCGGAAACGTGTCGAACATGATAGACTTACCATCTTGAGAAACTAACTTTCTTGAGAGAGGGATTGTAATTGGAATTGGACTTGAAAAAGGGGACTTACCGTCTTTGAGAAGACGTGCTTGATTTGGAATTGGACTGAACAACGCCTCCAAGGGCGTTTTGGTCATTTTGCCTTTATTTAGGCCTGGTGGGCCAGCGAAACGATGAATCGACTGGATTAGGCTTGGAAAGTTTATTTGACTCAAAATATATCCCCCTTGACTTGAATACAAGTCTGGACGGACTGTAGACTTCTGAGCGGTCAAAAATTGGGTGCTTACAACCGGGAGTGTTCATTTAAACTTTGTCTCGATAATTGAGCCAAACGGAAAGGTTTCGGTGGAATCGGTTGCACCCATGACATTCTCCTGGAGTTTCTCATGAGTTTTTGTGTTTTCAAGAAGTTTGAATGGTGCTCGAAAGTGTGGGATTTCGTCTTAGGAAATGTGCATAAAATGGCATTTCTATGGAGCGTCTGTGATATGCTTCGCGGGGGTTCAAAAGTAGCTATTTTTGTGCTGCATGATCGAGGCCTTTGGTAAGCGATCTCTCCGATTGGACCGCTCTGATTGAAAGTACTCAGGAAATACTTTCGGGAACTCCCTAATTTTCACATTTCTTAAGTCGTTTAACGGTGCGTTTTAATCGAGGAATTGGAGAAAAAATTAACATTGGCGAAGCGTCTGCAAGACGCTCCAAGGGTTGCTGAAAGTTGTGGTTTTTGAGCCATACGATGACGAGCTTCGGGAAACGATCTATCCGATCGAGCCGTATCAATGGAAAGACCAGTGAACGAGCTTTCAAAAATTCCCTGGCTTACACATTTCTCAAGTCATTTGACGGTGCGTTATAACCAAGGAATCAGGGGAAAAGGCAATTTAGGAGGAGCGTCTGCGAAATGCTCCAGGAAACTCTTATTGAGTCATGGGTGTTTAATGTCGTAAGGTTCTTCTTAGGTTAAATAGGGGCGTATAGTTAGGCCTGCTGTTTAGCGACCTAAGATCGGTATTTTTTTGGGGCGCATTTGTGTTGTTAGGGGCAAAATGGTTATTTTGGCTGGTTTAAGCTGAAAATGGTCAGCCGAAATGGGATCGGAATTGGACCGGATGGCGTGTAGAGTATGCCTAACCGTTTAGTAACATTTTAAAAGGGTGGACTTACTATTTTGAGGGATTTTGAACTATCCCAAAACGTGCATAGGGGGCTAAGGGGTAGGTTTGGTCATTTTTCACTGAGTCGGGCTAGTAGGCACTGGTATTGACCTAGGTGTTGGTTCCCGAGGCCACCTGATCTCGGAAAACTACCTATGCGGTGTTGGTCCTTAAGAATGCTTGGCCTTAGAGAGCTACCTGTAGGGTGGTGTTGGTTCTTGAGAACGCCCGATCTCAGAAAGCTACCTGTGAGGGTGGTGTTGGTCTCCGAGAACGCCTGGTCCCGGAGAACTACCGAATGACGGACATTCTACATTGGCAGGCTAGCAAGCACTAGGAGTGAAATGTCTGGAATTTGATAAGGTATACTTACACACAACTATACATTTATAAAAGGTAGTATTCTTACCTTTTTATCTCAAGCTTCCCAACTCAAAAAATGGCTTCCCAAGCTTGGATTGAAGTTCTTCAACTCTCCTCTTCCTTCCCTCTTCTTCTCCTTCTTCTTCTTCTTCTTCATCACGGCAGCTTGTGTGTACGTGTTTTATGTCTTACGGGTATGTGTGTGTAGGTAAAAGATGATACACATGGAAAATAATCCTATGTGTCTCACACCAAGACTTAAGTTACAATTCAACTCCCAATTGGTCACTTAGACCTAAAAGACGCAGTAAATAATATTAAATAACACAAACACTATAAATTTACATAAATGAAAGAAATTAATAGGTTCAGAGTATTACATCCTTCCCCCCTTAAACTAGTTTGGTCCGTAAACTTGCTACAAGCCATCATTCAAATAAGAAGGGATAACACTCCCAGATCTTGTCTTCACATTCCTAAGTGGTTGGAATTACCTTATTCCTAAGAACTTGGTCACGGCAGTCAAGAATTTCCATCGGTCTCTCAACGTAGCTTAAATCTTCATTCACGGCCAAAGAATAGTGATCAATCACGTGCGCTAAGTCGTGAACATACCTCTGTAGCATGGAAACTTGAAAAATGTCATGACCTTGCGAAAGTTCCGGTGGAAGAGCAATACAATAAGCAATGGTTCCATCTCGTTGAAGAACTTCAAACGGTCCAATGTACCTTGGACTTAACTTTCCCTTCTTGCCAAAATGATTTATCCCCTTGGAAGGAGACACCTTCAAGAACACGTGGCTCTCTTCTTCAAACTCTAAGTCCTGTCTTCTCACGTCGACATAACTCTTTTGGCGACTTTGAGCAGTTTACAGTCGTTTTTGGATTATCTTGATCTTGTTGGTGGTCAGTTGCATAATCCCTGGCCCTACAATCTGTCGCTCTCCTATTTCTGTCCAACAAACTAGAGATCTACATTTCCTTCCATAAAGTGCTTTAGAGGGTGCCATCCCAATGCTCGTATGAAAGCTGTTGTTGTAGGTGAACTCCATGAATGGCAAGTGTGTCTCCCAATTTCCTTGAAAATCAAGTATGCATAGCCGCAACATGTCCTCCAAAGTTTGAATGGTCTTTTTCGATTGCCCATCCATCTGTGGATGGAAAGCGGTGCTAAAGTTCAACTCAATGCCCAAGGCTCTTTGCAAACTCTTCCAAAACTTTGACACAAATCTCGGGTCTCGATTCAACACTATCGAAATCAACTTACTGTGCAATCGAATAATCTCGGCAATGTAGATGGTTGCATACTTCGACAAGGAAACGTAGTCTTCCCTGGCAAGAAATGTGCAGACTTGGTAAGACAATCCATGACAACCCAAATGGCATTACAGCCTCGTGGCGAGTTCGGCAATCTAATGATGAAGTCCATGGTGATGTTCTCCTATTTTCATTTTGGTATCGGTAGAGGTTACAATAATCCCGCCGGCCTTTGATGTTTCGCATTCACTTGTTGGCGTTGTAGGCTTCACGACATGAACTCAACTATCTCATTCTTCATCCCCGGCCACCAAAACATCTTTTTCAAATCTTGATGCATCTTTGTGCCTCTTGGATGCATAGTAAACTTTGTATTATGGGCTTCCTCTAAAACTTGCCTCTTGATCTCAGGATATCTAGCACACATAAACGGTTCTTGAACTTTAGAGCTCTGTTCTGCAAACTGAAGTTGGGTTTCGAATTCGCTCCCAACTCTTTATAGATTTTTCATAGATAGAGGTCTTCCGGTTTCTGTTGTCTTACCACTTCTATCAATGCCGACTGAGCGATCATGGCGGCAAGCATCATATAGGTGCCCAATGCAACAATTTCAATCTCCGATCTTTCTAGGTCAATAAGCAAAGGTTGTTGTGATGTAACAAGGCATGCTAGTTCGGCGGTTGACTTCTGGCTCTAGGCATCGGCCACCATATTGGCCTTGCCCAGATGGTACTAAATGAGAACATCGTAGTCTTTGATCAACTCGAGCCATTTTCTTTGTCTCATGTTCAGCTCCCTCTGTGTGAAAAGATACCTCAAATTCTTATGGTCGGTGAAGATTTCACATGTGACTCCATACAAGTAATGGCACCAAATCTTCAAGGTAAACACCATTACTATTAACTTAAGATCATGCATCGGGTAGTTCTTCTCATGTGGTCTCAATTGTCTCGATGCATAAGCAATCACCTTCCTGTGTTGCATCAAAACACATCCCAACCCTCGATGTGAAGCGTTGTTGTAGATGGAAAAAACGTCAGTCCAGGAAGGTAAGGTTAGAATCGGTGCAGACACCAATCGATTCTTCAATATTTGGAAACTCTTTTCCCTCTTCTCATTCTATTCAAATGGAATATTCTTTCGTGTGAGTTGCATGAAAGGAGTTGTAATCTTGGAGAAGTCCTTTACAAATCTTCGGTAATACCCAAATAAGCTCTTGAAACTTCTGACTTCAGTTACATTCGTCAATCTCAACCAATTCACAATGGCTTCGACCTTGTAAGGGTCAACAAACACTCCATCTATACTGATAATGTGTCCCAAAAATGCCACACTTGGTAGCCAAAACTCACACTTCTTTAATTTGGTGTATAACCTCCTGTCCCACAGAATCTGGAGGACCATCCTCTAGTGGTGCTCATGTTTTGCAAGACTCTTAGAATACACCAAAATATCATTAATAAACACAATAAAAAAATCATCAAGGAAGGGTTTGAAAACCCAATTCATCAAATCCATGAATGCAGCAGGTGCATTAGCTACTCCGAACGGCATAACCAAAAACTCATAATGACCATATCTGGTCCAAAAAGCCTTCTTCTCTACATCGCTAGCCTTGACCTTTAGTTGGTGATAACCTAACCTTGGGTCAATCTTCGAAAATACTTAGGCTCCCAGAAGTTGATCAAACAAATCATCCTCTCTTGGCTATGGATACTTATTCTTAATGGTGACCTTGTTCAATTCCCAATATTCGATGTATAATCTCATAGTTTCGTCTTTCTTCTTCATAAATAACATAGGAGCACCCCAAGGTGAGACAATAGGATGAATGAATCCCTTTTCTAATAAGTCTTGGAGTTGAACCTTCAACTCCTTCAACTCTAAAAGGGACATACGGTAAGGAGCTTTGGAAATGGGTCTAGTACTTGGATTATGGACAATGTAAAACTCAATTTCCTGGTCCACCAAGGAACCAGGTAACTCATTGGGAAAGACATCGGGAAATTCCCAAACTACATGAATGTCTTCCAAGGATGGTGGGGAAACGTGTGTGTCAAAAACGCTACATAAGAATGCACGATTCCCTTTTTGAATTAAACGACGAGCTTATATGGATGAAATGAGATAGGGAGAAGGCATAACACCCATTCCCTCGAATACTAGCCCCGAATGGGAAGAAGAGTGAAACACAACTCGTTTAAGTTCACAATCAATAATGGCACGATGAGAAGATAACCAATTCATTCTTAAGATGACATCAAAGCTATGCATTTCTAGGGTATGAAATTTACAAACATGGGCACATCGTTGACAAGAATCTCATAAGCATTATAAACCTTATCACATGACATGGAATCCCCGGATGTCAACGATACTATCAAAGCATAATCAAGAGGTATCGGGGATGTATACAAATATTGAGCAAAAAGATATGAGACAAAAGAGTGTGTGGAACCGGAATCAATAAGGACATGTGCAAGTTGACCACAAACAAGGAGTATACCTGACACCACTAAGTCGGTAGTTGGGATGTTTCCCGGAACAAGTGCAAAAGCTCGTCCTTGCTGCGGTTGATTCTCCTTCCTATTGGTCGTAGACTGCTGAACTGAGGCTGATATTGATGCCCCAGACCCTTGTGCTCTATTCTTTATTGGACAATCCTTCACTTGGTGTCTTTCTTGGCCGCACCCAAAACAAGCTCTACTTCCCAAATGACATATGCCCTAATGCTTCTTCTGACAAGTCAGGCACGTCGGCATCTCATTGGTCGTGTTGCCTCCTCAGCTCAAGGTATTCCCCTATGGGGTGGATGAGTTCTCACTTGAAGATCTAGAACTTTGTCGTTTTAAACTTTGCCCTTTGCTTGGGTTACTTCCTGACCTCTTCTTATTATTCTTTCAATATTGGGACATTTTATTAAGTGCCCTCTCAGTGATCACTGCTCGTTATACCACTTCTTGATGGGTCCCTAGTTGTAATATATCCACTTTCTTGTGAATGTTCCACCATAACCCTGTTTCAAACTTCCTCACCTTGCGAGCTTCTAACGAGACAATGTGTACAGTGTATCATGATAACTCCATGAATTTGGCATTGCACTCTGCCACAGTCATACTTTCTTGAGTCAAACTAAGGAATTCTATAGTCTTCTGGTCTCTGACAGTCTCAGGAAAGTATTCTTCATTGAAAACTTCCAAAAATTTAGGCCACAACCATAGTGGCTCTGTTACTTTCTTCAGCTTCTAGCAAACAAGTGCAGCTCCTTTGAAGGTCAAGATGGCAAAGGTCACTTTATGTTTATCCGTGCAAGGCAACACTTCAAATATCCTCTTAATTCCCAAAAGCCAAGATTCTGTGGCCATGGGATTGGGAGGTCCCTGAAAAGTTGGAGGCTTCAACTGTTGAAGCAGCTTAATGGTAGTACATGCCATAGCTTTTGCTCTGGGCACATGTGCTATTGGTTGTTCCAGTGCATTGGCAGTGTTGCTATGAGCACTTTAAACCACTTGCACAAGCCCAGCCAAGATCCTTTCTATACGGTTAATTTGTCCTTCGAGCAATTCGGCCCCTTTACGGCCTCCTCTTCTTAGCGGCATGGTTAGCTATACATGCACAACAAGTTGTTAAGCATTGAACATAACACTATGCATATTACACCTTGGCACATTTTTATACACATAGTATGCATATGCATACGCATAGCACATATTCAAGCCAATCCAAGATTTCATATCTAGACTCGACTCAATCTTACGGTGTCAACCTATAGCTCTGATTCCACGCTTGCTAGGGATTTATACTAAAAGACATGCTTTGTGTAATGGCTTTAGTATTTATTAATAAATTAGTTATTCCATTTTAATGAGAACCTGTGTGAGCAATGTTTGCCTTGCATTATTTATTTAATGATTGTGCATGTGTGTCTCTTATTCTATATAGTAGATGATTTGATGTCTAAAGTACGACTTACACACGAAAGATCAAATCATCAGTTCTTATGGAATATAAACTTATCGTTCACAATCTTAGATAGAACTGGACACACCATCAATAGGACTGTAGCACAAGGTTTTAATAGGTCTGTCTTGACTATAGGAAATGGCATAATTCCAATTTCTTGCACTAGTACACTTTGTGTGTATTGAATAGGACCGTGTTGAGATAATTATTTTTATATTGACTATATAAAACAATTAATACCTTATGATTATTATAAGTATTTATGCTCTTAATCCTAATACAATAAATAGACAACATGCATGTAGTGTTTATTGTTTTGATTCACAGAAGAGTGAGATTCTTTATCGGTCAATAAACTCAGTAAGTTGGACAATAACATTACGTGTGTGGTGAATATTAATTATTGATGGAATCCACGTCCCGATATAGGGATTGATGATACCCCCTTAAGGAAGCTTATAAGTTTTGATTATGTCAAACCCTGGAGGTGGATTATGAATCCAACATATCAAATAAGTTAAATGTAAGGTCTCAAGGAGTTAAATAAGTCTATTAAATTTAATTATCAGTAATTTAATTTAATAGACGGGTATCTATAATCTTAATGTGGGGAGATAAATAAGTATTTAATAATATGGAGCTCAAAATATAATTCCTAGTATGACAGGGAGTGCAATTATAATTCATTAGTGGTATAAATTATAATTTCCATAAATAAAAATTAATCCTAGTTGGATTATGAATCCTTATTTGCTTAGGAAGCCCTAGTTATATTAATCCTATGGTCCCTGTTGTATCCTCTATATATACGTACATTAAAAGCAACAAGGGTTACGCTTGCTCATAATTGAGAGATACACGTTTTATGAGGAAGAGAAACCCTAGCAGTTGTGAGCCCACTCTCTTTGGAGTAAGGCGTATACGAGAGATACAACAGAAGTCCGAAGGTTGAGTTCGAGCAACTGATTCGTGTTTGTTGCTGTTGTTTATTATTCGGGATCGATCCAGAGAGATCTTGGAGGTATGATTCTAATCACGTAGATTAGGCTATGCTAATCAGATCAGAATTTTTGGTATTATGCGTATGCACTACAGCCAAGTCGTGAAAAATTCTACAGTCCCCAACAATGCTCTCTTACCCCAAAATCTGGCCTATGCAGATGTAGGGTACATGACCGGCCAGTAGCTTAGCTACCCAAGGCCACATTACATAAACAGGATGAACACTTGTGCATAATCATCTAAAATGAAGCATAATTGCAAAAATAGATTTTTCTTTTATAACATGAAATATAGTTTGTGTCGTACATGGCAGAGTTGTACCTAATCTAAAACATGACATACATGTGGGCCTAGTCAAGTCCGCCAAAGTTATAATTGTAAACACCCCATTTTTGCTCGCTCGGCAATCTCCGGCCCAACCAGATCTAATTCTCAAACAATCATAATACATGCAAACTTAAGACAAGCCTTTCAAACTCAAATCCAGTCAACTAGTCACTTTCCGAGCCCACCAAGCCCAAATGAAGCCATAAACATCATTCTAGGCAGCTTTATTGGACCGGGCGGTCTTGGAAACCAACACCACCCAGGTAGCTTCCCGAGATCAGGCGATCTCGGGGACCAAGGTGATGTCTTTGGTGACTCTTTTGAGTCCCATTTGGTTAGATTTTGAAATCATAGAAGCATATATTGATGGATTTAGAATTGGGGTTTGAAAATCCTCATTTTTGTGTATGTTATTATTTGAGCTTCAAATGTTAGTTCCCTTTGAATTTCTTGTTTAGAGTGTCTCATTTTGAGTTATTGTGGTCTTCTTGGGTCAACCTTTGGACCTTAGAAGTATTTGAAGAGTTTGGAAAAGATTTGATGAAGTTTGGTTTTGATTTGAGTAAGATTTGGAGATTTTCAGGCTAGAATAGTGTATTTTCATGTTTTTCTCAACAAGCTGTCAACACATGGACCTCAGGTGTCAATACGTGTCCAGGGAGCTCACAATTTCATTTTTTGAGCAAGGTGTTGACACATTGCCCTCAAGTGTCGACACACGCATCTAGATTGCTCACAGCTCAAACACTATTTAGTAAAACGGGCATAACTTGCTCTAAAAAACTTGGATTGATGCACCGTTTGAAGTATTGGAAAGTAGACTCATAAACCTTCGTACCCATTTAAAGTTTGTACTCTAATTTCTTATTGATTGCGAGTTACAAAATTTTAAAGTTGACCCAACATTTCTGCCAACAACATTATTTTGTAGAATTTTAGTCCATTTTTTCATGAGACATAACTTCTTCATTCGAAATGTATGTTCGACTCATGGCCTATCAAATTAAAGGTCTTTAAACCTATTTTAAAATTAAATTAACCTAGACTGAAGGCTCATCATTTTAATGTGAATGAAATGAAGTGAAAGAGTCGGTGTTTAGGAATTCATGTTTCAAATCTTAACTTTTATGTTCTTGTTTTGCTTTGGGGTCTTGTGTTTAATGCCTCCATGTATTGTATGTGTAGGAATACCCTTATTTAGCACCAATCCACATGGATATAGGTGAGTAATGATATGCCATGAGTAAATTCTATTACTTTCCAACTATTTTAAGCTCAACTCCATATTATACAATGCTTTACACATGTTTCCAATACATCAATGCTATATTCGATATAAATGCCATACTCTTAAATGCTTGTAAGCTTTAGTTATGTTATAAAATGAGAACCCATGGACTACAATGTTTAAATAAAAGAGATGGAAAGTTTCCAATGTATGGTGCCAACCCTTGGTCTTCTCGTGGCAAGACCTAAGCCTCGCCCGATAGTCCAACGTTAGGGGATGTGAAACAAACCACTGATCTTTTCATGGCAAGACATAAACCTCGCCTGATAGTCCTACGATAGGGGATGTGAAATAAACTATCAGCATGTTGGGAGATGTCCCTTGGCCTAAAGAGCCTTTGTGTGACTTAAAAGGGTTACTACAGAACCTGGCTCATATGTCGGGTTATAGTACACTTATGTTTTCAACGAGGACTATGATACGTTCAAATGCTTTATGATGAGTTATGACATATCATATCAAGAATAACGTTATAGTGCATCTCTCTTACAATACCATGTTATGAAATGTTTTAATTGATGACATGATACTTATGTTTTCTAGCCTATGCTTCTTACGGTTGTAAGATCCCACACTTATGCATAAATGTTTATCTATTTATATGTTAGATATAATTGCTAAGTCCATGGTATTTTCTCGCTCATGCATCATTGTTATTCATTCAGCGTATAGCTTACGTTTTTCAAATGTTTTTAGGTAGCCAATCCAAGAGGCCCTAGGAGGAGGCTAAGCGTGGATTTTGAGCTACGTCCCACGGGCCTACATTTTGTAATATGTTTAAGGGCTAGACCCTAATGTTTTGTAACACTATAATGTTATAACTTTGGAAGCCTTGACTAGGCCCACATGTATGTCATGTTTTGGATTAGGCACAACTTTGTCATGGACAACACAAACTATGTTTCCTGTTATAAAAGAAAATTCTATTTCCACAATTATGCTTCATTTTAGATGATTATGCATAAGTATTCAACCCGTTTATGTAATGTGGCCTTGGGTAGCTAAGCTATTGGCCGGTTATGTATCTTAAATTCGTGTAGGTTAGGTTTTGGGGCATGACATGATGTGAAACAAACCATGGACAAATTGGATATCAATCAAGACTCAGGTGAAGCCCCAAAAGAAAAGGAAGATCAAGTTATCATTTCAAGCCAACAAGATGTGAATCAAGGGCTGCCAAAGGAATGGAAGTTTGTTCACAATCATCAAACTAAGCAAATTCTAGGTGATCCATTACAAAGGGTAAGAACAAGGTCTTCTCTTAGAAATATATACAATCATTTAGCTTTCTTATCTCAAATTGAACCAAAATGCTTTTAAGATGCTGAACATGATGAGTTTTGGACCTTGGCCATGTAAGAAGAATTAAATCAATTTGAAAGGAATAAGGTTTGGAACCTTGTTCCTAGACCTGAAGATCATCCTGTTATTGGAACAAAATGGGACTTTAGAAACAAAATAGATGAACCTAGAACTGTTGTGAGAAACCAAGCTGGACTTGTAGCTCAAGGCTATAGTCAAGAAGAATGAGTTGATTTTGATGAGACTTATGCACATGTAGCTAGATTAGAGGCTATTCAAATGTTGCTTGCATTTTAATGTTGCAAAATTTTTAAACTTTATCAAATGGACGTAAAAAGTGCATTTTTGAATGGTTTTATTTCTAAAGAGGTGTTTGTGAAACAACCTCATGGTTTCAAAAATCCCATGTTTCCAAATCATGTTTTCAAATTGACAAAAGCACTTTATGGGTTGAAACAAGCCCCAAGGGTTTGGTATGAAAGTTTGAGTAAATTTTTTCTTGACAATAATTTTACAAGAGAAAAAGTAGATACAACTCTTTTTATTAAAATTAAAGATCATGATATGCTACTTGGACAAATTTATGCAGATGACATAATATTTGGCTCTATTAATGAAATGCTTTGCAAGAAATTTTCTAAGTGTATGCAGGGTGAGTTTGAAATGAGCATAATGGGTGAGCTAAACTACTTCCTTGGTCTTCAAATCAAATAATCAAAGGAAGAAATTTCTATAAATCAAGCCAAGTACAACAAAGATTTACTTAAAAAGTTTGGTATGGAAGATGCAAAATCATTAAGCACTCCTATGAGCACCGTTGCTCCCCGAGTTTTTGCACTCGAGAAAACAAGTGAGAAAAACACAATACTCTCTCGTTAAAACTCATCCTCCTACAAGGACGACTGCAACTAGGTTTGAATTGACAATTGATTTGAATAAGGGCTTTTAAAAAACATTTGGAGTCGCCACCTAAATTGGTTAAGGTGAGTTAGGTCACCTAAAATTAAGTACAATCCAAAGATTAAACTTAGGGTTTTTTAAAAAGGTTTTTGAAAAATTTCCTCAAGAGAGGGTTTTTAAGAAAATAGGTTATTTGGCCACCTTTGAAATGATTTAAGCCCTTTTAGAAAAATGACTTCGGTTTTGGTCTTTTAAAAACAGTGATCCTAAGTCCGGTGGTTGGTTACGTATAGGGAAGATATCCGAAGATCATCACCCTATCCCGCCCTTGCGGTACCTAGATGTCTACTCACCCTAAGTTCACTCATTTAGAATCTTCAACTATCCATTGTCCAATTATATCCATTTTAGAAAGGGTTTAGAAAAAGAATGATGCATGATATGCAAGTGCAAGAAAAGAGTTTGAAAATAAATTTGGAAAATAGATTTGAGATTTGAAAATAGATTGGAATTTGAAAATATTTTGAAATTGGAGACTCAAAAAAGAGGAATAGAAACTGAAAAAAGGTTGTGAAAATGGAAACTTAAAAAGGTTGTGACCGCACCAATGAGAGCTGCCTACATATCCTTTTGTTAGGAATCAAGTCAGTCGTAGTTCGGAAAAGAGTCTGATAGAAAAACAAGAATGTTTAAAAAGAATTTGGTTTGGAACTTGGATTAGAAGATTAAAATTGGACTTGGTTTAGAAAAAAAAAGTTTTGAAAACATCTTCACCTAAATTGAAATTTAAAAACCATTTTGGTTTTAGAAAAGAGTTTTTAGGAAAAAAAAGTTGGAAGCTTTCTAACTTTAGGGTTAGGATTGAACTAAGGTTTAGACATCCTAGGACTTAGGGTAACCTAGGGTTGAAGGTATGCACCTAAATAGACTTGATTTGAACTTAGGAAGTTTGATTTTATAAAGTTTCAAATTAGGAAACCTAGAACTAGGAAAGATAGAATTTTGGAAAGATTTGAGTTTAGGAAAGATATGATTTGAAATATTTAAAAAATATTTGACTTGAATGTTTGATTTAGAAAATTTGGAAAGTTGGAGTTTAGGAAAGATTGGATTTTAGGAAATCTTGGAATTAGGAAAGGTACAAAATAGGATGATTTTACTTTAGGAAAGTTTCACATTAGGAAAGTTTCATTTTAGAAAAGTTCCCAAATTATAAAAGTTTTGAATTTAGGAAAGTTTCACTTTAGGACAGAGTTGATTTAGGAAAATTTTTACTTTAAGAAAGTTTTTCTTTTTAAAAAAAAGTTGATTTTGAAAAGATTT
>CM065390.1:33620000-33625000 GCA_033060915.1 Euryodendron excelsum
GAAAGTGAGACGTTTTCATACTTTCTAAAAAACTCTCTCTTCAAAAATCTCTTCCTAAAAATCTCTTTTTCAACATACTTTCCTAAAACTCTCCTCTCCAAAATGGTTTTCAAAAACTCCCTTCCAAAATCTATTTTTCAAAACTCCCTTTTTCAACTCCTTTCCAAAATCCTCTCCCTAAAATCCACTTTCTAAAAACCTTCCCCAAAGATCTTTCCAAAAACTCTCTTCAACAATCTTTAACCAAAAACCTTCCTAGAAAAAAACTCTCTCCAAAAATCTTTCCGAAAACTCTCTTCCCAAAATTTTCCTTCTAGAAATTCCCCTCTAGGATTTTCCTTCCAAAATCTACGTTTCTAAAAACACACTTTCCAAAACTCCTTCTCATTAAAATCTTTTTCCAAAAACTCCCTCTTCAAACACACTTTCCAAAAACTCCTTCCTCGGATTCCCTTCTAGAAAATCTACGTTTCTAAAAACACACTTTCTAAAAACTCTTTCCTTAGAACCCCAAATCAAGCCCTAGAACCCACGATTAGGAAACCCTAATTTTCTTTCCAAAAACATGATTTTCAAACTTTGCCCCAAACCTAGGTTTCCAAAATCTCTTGTTTTCACATCCAAACTATACATGTTTCCAAAACCTCTTTTCTACGTCAAAATTATAATTTTCCAAATCTAGGGTTTCTAAAATCTCCTTTTCCAAATCCTTGCTAAATCCTATTTTCCCTTTAGGAAACCGAATCAAATCTCCCCGTTTAGGAAATTAGATCCCGTCCTCCATTTTTGGGAACAAAATCCAACCTTTCTCTTTTAGAAACAAAATCCAATCTCTTTCTAATTCAAATCCTTCCTAAACTTCCACTTTCCTAAATCTTAAGTTTCCAAAAACTTGAACATAAGAATCTTTCCTAAGTTTTAAAACTCAACTTTCAAATCTTTCCTAATTCAACCATTTCCTAATTCTATCCCTTTCCAAAATCTTTTTCAAATCCAAGCTTTCAAATCTTTCCTAAACTCAAACCTTTCCTAATCTCAAGGTTTTCTAAAACTCTAAAACTTTCTAAATATCAAATCTTTCCAAATTCAAAACTTTCTAAATTTGAAACCTTCTTAAGTTAAATCTTTCTAAACCTAAAAACTTTCTAAATTCTAAACTTTCTTAAGCTTCAAATCTTTCCAAATCTAAGACTTTTCTAAACTCAAAACTTTCTTAATTCAAACATTTCCTAAATTGAAAACTTTCCTTTTTTAAACCTTTCCTAAAACGAAACTTTCTTATTTTCAAAACTTCCTTGTTTTCAAAACTTTCCAAAATCAAAACTTCCCTTTTTCAAACATTTCTAAATTCGAAACTCTCCTAATTTGAAAACTTTCCTAATTCAAAACTTTCCTAAACCTAAAACTTTCCAAAAATGAAACTTTCCAAAAATAACATTTTCCTAATTCGAAACTTTCCTAATCCAAATCTTTCCTAAATTCCAAGTTTCCAAATCTTTCCAAATCTTCCAAATCCAACATTCCAATCCAATCTTTCTTAATCTCAAGTCTAGGTTTCCTAAACCTCCTTCTTCCCAAAACTAAGTCTTTCCAAAATCAATCTTTCCAAACCAAGTCCAATCCTCTCAATTCCAATTTCAAATCTCCTTTTCTAATTTCAAATCAAATTCAATGTCCAATTCAAGTTCTTTCTTCAATCCACTCTTCTATTTTCAATCGGACTCCGGTCCGAACTACGACTGACCTGATTCCCCCAAAGGGATACGTAGGCAACCTTCATAGGTGCGGTCACAATACTTTTCAAACTTTCAATTCCACCCTCATAGGTACGGTTTTCAAAATCTTTTCAAATCTAAAATTTTAATTTCAAATTTCTATTTCCAAATTTTTAAACTTTCCAATTTCAATTCCATCTCTTTAAATCTATTTTCAAATCAAATCAATCTCTTTCCAAATCTATTTTTCAATTCTCTTATTTTGCACTTGCATATCATGCATCATGTTAGTTTATAAACATTATTTTTCAAAGTGAATAGGATTGACCATTAGCTAATTGGAGACTTTCATAGGTGAATCTAGGGTAGATTGACATGTAGGTACCGAAAGGGCGGGGTAGGGTGATAGCTTAGTGCGTCTTCTCTACACGTAACCAACCTCCGAACCTAGAATCACTGATTTCAAAGACCAAAACGGAGTTATTTTTCAAAAAAGGCTAAATGTTTTCCAAAGGTTGCCAAACAACCTGTTTTTCTTAAAAACCCTCTCTTGAGGAGATATTTTCAAAATTGTTTTCCAAAACCCTAAGTATAGTCTTCGAATTATTCTTAGTTTTTAGGTGACCTAACTCACCTTAATCAAGTTAGGTGGCGACTCCGAATCTTTTTCAAAAGCCCTTTGTTCAAATCAAATTTTCAATTCAAACCTAGTCGCACTCATTCTTCTAGGAGGGTGAGTTCTAACAAGAGAGTACAACATTTTTCCCATTTGGGTGAGTATTCCTCAAGTGCGAAAAATCTGAGCGCGACACCCTTATAATTAGAGTTCGAACCCTAAGCCTGCATATACTTTTTTTACTTGTCTAGCCTTTGAGAGTTCGAACCCTAAGGCCAAAATACCATTTTTCTTCACTTTCTACTAGCCACCGTTCGAAATCCTATTTGCTTATTGTTTCCACCATTCGAACTCTCAACGTATTTTTTCACAATTTTCAGCTATCTCTCCTTATCTCTTTACAGCTTCAGTTCAAGGCTTTTACAGTCCCTTTCTCGCAATGCTCGTTAGACGTGAACTTGTACAACTTTGCAAAATCTTTCAAACGGCGTATCTTTCATTCCATTTCGAGCAACAGATGATAAGTTGCACATTTCCCAAGATAAATCCCAAAAACAGCCCTCGATATGCATGCCCACACTCCGGATTACCTTTATGACTCCAAATCCTCTTCATTATCAACATTTACTTACAATGAACTCAAAATACGACTCTCAGCACCATATACACTAAAGAGGGTATAATTAACCTAATCTAGAGCTAACTTAGGTCAATTAAGCTGCAATGAACTGCACTTATGCAGCTCAATCACCATGCTATTGTTGACTTAAAGTTGACCCTTGTTGACTTAAGGTTAATTCCCATGATGATTTTGATGATAACTAAATCTTGTGTTACTTTACTAATGAATCTACTTAGTGTGCAGATTAACAAAATTCATAACTTAGACTTAAAGTTGAATCTTAAGTCTAATACATATCAAAAAGAACGCATAACAAGTTCAAGATCTAGCAATGAATTCCAAAAGCTATGCAATGAACCAAACAGAGGATTGTCGCCTATCTCTACCTCAAACAAATGTTCTACATTCGAAGAGATTGAAGGTGTTCAAATAAAGCTTCTATCAAGTATGCATAGATTCAATGAAGATTGATTTGCACTAGACTGAAGACTTCATCAGAATATGCAAAGATCAGTTAAGGAGGTGCAATGTTCAGTTAAAGATGAATTGTTTGTTGAAAAGTTTGAAAAAGCTCAAGAGATGATTTCATTTAGAATGCAAAGATCAATTCAAGACAATGTGATTGAAGTTGCTGAGAAGATGGCTCACAATGAATATCTGATCCTTACCTGGAATCCAAGTGAAGAATTCTTCTACAACATAAAAGATCCATGAAGGCTAAATGTATGAAGAGATCTCATCATGTCTGCAATGGTCTCAGTGAAATGATTTTAATGAAGAATGAAGAATTGCTTGCAAAGAGAGGAAATCAGAAATCAAGCATTGAAAAGCTCTACGCAATTGAGAAAGCTTGGCATTGAAATAGGATGTTCTACAATGACAGAAGGAGCTGAGCAAATGAAGAAGAAAAGATGAACATTGATCTAATGAAGCTTTAACAGTTTGAGATTCCAGAGAAGATAAATATCCAATAATTGATTCAATCCAAATTGAATAGAAGTTAACTCTGATGAGTTAAGAAGATTTGATTGATCATCATACCCCAAAGACATACTCCTTGAAGATCTTATACCTATGCTAAGATGATCTGAATCATTGGAAGATAGAATATAGATTTCTGGGTAATGAGGAGGCTCATGGAAATTAGGAGTCGTCTCTTGATCACAGAAGCAAAAAGCCTGGAAACCATATAGACAAAGCCTCATGGAGACAGACGCCAAGGCTTGAAGATGATATGATCAATGAGCGGACACATGAAGACGAAGAGTCGCCTCTTGTCAGTAGAAGTAAAAGACTTGAAGATAATATGATCAATGAGCGGACACCTGAAGATGAAGTGTCGCCTCATGACAGCAGAAGCCAAAGATGTGAAGACAAATGAACAAGGAGTCACCTCATTGATATGAAGAGCGGACTCATGAAGTCAGTGAACAATGTCTGGTAAATGCAGAAGCAGAAAGTGTCGACTCCACAGACCTGGAGCCGACTCCATGGATATAACGGCTAGTTTTCGTAACGTTATAACGGATTGGACATGTATTAATGATACCCAAATACCTCCAACGGATTGAATCAATGCAAGGGTATATATACTAGCCTCCAATTGCATTTATAACCAAGAATCAAGAGGAAGAAACGACAAGAGACAAAAATCACTGATCAACCTGATATTCCTGAAACATTCTTCCTGTTTTATTCTTGTGAGCTTTGAATGTAAAATTTACTCTTGTTAGAGAGTGTTAGTTACTTGTATACTTTTATACACTTGTAATTGAGAGTTTAGAGAGTTCTCTTGTAGAAGCAAAACTCTTGTAAGTTTAAGTGGAGCTTGGATAAAACCACTTGAAGATTGGAGAGCTCGGTGAGGAGTTCTTTGTATAGTGAGCTGAGCACTTTGTCAATCAGTGGCCCATCTTGTAATTGGTGAGGAGTTCTGCCCATGAAGCCAAGGATAGCAATCTCTCTTATTCTGAACAAGCAGATCAAGAGCAAAGTAAAGAAAGTAAAGGCAAAGGAACTTTCACTAGAACTGAAGCTAGTCCACCAC
>CM065390.1:33630000-33685000 GCA_033060915.1 Euryodendron excelsum
AGAACAGAGGATTGTTAGAGTTGGTCTTGCTGGAGTCTAGAACATGATTCTTTTTATCATCTTCTTAGTTAACTTCTTCAATGGCAGCCGGATGCTTCAGGTTCAGGACGGTGGGTAGATGAGCGTCCATTTTGTTCTGTTGTCTGACCCCATTTTTATCTTTTTAATTTCCACCTTCTTTATTTCTAATTTTAAAAGTTATTAATTCATTCCATTTAAAATAGTGAGCCATGTGATTGGCCACATCAGCCGGTAAGATAAACCGGTGCATTATTTATGTAGTGCTACGTAGCATTTTTCATATATATATATATATATATATAATCAATGAGTAATTTGGCCGGCGTAGGACTTCTTTTTTAAAAGTAGGTTTTGATAATGTGCAGGAAAAAAATACATGTTGAAAAAGTTTCCTTTTACTTGTGGGACTTTATACGTTTTCCTCCGTTCTCTACCCAAATCTCTGTATACAAGATATCTTGTTCACAGAAGATGTACCCAAATCTCCAAGTGGGAACTATCTACATTGTAATCCGATGCTTTGTGAATCTCAATTAGATGTTAAATCAGCAACTTCTTCTCTATAATCTCGTCTCTCTTTTCACGTATTTGTTTTGGAATCAATGTATTATCTTTCTTGGAACAACTATAACAGAATTGTAAAATTTATTAATTTTGAAATCAATGCATTGAAATTTTTAAAACAACTATAATAAGATAACTAGCAGTGAACTGAACCCGTGTAATGTAATGAACGGAGAACAACCGTTTTGAAAATTAATATTAAATTAAAGTTAATCTAAGTTAGCATACATTATAATTTATATATATGTATATATCAGATTTGATAATAAATTTGTTTAAAACTAATATTGTAAAGATGAAAAAAAAAAGAATAAAGAAAAAGAAAAAGAAATTAAAAATTGGTCTTATAGGGGTTAAATTACTGTTGCTCCTGTCAATATGCTATTGGAACTTTGTTATATGCTCACCTATAGACATGTATTCATCACAACATTGTAATTCAATACAATCACTACAATCACAATCCACAACTAATTATGCATGCTCCATAACTGAAATATAAATCTGTATATACCGCTATAAGCATGTTTTCGATTTTTAGATAGACGGTGGTGGTAGTGGCTGCCAGGGGGAGAGAAGAGATTGTGGTTGCTTGAGGGGCTGCTACCAGGTGGTATGGTTGTAGTGGCTGCCATTGAAGTAGAAATCTAAAATTATAGACCAAAAAAAAAGAATGAAAAAAAAAAAAAAAAAACTACCGCCTCTGAGAGTGTTTGTTTTCATTTGTATTGGCAGAGCTTAGGGTTATATATAAATATATACACAAATAAATACATACATAGTGGATATATACATATATATATATATATGTATATCTTTTTCATGAAGTTGTTACAAATATACTGTTTCACACAACTATATTATTTACCAACCAAAAAAAAAAAATCATGGAATCACATACAAATATTTTTCATATATATTTAAAAAAAACCCACAACAATTGTTAGGAAAACTGGCCTTTTATGACACTCGACACTATTTTGATGTAAGCCAAGTTGAAGCGAGTGAAAGTGAGGTTTGGTTCAAATTGTAAAACAGAAGTGCAGGTGGGCAAGGAATCTCGCTCTGGCGAGCTGCATGAGCCAGCAACCTCGCCAAGCAAATTCAGTGGCGAGCTGTTCCAGAATACCTCGCCATCTGGCGAGCTGCACCTCGCTCTGCCGAGCTCAAGACTTCACTGACAATGATACACCTCGCTCTGGTGAGATAAGGCACATTCACTGGCGAGCTTAACCAGTGTACCTCGCCATCTAGCGAGCTGGAGCTCGCTCTGGCAAGATATGTGGGCAGCCCAGCTTTGACTTTTTCCGAGCTTCGAACAAGTTGGTACATAAGTCCACTCCAGCCGTTTGAGCACATGGAAATGACACTCTTCAAGGACTTTTGCTGCCATTCCATCTCACTAGTCTAAAGGATATCATTTTGGGAGATTTGGTTTGAAATTGAAGGATTCTCAGACGTTGAAAATTAGATGGGGATAGCTGTGAATATTGACCTTGATCTGGAATGAATTAAAGAAGAAGATAGACTTTGAGGCAGCATTGTCTGGCAGCAAAGTCATATGGATGGAATTTTCTTCAGCCTCATCTCTTGAAGTGGCTAAGGTTGAAAATGAAATAGAGACAGCTGTGAATGAAGACTTTGAAGAGAGAGAGGCATGGTGGTTGAGCATATAAGTCCAGAACCATAGATATACAAGCTGTGGGATTGGGATGACATACTTGGAGCTTTAAGAGAGATAGACACATCCAAGGAGAGGGCCGTGTGAGAATTGGGCTGTGAGTCTTCCATATTCACCAAGTGTTTGTAAAAAGTCCGGAGAAGACTATCTTCATCCTATTCATCCAAGTTGATGAAGCTAAGGTGGGTTGATGGACTTCAAGTCATTAGAGAGCCATTGAGGATTCAATGAGTTGCCAAGTGCTCGTGGACTCGATGATATATAAGGTGTAGAGGCAAGCCTAGTGTTGTAGACTCAACAGTTGTAAGGGCTGTAAGACATTCTTATACTTCTTGTTCATACTATAGTGTTTGGTTGGAGCTGGGCTAGACCCTGTGATTTTTTCCCGCAAGAGTTTTTACGCTAAAATTCTGTGTATTGATGTTCTTGCTTTATTTTGTTTTGATGGTTTGTGATGAATGCTTTTATTAGATTATAGGCGGTGGTTATAAGCAAAAAGATTAGAGACCTATTCATCCCCCCTCTAGGTTTATAACAGGCTGTTTGGCTCAGATCTTAAGAACACTTTGGTTTTTTCAACATTGAAATAGGCAACAAAGTTTACCTAAATCGGAGATGATTTTTGCTATGAAAATAGGCAATAGATTAATTTCTGAGAAAAAACCAAAAGAATAAGATTACAAACAAAAGCCAAAAACAAAACTCAAGGAGAGAATAAAAAACCAGTACTAAGTAAACAATCCTTATATGTGGAGAATAGTGGAAAAGGCAACAGTGTGTGAGAACTCTTACATGTAAAAAGCTTGATGAGAGAGAGAGAGAGAGGGCTTCACGGTGAAAACAGTATTATAATACTAAGGAGAGCATATATATATATAACTGGTCTCTCCTGGTCTCAAATAACAGGTCTAATAGGAGGATTCAAATTCATCACATTCACGGTGACCAAATATTTAGGTCTAATAGAGAGAGAGAGAGAGAGAGTATCCAAATTCTAATAGAAGGATTCACGGTGAGTTTATCTAATAAGTTGTAACAGGTCTCGTAGGGAGTCTCCATAATGAGTTATAACAGGTTTCATATCTAGCCTCCAAACTCATAGTTATCTAATCAATACTCTTGTGATGTGGTATTTTAAAAGTATTAGAGATGTACTACGCAATGCGCATATAAAAGAAAAGTGATAAACATAAATATTATAATATTTGTTAATAAACTAATATATAGTATAAATTATGAATAAACAAATATTAACAAAAAGTTTAATTTTTAAAAACTTAGCAACTATAAAGTACGACAATATGTAATCCATAATATAAAAAAAAATGTTATGAATATTTTATATATCCTACTGTAATGTTATAATTTGTAAGATAGGAATTTATACCTTAAATAATATTATGTCTTATAGAGATAATATGTAAAAATGTAATTAGATTAGATTTCGTATCTAGCAAGAAACGTTATTGCATTATAATACAAATAGAGATTTAATTTGATAGGACTATATGCATATTATACTTTGTGAGATAATTTGTGGAAACTTAAATGGATAATAAATGAGGACTTTGTACTAAAATAAGAAACTTTGTAGAATTATTATTAAAGTGAATAGTTATATAACCAATTGCTCCTGTGACATGACATTTTAAAAGTATCTGATCATTTAAAGTGTCACTTAGGAGAGAGAGAAAATTTAAGGATAAACACAACTTTTTTATATATATATATATGATTTGATCAGAGTGCCACGCAAGAGAGTGTCAAAATTTAAGGATAAACACAACTTATATATACATATATATATATGATTATAAAATACCAACTCATTCACCAACCTCTAGGGTTCAAAGATTAAAGCCGTGAAAAAAATGAAATTCTGAGAACTGCAGGTCAAAAGATCACTAGGGAATGAGAAAGGTAAGGCACTTCTTCTGCTTTTTTTATTTTTTATTTTTTTTTGTTCTCTCTCTTCCCTTTTTTCCTCTGGTCTCTTAGGTAAAAATTGAAAAATTAGCATTTCTCTTAAAAAAATAACACAAAGTAAAAAAGTTTGTCTGAACATATGAGTAATTATGACAACTTTAGAAGGCATATTAAACATGCTCGCCAAACTTCAGTATTTAATACAAGGCTTAAAAAATTCAACCGGGAACAAATGCCCATTATTTCCCACAGAGAGATGAACATATACCAAATTAAATTAAGTAAGACATAACCTACACTTAACTGAGAATTTCAAACATTTTCAAATAAACTAGAGGCCTTCACACATAATTCATGTGCAACTATAGCAAAATAGTTAAAATATTATTTTTGATTATAAAATATGAATTTTGAATTGTTATTTACACAAGCACGTTCACATATACTTTACACGCTAATACGTTTTTCATAAAATTCAAAAACACATATGAAGACAATAATGAACAATAAAATGAAAAACAATTGCAAAGGTTTTTGCTTTGAGCACAAAATTTTGAATTTTAGGTACTTCTTGGTATTAACACATACATACATAAGACGGTGGACAAGATTACAATTAAATTTGAAAGTAAAAGAAATCACTAGAAATCATTAATTATCCTATGTTTGAAACACCATGTCTATGATCTAGTTTGCCCTACCTAATTAAGAGAAGGGTTTTGCTAGCATATGCCTAAAGATACATTTCAAGTATGTTTTATTTGGTTGGTGTTAGTATTTGTGGTTTCATAATTTTCAACACATAAAAGTATAAAACACAATTATCAACACTTTGTACACCAAGACAAAACATGCTTAAAATATATTCCTTAAGACATATGTTAATATTTGTCTAGAAATAAATACATCTTGTATTTTTTTTTTTTTTTTTTTGCCAACTCAACTACATACACAACAAGCATAAACATACTCGAAAAACTATTAATTCAATTATCCTAAAAATTAGGTCGATCACATAAAAATAAGAGTAAAATACACTTTGCACTCTTACACTTTACACCAATTCCCATTTCAGTAATTTCACTTTCAATTGTAACAAATAAGTCCTGAACTTCTAATTTGTAGCAATTATGTCCCTAAACTTCAAAATTGTTGCAATGCCACTCTTTTGTAAGCTTTTAAACCCCTGAACTTCTAATTTGTAGCAATTAAGTCTCTGAACTTCAAAATTGTTGCAATGCCACCTTTTTGTAAGTTTTTTTTTTTTGTGTGTGTATAATTGACAACTAAAACCCTTCCAAAATTGTTGCAAACCCTTTATTAATAGGTAAAATATATTTTAAAAGGCAAAAATATTTTTTTACATTAATTAATGTTACTTTACCTTAATTATTTAGTTCCTAAATTTTTTTACAATAATTTCTCACCAATCTCTTAATTTTTTTGTTGTCATTTTATGTATAAAATAAAATTAGAGTTGTAAATTATCCCCAAATCATCTCAAGTGACCCTTTATTAAGGGTAAAAATATATCCTCAAACTATTTTCGTACAAACGTCCTTAACCTTCCCTTTATTACTTGGTAAAATATATTTTTAAAGGCAAAAATATATTTTTACATTAACTAATGTTACTTTACCCTAATTATTTAGTTCCTAAATGTTTTTACAATAATTTCTCACCAATCTCTTAAATTTTTTACAGTCATTTTATGTATAAAATGAGATTAGGGTCGTAAAATATATTTATGTGCAAAATATAATTAGGGTAAAGTAACATTAGTTAATGTAAAAATATATTTTTGCCTTTAAAAATATATTTTACCAATTAATAAAGGGTTTTAGTTGTCAATTACACCAAAAAAAAAAAACTTATAAAAGGGTGGCATTGCAACAATTTTGAAAAGGACTTAATTGCTACAAATTAAAAGTTCAGAGACTTAAAAGCTTACAAAAGGGTGGCATTATAATAATTTTGAAGTTCAGGGACTTAATTGCTACAAATTAAAAATTTAGGGACTTAATTATTACAATTAAAAGAGCAATGACTGAAGTGAGATTTAACATAAAGTACAAGAGTGCAAAATGTATTTTATCTTAAAAATAATAACATGTCTACTTTTAGAAAGTTAAAACACTGCATCATTATGGTGACTTAGTTTTTCGGGTGTATAGAGAATAATTTCTGGTTATTACATACATTACCAGTGATACGGCTGGCACGCAGCCAAATGTCCTTATAAAATAAATTGAGTATTAAATAAATGAAACAAAATAGCAAGGTGAGAATTAGAACTTTAGAAGTGGTAAATGAGCAGGTTTGGGCTGAGTAGGCAGGGTTGAACCAGGCCCGCTAATTACACCTATCAGTTCCAATGATTCTTACTGTGGTGGACATGGCCGGTCCGGGCCTACTCCAAAAAATTTTTTATCGGTCCAAAATCAAATCTCAAGTCTGCCCATTCGAAAAAATGACATATCCACGCCGTCCAAGCCTGCCCAATTAATACAAAATTTGTTTAGTATATAATTTTTTCATCTATAAAAATTATTAAATAACATAAAATATAATTACATATACATATATAGTATTAAAAATATAAAAAAATAGTATTTTATCGCATTTTAGGCTGGGCCGGGCTTGAGAGACAAAAACTTATTAGGCCTAAAAAAAAATTCCCAAACCCTCTAATTTATGAGCAGCTTATTGGGTCGACAGGCCCATGACTACACCTAATTCTTACTGGGGATGACAACTGGTCGAGATTGGTTTGAGAACCCATATTCCATCCTTGTCTCGCTATGGTAATCCCTCCTACCAAACCCATCCCGCCACATTTAACCATTTTCCAAACTTGCCTCGATTCCTTTATTTCAGTATGTTTTTCAAACATTTTATAGAAAAAGTAATGGATAAATCATAAAATATAATAAAAAAAATCATCATACTAATATTTTAAAAAATATACACATACAAAAATAAATATATATCTTTAAACGAATGGTGTTTTTGCACATTATTTCCAAATCCACCCTGTCCCGTTTAGTATAATTCCATATCCATACTAATAAGGGCGAGGTAGGGACTTGATATATCGACGTATTTTGCCATCCCAAATTAAAGTCACCCATATAGTAACCAGACCCGATTATTTGGCCCATTCTCTTTCTGACCCAACCGACTCATTCTCAACCCCAACCCTGGCGTAGAGGTTCCAAAATATAAGAAGGGTTGAGTAAGCGTCGAACTCATGATCTCCTCAATCAAGATCAAATTCGTCACCAACCATGCCATTAATTGTATTTAATACTAATACTTTGAATTATTATATAAGGGATTTGGATTATCTGTATTTCATGATCAATGTACTAGACGTAATCTTATCATCCATCTTATTAAAACTATGTCATTTTGTATTAAAGTTTAATTCCTTATATATAACTACAGAATCATTTATTTTTAAATACATTTTTCACAAGACTTTGATCCTAATTATAAAAATTGTATTTGAGTTTTGGGCGGTCCCATTAATATATTAGGCGTAAATTGTATATCTGCATATGTGTAAAAATATATATTTGGTATTAAGAACATTGAAAAACTTTTTGTATAAGATGTATGAATCTGAATAATTTTGAATCTGAAAATACTTTAAACAATTTTACCAAACACACATTTCTTTCTGTAAAAAATACTTTTAAAAAATTTACCAAATGAATTTGTCTGGAAGATTTATTAGCATTGCAAAAGAAAAGTAAGTAAAAAAAATAAAAATAAAATAAGAGGAAAGCTAGAGGATATATATACATGGACTAACAAAGATAAAATAGTGAAATCTTAAAAACACAAGACTGAGTGTTGCTATGAAATATTATAAGATTGAGGGTTATACTCTCATAACCAATTTGTGCCAAAAAAAAAAAAAGGGTTTTTAAAATTTTTGGGGTATAAAAATATTTAAAATCTTACCAAACGCATGTTTTGTTCATTTTATTTTGATTTCTTATTTGGAGTATAATTTTACATTAAAGCTCATTTTAAACGAAATTGTCTAGAAGATTCATTACAATAGCAAAATAAAAGCAAGTAAAAATAAAGAAGAACTCACTCCAATAGTTTATGAAAAGTAGATAAGAAAATAAAAATAAAATAAAAGTACCTTTTGGAGAACAAATTTATATGGACTTGTAGGTGGAATTTTTTTAGAAGCCTTGGTCGAACTTTCAAGCATACGTAGATGAGTCCAAACTCTTTGCAAGAGATGAAGTTTAGAATGGGTCAACCTTTGGTGGGCCGATCACACTCCGACGATTAAGTTAGCAAGCTTAATCGAGAAAAAAATAAATGAGAGTTGTGAATGCTTGGAGTTAGTTGTCCATACCTGACCCTCGAGGGTTCGAATATTTATAGTGTGATCGATGGAGTGTTTTGCTTCATGCCTACTAGCAGATCATCATGGCCTGCTGGGTAGGCGTCATTGCATACCACCAACTGAATGTGTGCAGTGCTGTCTTACAACCGCTGAGGATTCCGGTTGACCGGACATGCACGTCGACTTCGCGTGGGGAGCCGCTTGCGTATTTAATGCAGGTCAACTCCACATTTAATGTTCGAAGACCGCTAACGGTTTGGGCTCGCCTCTTGCAGTTTGGGCCAAGGTTGGAAAGAGGTCGACAGTTTGGGCCGGACCATCCCTTGGCTCTAATTCGAGCCGCCAAGCAGCCCAACTATAATTTCCATGGATTGGGCCCCATCCACTGGGTTGGGCTGTAGGCTATTCCCCCACAAGACTAATAAAAATGAAATCTTAAAAACCCAAAAATATATGCATTTTTATATGGTTGAGCATTTGTGCTAAATAATTTCTTTCCCTCGCATGGATGCATGTATATGTACATCTGATCAATGTTCTTGAGTGGCTATATTTTGTTGGCTGAACACTTACTGATATGGAAAACCTTTTCACTTATTTATATATATATATATATTAGGGTTGACCCATGCGATGCACGAGATTGATAAATTTATAGTCATGATATGGAACTATGTGTAGCATTCTATAATTTTTTAGAGATATATATCTTGCCTTTTATAAAAGTTTGAATTAATTTATGAAAATGTTTACTCACTTGGGTTACTAGTATCGAGTATTAAGTGTCAGGTGTCGAGTGTCAAGTGTCCAACATGGGTACTTCTCATACTTAGAAGAGTCCGGGTAACATAGCACACCACTTGTCTACACATTTTCGGCCATACGTTTCAAGTATGTTACAAGAATTGCTCTAATTTAGGACTTCAATGACACAGAAAACAGAAGCATACCTATGTAACCCATCTCATAGATGGAATGAGTTGCAATCCAAAAACTCTAGAAAGCAGAGAGCTGAGATATATTACATACCAGTCGTTTGAATTGGATTATGGAGGTATTCTTCAAAATAAGTTGGCTGTGTCATTTTCATTGCATCAAGAGTATCACATTGGCGGGTTGTGTTCTTCAATGAATTTTGGCCATTGCTTTTCCTTTTCCTTATATGCATGACATTCTGAATATATTGATGTCTCTGGTATGGTGTTAATCTAGCATATCAATTTCTCTCACGAACACGTCCTTGAAAGCTTTTCTCTGTTGCAGAAGATTTCATTAGTTAGCGTAACATGTGAAGAAGAAATAATATTCTGAAAAAACAAGAAACTTCTAAAACAATAAGCAAATTTTACCTTCTCTTTTGTCCATTCCCTTTATGTTGCAGAAGAACAAGACTGAACCTTTTAATAAGGAAATACCACTGTCCTCTTTCTACATGGATGAATCAGAGTCAGAAAACAAAAACGTTCAGTTCTGATACATATGAGAGTCACTGAGAGAAGATGCTCGTGTCCATCATGGATAATGGATTCATTGGGACTGGTATTAGAACCTAAAGTGGTTTTTTATATTACAAAGTAACTGCCACAACATATTTTTATTGAAAACTATTAAAAATTATAATGCAAAACAACAAACTAAGTCCATAATAATGCCAATGTACTGGTGCTATGTTGAAGAATGTGCAGCAGCTAGAAAAAGGGTTGAAGAATTGTTGAAGCTTTCTTAAACACTGGACGTATTGCTTTTTCAATCCCAGACATGGGATGACGGGACTTCTGATGTTGCATTTCCTTTCTCTTTTTTTTTTTTTTTTCCATTGCTTGGTTTGGGTTTTATTTTTGGCCAGAACTTAAATTCCCCACTGAAGATTGAATGCGTAAATTCTCGAATGGGTGTTTTTAGGAACACATAAAAGAAGAAGAAGATGAAGGAAACATCCATGTAAAACTTTTCCTGTATCCCAATATTATATCGAAGATTATAGTGGCATGTACATAAACTTACCAAAGGCCAAAAAAATAGAGGTTAAATTGTAGAACTCTTGATGACACAATGAAAAGGTGAGATGAAAAGGGTAAGAGCAATTCAACAAGAAGATGAAAAACTAAAATTGGAACATATTCTGATTTAGTCTGTTTTTTACCAAGTAACCTATTAGGAAAAATTTCTCAAGCATGACAAGAGGGAGCAAAAATAAAAGGAGAATGGAACATATTTCCTCCAAACCCACTAAAATTGAAGATGATGAGGAGACATTTTGTCAGACTTCTAAGAAACATAATACTTCCCCCAGATTTGGTGGGTAATTTTTTTTTTTCTTCATTTACCCTAAAGTATATTGACCCATTTATCTTAAAAGGTGGTGCCCAAGAGAGCTTGTTCTCTGCAGCAGATCCTAAAGCAACCATAAAGCTATATATTTTCCTTTTTTCTTTTTCTTTCTTTTGCAAAATTTGGAGTGAATCTGTTCAATAAATAACAAACATGAAATTACTCTAAATTGCATGAGAATATTACAAAAACTTCTTTCCGAGAAAATCTTAAAGGCTAGTGAGAAATGTTATAGCATTGACTTAAGAATCAAGAGCACATGCCACAGGTTCCTTAGAATTAACTTACTCTCAATAGCATAATGTGAGATAGAGATCTACAAGTGTTGCAATTCAAAAGATGTGAATTATTTCCCGGGTTTTCTTGGCAACCAAAGAAAGCTAGAGACGAAGGAAAATCAACAAGGAAGAGAATACATAGAAGTGTAAGACAAGCAGAACTACAAAAATAAAGCAGTTAAAACCGAACAACAGATAGAAGAAATTTAGAATTAAGAAAGAAATAAACAAAGAGGAAAAGAACAGAACACGTAAGAAAATGGAGAAAATTGAAAAAAGAAGAAGATCAATTCGCATTTAAGGGCATTAGCAATTGTTCAAAGTAGTGACAGGTATAGGCATTCGTATTAAAAAAATATTCAGCAACAGAATTTCTAAGTAACCACACATAGGTAAAACAATGAAGAACAAATAATCTAATACCAATTGACTGCTACTATAAAGTGTCGTAAGCATAAGCATAACAAATGACAGAAAGTCCAATAATGATGAGCCAGTAGAGGAAAAAGCATCTCATTCAATGGCCAATTCGTGAGGAAAAGGTATCTCATTCAATGGAAAATTTGAGAGGGGAATGGGTTATTCAATAACACGTGATGATATCCTAGTAGTAAGATTATGAGTTTCTCATATCCAGGAATTTAAGAGATATATTTCTGATAGTAGAACGTGATATCTGATTCAATCCCCAACCCTTGAAGTGCAAATGGGTTTTTCAAAAGCCAGGGGCTTTGTTTTCTAATTAATGAAAACAAAGAGGGCAATACGAAGATAAAGTCTTGCACTGACATATAGTTGAAGATTACCCAAGCATCTGCCCATATGTTTGCAGAACGGCAGCAGAATTTGTCCAGGGTTATACTGCAACGGACTCGGCGAGTATATAAAAGAGATCAGCGTTTGGCATTTTACCCTTGAGAAAGGCCGGTGGGTATAAAATTTTGCTTCTTTCCGAAACGGTCGTATGGATCTGCAGTTGGCATTACGGTTAAGAATGGCCGAAACGGTGGGTGAAATTTTGCTTATTTCCGAAACGGTGGTATGGAATTGTGCATTTTTTAAGGGGCATTCTCGAGAGAAAAAAAAAAAAAGTGTGGCAAACACTTTGACGATTCACTCTTTTAAAATAGTAGAGATAGAGATAAATTGTTTTTGTAACTATTATCCTATACTTGGATCATCAATTTGACAAATTTATAGTCTTCAATGCTCGAAGTATTAGGTTTTATTGGATTCAAATTTTCAACAATCTAGGAATTTTAAAAGGATGTTTTTTTTTAAAATTTTAGATATGGAATTAAAATGGATATTCAGAGATGAAATTTTTTTTCCCCCTGGTGGAGAAAGAGGATTATTATTTTTTTTCCTATGGCAAGAACTGATACACCTAAATTAGATTAGATAAGATATGACAATACATAAATTTTAGGAACTAAAATGTGATTGCCTAACAAATTAAGTTTTTGGTATATTTCTTATTTTTCAAAGTGAGAGATTATAGGATCAATTTTTGGGAAAGTTTTTCTATAATTAATTGAGAAAAAATTTTAGGGTTTAGAGAGATTTTAGTAATGGCAGGTTCTTTATGTTTTCAAAATTTTGACATAATTTGGGGTGAAACACAAAAAAAAAAAAAAAAAATAGAAAGACCTATCAACAAATGTTTTGAGAATCACAGCAAATTTTGATATATAATTTGTATAACAGTACAAACAATCTAGTTTATTTTGAATATCCCACACGTCCAACTGTCCTCAACACTAATATTAGGCCTGTACACCTATAAATATGATAAATAATAAAGGTAGATGACATGCGACATGCACCACTGTGTTTGTTCTCGATCGAGTATGTTGCAGCTGGGAGATATTTGTAGACATTGGTCAACTTTTGTTGATCGAGTTAAAATGAGTTCTCAACGTTACAATCCCTATTTTGGAATCTTAGAAAAATATATTAATAAAAGAAAATACTATTGGTACAGAAAATTTGTTCAAAAACTTTCACCCGAATGATGTGCCAGTGGTGTTTTTTGTAAATGAGAGCCAGTGTTTTATTTTAAATAAATGGCTCTCTCACTCAATCACATCATTTTTCTGATAAATTCTATAAGAATTTTCACACAATGTTTGTCAAACAAAATGTAAAAATCGCCATCATTATCCGGCAAATTTCTCTGACCAAGGAAAATTTTTTGTTTATTTCCCAGCCTGGGTGTGGTTTTAACTTATTTCTGCAACCCAGGTTTGGCGCCTTTTTGTTAAAAACGCCTTTCTAAATAGTGTTTTTACATTAAATACCTCAACTACGCCCAGGAAAAATACGAAAAATACGAAATCAAAATACGAGAAAGATGCGTAAAAACGCCACTTGTAATAGCTTTTATAAGGCCCAAAAAACGCCATTAGAAATAGCGTTTATTCTCAGGAAAAAACGCCATTATAAATAGCGTTTATTTAGAGGAAAAAACGCCATTTGAAATGACTTTTCTATCAGCAACACAAATTCCTGCACCTGTTGAACTTAACTTTGCGTAACTTCCAAACCAGGCCACCAATTGACGTGTTGTCGACACACACACGTCACTCGTGTCTCACCGGTGCCTCCCATCAAGTTTCGCACTCCCCGAACCCTTCCTCCCAGTTTTCGTACCCCGAAGCCTGAGTTCACACAACTCGAAAAACCTAAGTATTAAAATTCTAAAACTTTGCGTAACTTTCAAACCGGGACACCGATTGACGTGCCGTCGACTCACACACGTCACTCGTGTCCCATCGGTGCCTCCCTTCAAGTTTCGCACTCCCCGGACCATTCCTCCCCGTTTCCGTACTCCGCAGCCCGAGTTCACACAACTCGAAAAACCTAAGTATTGAAATTCTAAAACTTTGCGTAACTTTCAAACCAGAACACTGATTGACGTGCCATCGACTCACACACGTCAATCGTGTCTCACCGGTGCCTCTCGTCAAGTTTCGCACTCCTCGGACCATTCCTCCCCGTTTTCGTACCCCGAAGCCCGAGTTCACACTACTCGAAAAACCTAAGTATTGAAATTCTAAAACTTTACGTAACTTTCAAACCGGGATACCGATTGACGTACCGTTAACTCACACACGTCACTCGTGTCCCACCGGTGCCTCCCGTCAAGTTTCGCACTCCCCGGACCCTTCCTCCCCGTTTTCATGCCCCGAAGCCGGAGTTCACACTACTCGAAAAACCTAAGTATTGAAATTCTAAAACTGTGCGTAACTTCCAAACCGGGACACCGATTGACGGGTCGTTGACTCCCACACGTCACTCGTGTCCCACCGGTGCCTTCCGTCAAGTTTCGCACTCCCCGGACCCTTCCTCCCCATTTCTGTACCCCGAAGCCCGAGTTTACACAACTCGAAAAATCTCAGTATTGAAATTCTAAAACTTTGCGTAACTTCCAAGTCGGGACACCGATTGACGTGCCGTCGACTCCCACATGTCACTCATGTCCCACCAGTGCCTCCTGTCAAGTTTCGCACTCCCCGGACCCTTCCTCCCTGTTTCCGTACCTCGAAGCCCGAGTTCACACAACTCGAAAAACCTAAGTATTGAAATTCTAAAACTTTACGTAAATTTCAAACCGGGACACCGATTGACGTGCCATCAACTCACACATGTCACTCGTGTCCCACCGGTGCCTCCCGTCAAGTTTTGCACTCCCCGGACCCTTCCTCCCCGTTTTCATACCCCGAAGCCCGAGTTCACACTACTCGAAAAACCTAAGTATTGAAATTCTAAAACTGTGCGTAACTTCCAAACCGGGACACCGATTGACGGGTCGTTGACTCCCACACGTCACTCGTGTCCCATTGGTGCCTCCCTTCAAGTTTCGCACTCCCCGGACCATTCCTCCCCGTTTCCGTACTCCGCAGCCCGAGTTCACACAACTCGAAAAACCTAAGTATTGAAATTCTAAAACTTTGCGTAACTTTCAAACCAGAACACCGATTGACGTGCCATCGACTCACACACGTCACTCGTGTCCCACCGGTGCCTCTCGTCAAGTTTCACACTCCTCAGACCATTCCTCCCCGTTTCTGTACCCCGAAGCCCGAGTTCACACTACTCGAAAAACCTAAGTATTGAAATTCTAAAATTTTACGTAACTTTCAAACCAGGACACCGATTGACGTGCCGTTAACTCACACACGTCACTCGTGTCCCACCGGTGCCTCCCGTCAAGTTTCGCACTCCCCGGACCCTTCCTCCCCGTTTTCATACCCCGAAGCCCGAGTTCACACTACTCGAAAAACCTAAGTATTGAAATTCTAAAACTGTGCGTAACTTCCAAACCGGGACACCGATTGACGGGTCGTTGACTCCCACACGTCACTCGTGTCCCACCGGTGCCGTCCGTCAAGTTTCGCACTCCCCGGACCCTTCCTCCCCATTTCCGTACCTCGAAGCCCGAGTTTACACAACTCGAAAAATCTAAGTATTGAAACTCTAAAACTTTGCGTAACTTCCAAATCGGGACACCGATTGACGTGCCGTCGACTCCCACATGTCACTCATGTCCCACCGGTGCCTCCCGTCAAGTTTCGCACTCCCCGGACCCTTCCTCCCTGTTTCCGTACCCCGAAGCCCGAGTTCACACAACTCGAAAAACCTAAGTATTGAAATTCTAAAACTTTGCGTAACTTCCTAACCGGGACACCGATTGACGTGCTGTTGACTCACACACATCACTCGTGTCCCACCGGTGCCTCCTGTCAAGTTTCCACTCCCCGAACCCTTCCTCCCCGTCTCCGTACCCCGAAGCCTGAGTTCACACAACTCGAAAAACCTAAGTATTGAAATTCTAAAACTTTGCTTAACTTCCAAACCGGGACACCGATTGACGTGCCGTCGACTCCCACGCGTCACTCGTGTCCCATCGGTGCCTCTCGTCAAGTTTCGCACTCCCCGGACCCTTCGTCCCCGTTTCTGTACCCTGAAGCCCGAGTTCACGCAACTCAAAAAACCTAAGTATTAAAATTCTAAAACTTTGCGTAACTTCCAAACCGGGACACCGATTGACATGCCGTCGACTCTCACACATCACTCGTGTCCCACCGGTGTCTCCCGTCAAGTTTCGCACTCCCCGGACCCTTCCTCCCCGTTTCCGTACCCCGAAACCCGAGTTCACACAACTCGAAAAACCTAAGTATTGAAATTCTAAAATTTTGCATAACTTCTAAGGCAAATATTGAAATTCTAAACTTAAGTATTGAAATTCTAAATCGGAAAATATGACCCAAACTCACACATATTATATGAAAAAACTAAATTATACATAATACTAAATTACAAATCTTAACAAGCTTTATGGACCATGTTCATAGCAACATAGTGGTTTGCCAGCAACGCTAAGGCTACTAAGTAGATAGTTTTGAAAGTCATCGTCACCTTCTTCTTCCGAGAATTCTGAAAGTTCTGAGTCAGAAAATAGTAATGGATCTTGAATAATTTCTAATATTCATTGCGTTGGATTAATACATTCTATCTTTGCATGCTCTGTAAAATGATATCTATCCAACCTTCATTGCATTTGATCAATCTCGCGTTCCAGTGCTTTGATGACCTTCTTGTTAGGTGATCTCCTATTGAACATCTTTGCCGAACGGGCCTTTAGGACACGGAGGCCATGCCATCGGCAATACATCTCTTGTTCACAACGTTTATCAAACAGGTCTTCCCACGGCTCTCTGTATATGCATTGGTCGTCGGTGACCCCGAGGGGTGGATGTAAGGACACCTCGCCGATAAATATGTGGCTGACCGGACCCATAGTATCGTGCATTAGGATAGGTTTGCTAAGAAAGCAACGTTTTCGGCCATGCCATTTGTTACCGACTGGGTCCGTGTATGTACGCACCGCATGGATAGCTGAGGATTGGTTTTGAACCGTCTCATTGCTTGGAACCGAACGACTAGACGATGCTCCAAATAATCCTTTTCGCTTCAGCATCTTTGTAACTATGGTTTAGCACTTATTCACATCTTCAAACAATGTATATATAGCCAATAATGGGTTCACGTGAATTCATTAGGTTGTGTGAAGCGTCCGCCTTCACGTGAAGGGTGAATAACAATTAAGCAACAGTTTCGATTGTATTATTGAAGGTTTCAGAAAAGATAAAAAAACACGTGAAAATGATCCAGAAGTAACTATTCACCATCGAACTTGTAACCTTCACGTGAAGTGTCAAGAACAATGCAGGCTTTATTGACTGTAATATTGACAGTTTCAGAAAAGAAAAAAAAAACATGTGAAAATGATCCAGAAGTAACTATTCACCATCGAACTTGCAACCTTCACGTGAAGTGTGAACCCATAAGCAAGGGATGCTCACATGGCTCATCACAGTGGCGCTTTGTGAAGGAGAAAGTAGTATAGGTAAGCAAGCGACGCTGACATGGCATGATCAAACCCCCATCTGCTTTTTGAAGGGATTAGTGACCGAATGAGACAATATAGCATACGCTTTACTATAAAGGGACCAGTCACGGATTAATGTGATTCACGTGAATAGATTACTGACAGTCACGTGAATTCATGAAGCCTCCACGTAATTGCTTAAAGTCAAGGGTTGAATTTGTTCCCCACCATTTTCAAAAATTGTAAAATTTTCTTGTACAAAGTTTCATACAATGAACTATAGCAATAGTAATATTTTATAAAATGACATGATCATACGAAGGCCATATAAAAGTTGAACTATACTTTATATATGATGTAACAATTTTTTTAACAAAATACAATACAAAATGAAAAACTAAATACCCTAAGTACTATACATGACCTCCATAAAAAGTTTTCATAACAATCTCCACAACAATAAATGGAACTCCAAAAAAAGTTTCAAGCACAAAAATAAATGAAAAACTAAATACCATAGCTACTATACATGACCTCCCGTACCACACGGGGGTGGCCTCCTATCTCTCCTCGACCTACGAACATAGACACGTGGTATCGATGGCTGCGGCTGTGCCTCTACCTATGTGATCTGTGAAGCATCATGTAAGTTATCGGTAGGGAGTGCATCTACCTGTGTCATCTGCGCTACCACTGAACCCTCTGGATGCCCACTAGTCGACTGGGTAATCAACGATGGCCCCTTTGCATAAGATGGTGGGAATTGAAGCACCGACTGCGACAACATAACAGGTGAAGTCCGACCCTCTGTATGCATAAAGGACGTCTCGATACGTTGTCCTGATGCTAACAATGGGTCATCATATGCGTCAGCATCCTCATCATCGCCTAGTCCCGAGTAAGCAGATCCATGGTCATACGTAATAGGGGAGCTAATGTGACGGGGAGCACGGCGACACGGTCTAACCTTGTAAGTAGTCACATGTGATGAAGATGGTACATCTCGTGACTCACTGTGATATGTGTACGGTGGCATCGTCGGAGTCGCATGCGATGAGGATGGTCTAAAAGCATCGAAGGACTATGGCAGGTGATGCTCGGATGATCCTGGGGGGGGGGGGGGGGGGTGGCCATACGGGAGGGGGAACTGCTGATTGTCCAATCCGCTCATGCTCACGTAATACACGGATTAATGTGGCACTAATGTCTCGTACCCTATGTAGATCCTGCAATGCAGCTGGCGTGCCATACATATAAATGGCACGATCTGAGTGCTGATGTATGGATGTGACATGGCGGGTCTGCAAATATGAGGGAAAGCATGTATAACTAACTGATGTATACAAGTGACGTTGAAACAAATGAAAATGTTATGGCTATACTAACCACAATCTCTACTGTGGAGCCGACCTCAAGATATCCAGTAGTAGGCACATGAGCAGGATTGCCCACCAGTGGGCGTGTAATACGGCGGTACCACCCTATGTATGGATTGTCATATCACATCTATGCAACATCAGGAACCCCAGCCACCAGATGATCACGCCTATGCTCCCATCGGTCGATATACTCGGCATGAATGTCGCTCCAATCAGTGGTGCGTCGTCTCCCGCGCATGTCAATAGCATGTAACCTAGGCGAGGTATAGCACTCATCTGGTACATCCTGCCTGAACCCAAACTGTCCTAAGACACGATCAGGTAAATGTAGCTCAATGACCTCTAAGCATACTAAAGGAGACCGAGTCAACCATATATCCCTCCTTGCTCGGCAATAAGTCGGCAGTGTATGCATGATCGCATCGTATGGCCTCCACGTGAATTGCAAACGTTTACATTGACAGTACTTGTTTTGTAACCAGTTATAGGACAACTAAGTAATATGAATTACAATTTCGAACATGTTATACGTACCTCATCTAGCCGCAATCGGTCTAGCTGGTCTATATATACGCGGACAACATGGGTGGAAGTAGTGTCTGTGCTAAATTTAGATCTCCACCTGACATATACATTAAACATATTATAACAATGTGAAAACATATTGTATGAATGATAAATATTGTATTAATGATTATAAGTAAAGAAGCGTATGCAATTTTTTCATACCTGGCCCCCCATGGTCTGGCAGGGAACTGCACCCCTCCTACAAGTAATGACTGTTGGGCCTGAGTAGGGTCCTCCATGCGATGCGGGCACATGCGTGGGAACCGCTCACATGCCTATATCTGTACAAAATGGGTGTGTCACTCGCACAACAACTAAGGCGAACTAAGTAACATAGGCATTATTATAAAACACTGTAAATTATGCCAACCTTTTTACCTCTACAAGTACGAGTGCCCCTGCAATCTGCTTAGCACCAGTCCTCGCGACCCGGCACATATACCTGTAAAGCATGGCTAGGACTGCACTGCCCCAGCTATATCTCACCGCAATGGAAAAGTGCTCTAAAAATGCAAGATAAGCCACTCGCACATAGGTCTGAGAGTAATCTAGGAATAGTATCCTTCCAATCAGTCGCATAATGTATGCACATGCATGCCACTAGACTGTAACCTAATCGGCATCATCTGGAAGCACCTGGAATGTGTCATGGAGCCAACCAAGCCTGAGACGACCCTTCCTGAACTGATCTGCGGCAGGGGCAATGCCCAATAACCGTAGACAAAGCTCCTGGCAGTCCACCACTGTAGTAGGCAGGTGTCGCCGTATGATGGCGTCCCGGTCAATAGGTAATCCCAACAGGATAGAGACATCCTGTAATGTGATGGTGGCCTCGCCTACATCGAGATGGAACGTGTGTGTCTCCTCCTGCCAGCGCTCTACTAAAGCGATAATCAAATTGTGGTCCAAACGGATGGGCCCAAGTTGGTAGACACCGTAAAAACCAACCTGTACTATATACTGCAACGCACGCAGGTCTAACTGCACATCATACGGATGGGAGGCACAGCGTCTGCACTGTAGAGCCTCCGTACCCTGTGCGACAATTGGAGTATGAAGTCAAAGGCCTCAACGTTAAAAACTTAAAAATGCGCTTGTAAGTAAATGTAATATATAAATTAATGTACCCCATGCTCCCATATGTACGTCGAGCGATGATGGGCCTGCATCGTCAGCATCGTGGTCTCGACTGGCCTTGGCAATCCTGTCTCCATAGCCCCTGCATTGTGACATGTGTTAGCACATATGTAAAACATGATTGTCCAAAACAAAGTAAAGCAATAATGTAAAGTGTCTACATTGTCTACAAAATCAGGTAAGGCTGATGGATAAATATAACATGTCACGGAGATGGCTAATCTCTGCAGGCCATGTGAATGAGTTGAGTAGTCTCAGCTTAGTTATTATGACTACAACTATTCAATATAGGATGTGAAGGCATTATGTGTGTTCAGCCTAAGAAAGCTATTATTGAATGCCAACTGTGTTCAGCCTTGCAAACTTATATCAACTCTACAGAAGTGATTGGCTTGGAAAATTATGATAAGTCCATACAACATATAGTAATATAATTAAGTTCACATACAGATAGAACTACCCATTATTTGAATTACAAATACAAAATAAGTCTTGACTAGCCAACTAATTGTCCTTGCAATACATAAGTCAGGCAATCCGGTTTGGACATTTACGCCTATCGTGGCCTTGTTGCTTGCAAATGCCACAATTATTGATTTGACGTCTTCTAGAGACGTCCATCTCATTCTCAATTCGTTTGTTTTTTGATCGCCCGGGAGTGGCTTCTCGTTTACGGGTGGGATCTGGAATGACCTTTGGACCATTGTATGAAGTCCAATAATGCTCGTGCACCATCGGTTCAAAATTTGATTCGTACACGTGACCATAAACATCGAGGTTATACTGAGGAGCAATTAAGCCCTATGGCTGTCTGCCTGTTTTCGTGCACACTGCCAGCAAGTGCGAACAAGGATAATGATAAATGACCCATTTGCCGCAGTCACACGAGGGAGGATTCAGAGTCACCGGATGTCTGTTGTTCCCTTTCATGCCTACTGGATTTGTAATAACCTCAGCAGAACCCTGAGCCCTGCAATTGGAATATGATCACAAGGCGGTTGCAATAGACATGGAGACTTATACAAATATATGAATACCCGATGTGAATTAAAAACACTATATAAATTATGTGACATTACCAATTAAAGACATTAACGCGATGCATTGCTGATCGAGCTTGATAAGATTCTATCTTCCTTTGCACTTTCGATGTGTACCTCAACCCATTCTCTACGGCACGACCGATTTGTAATCGTTGCTTGGTGAAAGTTGCCACCAAGCGGCAGAAAGTAACCTGAACACATGTAGTTATAGGCAAGTCTCGTGCACCTCTTAAGACATTATTATAGCACTCTGAATCATTGGTGGTTAAAACTTCCCAACGATAACCTCTGTCATGCGCCAATGTCCACTTACTGGGGTCCTCGTTGCACAAGTCACGATATGCTTTTGCCGCCGACTCCGTTTGTAAATTTTTTATTTCATCCATTGCTTGGTCGAACTTGCGCACTTAATGGGCAGTTCCAGCTTTCCATATAAGATCCTTAACTTTAGCGTTATTGAACTTTTTTTTATAATTACTTTTAAAATGCCTAAAGCAATATCGATGGACTCCAGCTGGTTGCCTGTCTTGTGCCCTTTCCCAGTAATCTTTTGCTGCACTCAATATAGCTGCATGCCGATCAGAAATCAATGTGATCCCCTCTTTTCCTGGCACAATAACATGCCTAACATGGTAGATAAACCACGACCAATCACGATAGTTTTTCGATTCAACTACAGCGAAGGCTAGAGGAAAAATGTTGTTGGCAACAGTTTTGGCCACAGCAATCAACAACACTCCAGTATATTTTTCATAAAGATGGGTACCATCGATACATATTACTGGCGGGCAGTTGTTGAAACCCTCAATGCATGGCCGAAATGCCCAAAAAATTCTGTCAAGCGCGACATTGGTTGACATTCGAAAGTCACGTGTTTCCAAAATCACAGCTGTGCCCGGGTTCCTAAACTGCAACATTCTCATGTACCTTGGTAGCTTTTCATACGAATCATCCCAATCCCCGAAAACCATTTCAATGGCTTTTATTCTTCCAAGCCATGCTTTTTTGTACGATACTGTGAGACCTGCCCCATTTTTTACACTCTCCACTATGGAAGCTATCTTCCATCCAGGGTCTTCTTGTACACGACAACAAATGAAAACTTTAAATTTCACTAGATTATACCATTACTGGATAATATCAAAACATCTTACTTTCAGTTTACAATACATACGAACTTACTGCCACTTGTGTTTTAATCATATGAGCACTGAATGTCGAATTGAGGTTGCGGTGATCCAAACTCTCTATCCCATGTAAACATGTATGAGGCCCCGGGTATTTTGTGATCTCAAAGAAAATATGCTTCTTCGTCAAACAAGCACGCAGTTTCTAAGAACAATCGTGACTGCACCTCGTGCTCCAAACCTTTTTATTTGTTTTCACAACATAATAATGTTTGTTTCTCTTTACATGATACCAATTACATGCACGGATCACTGCATCTTTATCTTTGAAAACCATCCATGTTGCAAACTCTGGATTAGAATCTGACCATGTCGAACTGTGCTGGTATAAGTCTCAACCAGCTACAGAATGATCTATTCCATCCAAGTTTGTAAAAAAGGGCACCGGGGTGTCATTCAATTCAAGAACATTGACTTGTTCTTGCCCATCGTCATTAGAGTCATCATTATCATCATTTCTCAGTAAAACATCAATATCTTCCTCTTCTTCATCGAATTGAACAACATCTACATCTACATCTTCATCTTCATCTTCAACTAACCGTCTACCAATGTCATCAAAGCCCACAAGCCGTTTTACGGGATCCATACTTGCATTGGGACCTCCCACCTCTAGCCCTAAAGCATATTATCAGTGATGTCTGGGTGGACTTTGATAGTCATGTAATTGTTCAACATTACTCCAACGCTGTGAGTAATCCTCGTATGGGGTGAAAATGTTAGACATTTGTTGCCCCGACGCATCGTCTGGAAGGCTATTTGACTATTCTGCCCAACTGTAAGCATTTCAGTAAATGTTCCCAAGGCCGACACATCACCCCTCCCGATCAAGATTTCACCGTAGGACTGGACATTTCCCCAATTGACAACTTGACGACCGATACTGGTGGTCATTGTGCTCTCCTCCTTCACAACATAAATCTCAACACAATACAAGTCAGAAAATTTGGAAGGCAGATTTAAGACAGTTTGCAATGTCCTGTCGTCCTTCACCGACAACTTCTTATATATTAATACTTCTCCATTTCGTCTCAAAGGGTATCTACATATGAACTTTATATTTGCATATTCTTCATACTCATCCATCATAGGAATGATCATGTCCCGCAACCCATCAAGTGAGGTTCCCAGTTCTATATCATAACATGCACTACCCTCTCTATCATAAGTTATACCTTCTATGTGATCTCGTATTATCTTCCCCCCCCCCCCCCCAAATAAAACATTACCGTTGTTGTCATGCTTTCAATAATTTCAAAATGAACCTTGTTGAACCTACAACACAGTACTTAAGTACAAGCACATAAACAATGTCAAAATAATATATAACTACAATAATTTTGTTTTTACAAATCACATAAACAATGTCACAATAATATATAACTAAGATAATTTTGTTTTTACAAATTCAAGGGCTACAATTTTATATTTCTTACATGAATGCATTGTTTGCTAAAAAATAATATTTCTTCAATTCGTTGAGAAGATGTTTAATGATGAACTAATTTTATTTTTTTTTATGTCATTTGCACACATATACAATTGTCCTAAAACCCAATCATATTTTCTACCATTTTTATTTTCTTTAACTTTTTGTCCAATTTTATTTTTTTCTATTGCTATTTGGATCTTATATTTTTTTTTTCTTTAAAACAAAACTAAACATTTTCCTTTTTACCTTTACTTTAATGGGGAATGATACTTCAGCAAAAAAAAAAAAAAAAAAAAAAAATTTCTTCAATTTGTTATCAAAATGTTTATTGAGATAAACTATTAACGTAGGTATTGTTCAACTTGACTACATGACCATAGGTATTGTTCTGTATATGATTTTTCTTTCTATATATATATATAACGTAGAAAAGCATAAATCTTACAAAAAATCCTTCTAAAATAATGTGACAAGCCCTGGCAAAACCTATATTCTTGTTTACAATTTTTCAAGAACCTAAATATTTTTTTTGTTTTCAAATATAATTTATAAGACATAATTATCATTTAAAGTCTTTATTTAGAAATAGAAATGTGTAAAACGTATAAATCCTTAAACATCCTAATTGTAAATATCATAATCTTAGTGTGACTAGCCTATCTTTGATCCGATTAGAGAAAAAATCAGTCAACATACGTGTAAACTAGCCTTGAACATCATAACTATAATAAAAATGAAAATAAAAAGCATTGATGTATTTAAATTGGTTTTAGGAATAACAGATTTAGTTTAACAGTCAACAATTAAAAAAAAAAGTGTCATTAAAGATTGAGAATGTGAACTAACCAAGGTACTAGCAGGACATGAGCCATCATTAACAATCAAAAAACTCATATTTTGTTCGTATTTGGTTGGAGCCTACTGAGTGAGTTGGGTGGGAAGAACTTTAAAAAAGAACAAAAAAAAAAAAAAGCTTATACGTTTCTATTTTCGGATATCTACATACATATATATGTATATACATATCTTGTGGCCGGAGAGAGAGACGCGAGGGAGAGAGAGACGTGGTGGGATAGAGCTTCGACCGAATCTGTGTTGTCTTGAATCTGATTGAATCTGACTGAGAGAGGGAGACGCGAGAGAGGGAGACACGATATTAGGGCATATATTGAGCAAAAAACGCCATTCTTAAAGGTGTTTGTTTAGACAAAAAAATGCCATTTTGAATGGCGCTTCTATAAGCCAAAAAACACTTTTAACAAGAGCGTTTATACGTCTCTATTTCTCTATTTGTATTCTAATTTTAACTGTCAAAATACAACATCAAAATGCTTTTTAAAAAGGCGTTTTTAAATAAAATGCTTTTTTAAAAGACGTCAAACTTAGGTTGCGAAAATAAGTTAAAACTACACCCAGGTTGAAAAATAAACAAAAAATTTCCCTTGATCAAGGAAATTTGCCTCATTGTCCCTAGCTAGCTTGTTTTCCTCGGGAGGGAACGAACTGGAGGTAAATGAAATTCTATTTGTAGCTTATTGTAGAGCATGAAATATTTGAAGGCCAAATCATAAAATTCTCTTCCACGAACTAAAGGCTGCAAAATTATAGAAATCAAAAAGTAAATTATGTGACCCCAGCCCCAGGTCAGTGGGGGTCAGTGGATGCACTAAATTTGAAGCGAAAATTACAATCCAAATAAATATCACACTCCAAGATTGAGAATATGATTTAGGGGGGTTATATATATATATATATATTCACAAATGTAGAATTCATAAGCATATGAAGTAGAATCGGGTTAATAACTCCATATCACCCTTTTTTACGGTGGAGAATACCCATCCTTCAGCTGTCTCAATTCTCACTCTTCATAAATACAAAATAAAAAGACAAAAAAAAAAAAAAACCATTTTTTACCGGGCAGAGAATACCGACCCCCTCAACTTTCTCAATACTTACAGTCCATATATAGATATAAAAATGGTAAAAAAGATCAAAGAAAAAAATAATAAAAAACAAACTGATCAAAATAATAAGTATCCAAATTTGAATGCAAAGATGGGCCTTGCATTCGTGGAATGGTATTCTTCATTTTGCCATGGGTCTGGTTGGAGAGGTGGTGGTTTTCGTCGGTGTCGTGGGAGTGTATCCCATCAGGAATGAATAGGGGTTTGTTTTCAGTGTCATTAAGAATTTTTCCATCTCTCTCTATTCGATCGGAAAGGAAATGGATGGACAACAATCGCTAGAATTTAGCCTACAATCAAGCTTGTTGATCTTTTTCCCTCCTTTTTTATTGTGTTAACCTTTTTGCGTTAGTCTCTAATAATATTTTAACTCCTTTAATTATTTTATTATGATCTTAATTATCTTTTATTTCCTTTATAAAAAGGAAGAGAGAAGGCTAATCAGTGGAATTGGTTAGATACGCCAGGTGACATTATAATTTTTTAATATTTTTAAAAAAATAAAGATTGATTTTTGAAAACCGTAAACCTCCCACTACATTTATATATATATATATATATATAAAAGTACAAATAGATATACATATATATATATATATATATGTCAGTGTATGTGAACTTCTTGCATTTCGTAAAAGCATGCATCAGAAGAATTGGAAGTTAAAATCAATCATAAAGGGGATGCAGTACAGGGCTAGTCTTCAAAACGAGCAAAAGTTGGCTTATTAATCCTTTGGGGCCAGACAGAGAGAGCAATTGAGGAAATGAAATCAAGGGAAGAATATGTCAAAGGTATAGGATACTTACATGTAGAAATAATTTTAGAAAAATGAATGAATGAATGGAAATAAGAAGAAACAGTTCAATTGTTTGACTTTCTCAATATTAATTCCTTAATTGATTCATTTCCATATTCCCTTTGATTGCTTCACGAGATGCTTCTTCTTCGATTTATTTTCCCGTGTGTAACATAGTCTTTCTCTCGATTTGATGTCCTCACTAGAATCATCGTCATGCATGCTTATTAACCTTATATAAGTAACCAACCGGTCCTATACCAAATTGTTGACAGCTTTAGTCAACAAAATAAAAAGCATATTGTGCAACCTTTTCGCCCAAAAGAAAAAGGCAAAAATGAAGTTAAAGGTCCTTCGAAATAATGACGTCTTCCCCTCATCCTCTGTATTTTGTTAATGAAGCAGGTCAAGTGAAAGAGTTTCTGAAATTAATAAACCAAAATGAACCTTTTAAATAGGAAAAAAAAAAACAAATAATTATACAGTAACCGGTAAAATTCAAAATCCAATAAAGATTCATGAAATCACATAGATCGAGTCATTAAACAGTTAGGGGGGAAAAAAACATAGATAGATTGAACTTTCTAGAAGTATAAAACTTGGTCTATCTTAATTGAAAGATATTTCAAAAGATATATAACTTTCAATCAATAAATCAAATTCCAGGAGGGTGGTCTATCTAGGCATTAATATATTTTATTTGTGTTACTATTGTTTTGTTTTTTTTTTTGGGGTGGGGTGGTTTGCAATATCTACGGGTCACAACCATGTAACATCGATCATTCTTTAGATGAGATGAGAGTCAGGAGGTGGTGAGTCGTAGATGGTTGGCCCAACGTCCCAAATGGCTTTGGGATTAGTCAGCTCGGTAGTTTCCTTCTCAGTTGTATTGGGTAGCCAAACTGTCACCAACTCCAGTCATTAATATTTTGGTTCAAAGGCTAATTAAGGGAGCACGGAGTATGTTGATTTGTTCTTTTCTTGAAGAGGACAGTAACTTTTGAATCTGTCTCAACCTGCACTGTCTTTATGAGACATTTTATGATGAATGGAACTTTTCGCTGATGAACCTTTAGCCTGCTTCTTAGTCTTCACTCTTGTTGCAAAAGAATAGGCAAAGTCATGAGTCTAATGCAAAGAATCAAGTCAAAAACAAAAGTGTACAATAGTGCAAGTAGTCAACAGAGTTCGCTAGCAACACAGCCATGCTTGTCCAAACGGTGGAGGCTATTTCACCGGGTGTATGACAAGGTCCCTCAACATGCAAGACATTCAATTGAAGTTTTAGCTGTTATTTTGACTCACGAGAGATATGTTTCTTATGTTGTGGAGAAGCATATCCCATGCTATCCTCTCATTTATTGTAAATGTGTCAATATTTTTTGTATATATATGTTTGGTAAATATAGAATGGATCAACTGGGTAGAGTTAGTGATCTTTTTCTTTAGTCATTTGATGTTCAAAACATTTCATGGTATCAGTACCACACCAACTCTCTGAAGGAATGTCTTATCCAAGAAATAACACAAATGGCAACATCCTCTTCTTCATCCACTTCCAAGTAATCTTTATCCCCCAAACCTTAAAAATCACCCAAACCAATTTCCTATTATGGAATGCACAAATCATATATGGGTATTATTGAGAGCCAATAAATGATTGATTTTCTTGATGGCAATCATCCGATGCCTTATTTCTATTGTTATCATGGTCTGTTGTATATTTATTGAAGTTGTGTACAACAATATTTACACATAAATGAGATGACAGCGAGAGATATGCTTCTCGACACGTATCTCTTGCAAGTCAAAAATGTCAGCTCAACTTCAGTTGGAAGCCTTACATGCTTGTGGGCTCTTGTTGGTTGAGTGAATGTTTCGCTATTGTACACTGTTATACTTTTGACTTGGATGCATACCATGAATGCTTGCACTTTTAAACTCATAACTTGTGCATAATCCTTACACCTGCCACTCGGTGAAATGTCCATGTTCACAGCAAAAATTTTCATGATCTAATAAACTAGCGATATCATTAACATTACCGTGATTTCTTTCTTCTCATATCATGTCATATATATGGGCCCTATGGCATGAGACCATCACTTTCCATAATTTACCAGTGACGATAATCTTCTTAGAATTTTGTAACACTTCGTGTGATATATATATATATATATATTGTTTGCTAGGGTTAGCCTTTTCTGTGCTGATCAAATAAGTTTTTAGAGAAATAATTGCATTACTTTTCTACAGCCTATCTATCAGAAAAATGGAAACATATATTTCCGTACTACTGTTCTGAAAGCAACCACATTTTTTTGAGAAGAGTGAGAAATTTCTTGTGCTCTCCTTACATTGCGGGTCATAATCTTTTATACGATACATATTTCTTCTCACCTGTTTGCTGGTTACTTGACAGGACAACTTGATTTTGGTTAGAACTCTTCATGGTCTGCCAATTATTTTTGTTTACTGGTGTTTAGAAAATATGTTTGTTACACCAAACATGTCGTGTGGACTTGATGAGAAATACCTTTTCTCATTGAGAGAGCATGTTGTACATCTCCTTCTTGAGGTTCTGAATGTGAAGGAATTGGGCTTTGCAAACCTGTCGTCATTATTAGCATTGATTATGGGGGGTCGAATTTAGGATCCTTTCTGGGCTCCAGACCCCGGAACACTAGACTGTTGAATCTATTTGGCCTATCTCACACTTGTCTTTTCATTTTTCTCTTTCCCTTTCAGGGTTTTGAAATTGAAATAATCATTTCGTTAGGTTGGCACAGCGGGGTGTACATGCCAGATACATATTGACGGGAGGATGAAAAAATTCAGCAGAGTACAATAGAGACGGACATCAGTTGGGGAGACACCATTAAATTTTACCCAAAAATAGTTCATACAATTCCCAATCAATTGAGACAATTAAAAACATAGCTGCGCTGAGAATTTCGAACTACCTAAATTCTATGTCCATGACGATCAGCAGGAAACAGTAGGATTTGAGCTACAAAAGTAAATCCTGTTAACTTGTAGAGAGATACACAGCATGCATGAGGGTACTTTCCGGCAAGTCCTATGATAAGTTTGCCGAGGTCAAAATTTTAAGCCATGGTTACCGAAATATTAATGTATCAAAAGAAGTCTATATATACATATACGGACGGCTATGTGCCAAAAGTTTAGAAATAACAATCTTAACTAAGCAAAAAGTTTATTGTGTTTTGTTCAGTTCCATGCAGCAGTCACAAACCAGAGCACAACAATGGTTAACCATGAGCTTGCAATTGGTTTAACCAAGTAGAACACTGAATTCTAAACCATTTAATATGAATAGTTGGACAAGAAGTAAATTTTGAAGTCCACTTAGTTACAACAGTCTGCAGAACCTACTGGCTGCTTAATACATAATGCAGAGCAATTCATGTGCCAGGAAACAAAGGGTACTTAAATCAAATGCCTGACCTGATTTTTGGAACTGTACAACCGCAAAGGTCATGAGGGACGCGTAAACTAAATTGGGTAAATCTCCACACCACCTTGACAACACCCGGGATTCTTTTACCCTAAGTTGCCTTCTATGTCAATAATGCAACTGTCTGACGTAATGATCAGTCACTGGCTAAAACTAGTGAAGTTATCCGCTTTGAAGTGTTGCATAAATTGTACAAATTCTTCACGGTCAAGTTCTCCGTCGGGGTTGATATCATAATCCTGAAAGCAACCAAAACAATTTCATAAGAGAAGAAATTTCCAACAAATCTAGCATTTTATTAGACTAACAGAACATATCTGCGTCACAGCTCTAACAAGCTCTTTCGAGAAATGAGGCCCAGGCAAACACTTGTTTAATATACAATTTAGTCCAGGCAATATTTTGCAGAATTTGAAGAAAGCACATGGATAGGCAGAACATTCTACTTGTACACAAGTAGCACAGCTATGTACAGATCTTCAAATGTCACATTAGCTCTTAATCATTTTTGAAATGGTCAAAAGCACTGTCTGTTTTCTTTCTCATTTGTCTTTGCCTCCACTCCTTACCTGCACAATAAGTTAAGATTATCATGTATGAGGCCGTTCATGTCTCCATGAATCATATTAGCAACAATCAAGTATTCACTATTTTCTTCAGCAAAATAAAGGAATAGCCGATTACCAAAAACATGGACCGATGGACAGAAATCCAGTCTGCATGCAGCAATAGAGTAAACAGCAGTTTGGAATTCAAGGTGATACAAACACCCAAAATACACAAGTTATTATGGTGGAGTCAGATTTATCAGTCCTGGGCAACATGGACACTCCTTCGACTTCCCATTTGTGTTCCAAATAAACATCATCAGAAACTAAACATGGCTATGAAATCCTTCCAAAGACCACAAAAAAAAAAAAAAAAAAAAAGAAGCTTAATTAGTCCCAATATCCTTCCATTCTATTGACGTAAAGTAAGGCATAACAAAATAACATGAGATTTACAAATTGGAGTATCACTATAAGTATCCATTGGTGGGAGTTTGAGAAAGTGGAAGAACATCAAATCCAGATGCAAGACTTCATCTTCATCTCCCATAAACACGTCAAATTAACGTCCTCAAAATAAAGCAATATTGCAACATAAAGTTCAAGATATACCAAAATTCTTGCGTGTTTTGCCTCAAAAGAACAGAATGCTCCATAACTTTTGACTTCAAATCGTCTTTAATGTCCAAAACTATTTCTCTAAAAAAGCCAAATCGTTGCACAACTTCATGTGTCATTGTTCAATTGGAGTCCAATGTCATTCAAACAAGCTACTTCATCATTGAAGATGTGGATCTTTTCTATTGGCAAGGGTACAAGTTCACAGAAAGTGCAATAAAATCGTTTACAGACCCCATTTCCTCAAGGCATTCAAGATGGGAACTAATCTCTGCTTTCAGCAAATGACTAATAATATTGTAGATATGATTTACTTCAAACAGCGCATGTCATACTTGGGTAAATTAATTCAAAAATCAACAAAAAATGACCAACATTAATGACGTGTCCCATTTAATTTCAATTACATTTTAAAATAATTTCTTATGTCGAAAAATAATACAATACTTTATATTTAGATGTAAACGACGTGTCCACGTCGCCAGAGTGATCTTTTGGATACATTTCCCATATCCTAAAATCAAGGATTTAGGGAGGTCTGACAGCAGGATACACATACTGTAGTCTTACCCTATTCTATGTACAAACAGTCTTTATATACCGAAGGCATTCCTGTCATTCATTGTGTTGGTTGTTTAGGTTGGGTTGCTCTAAAACAGTACGAAGGAAGAAGGAAATGGTCACCATTGTCAGACTACCTCCAGAGGTGCTGATCCTCACTGTCCTAGGCAATAAGATATTAGTGCAGCAGTTTTTATGAGAGGTGGAACCAAACATAAGGGGAGAGGAAAAACAGCAGCAAATAATAGAGGATAATATAAAATCAATATTGGTTGATTCCTAGAAAGACCTTTCGAAGCTTGTTTCCTACACCTCAGGAGCCCATTGAGCAGCCACAGAATAAGATGACACTAACTAAATATATAAAAAAAACACCATTCAAGATCACCACTTTCAAATTTCATCCAAGGGATACTTCAGGAAATGAGTGTTGTTCAGAGTATGGTCATCCCGGAAAATCCCACATAGGGTCCCAGGCATTGCAGTAAGAAGCTATGTGGTTTCAACAAAGGATGCTCAATTACTCGAGTCATGGTTATCCCAATCGGAAGGAGAAAGGTGCCTGGTCACAACAATAAAGTGCAGGAGTATGGGGAATGCACTGTAATTAATTTCTTTGAATTCCCATTCAAAAGAGAAAAGGAGACCGATAAAAGGGAGCGAGACAAATTTAGACTTAAAATTTCAATCAACTAATAACCAGATATGGAAATGAAAAGAGATCATCACAAACCACAGGCATATTAGGTTGAAGGATGTGAAAAAAATTTATGCTAAACATGATTAGAGAGGTCAGCCAAGCATTCTTTATTCATTTGCTCATGCAATTAGCAAATAACAGGGTTTGCGCTTTGCACTTGTAATGAGTGATCATTTAACCACTACAATAAAAGAAGTGCAGTAGAATCTAAGAAATTTAAACTCCGAAAATTTTGTTTTAATGCTTATCCCACGTGCAAAAAATTACAGCTGACTCACCTTTACTAACATCCATAAGACCAATTGTATCTGTGGGATCGACTAAGAAGCACGGACACGGACACAAGTGTCGGACACGATACGTGTCGGACACGCCGACACGGCAGGGACACGACAAAAGACTATATTTTTATATTCCTTACATGTTATACATATAAATATTGTACAAAATAAGTAAAAAAATATAGAAGATTACACGAATTAAAAATAAAAAAAAAGAACACATTTCACTACTTAATCGGCAACAAATTCATAATTAGTCAATTATATTTCATAAAAAATATAAAGTAAACAAACACATTAACACACATTAACAACAAAAAAGTTGTTCTATCAATACACAATACTATAAAGTCATAAATTACAAAAAATATTAAAACATCACTACATTTAATCAAATATCCATCATCATAGCATACTTGTTTTTCTTCTTCTTCTTGTTTGTTTTTCTTCCTCTTCGAACCAACAATTAGTTTCAAAATTTATAGTTGAGGTCTCGTGTGTCCCTAAAGTGGCCAAAACGAGACACGCGTGTCCAAGCCGTGTCCGTGGAGTGTCCAATGTAAAAATAAATAATAAATAATTAGACATGTAGAATGGAGTGTCCGACACGTGTCCAACGAGTGTCCGACACGTGTCCAAAAAGTGTCCCACGCGTGTCGGTGTCTAACAAGTGTCGGACACGGGTACGGCTCCTCTAACGGAGTGTCCGTGCTTCCTAGGTGGGATCGGTATCATCATGGGATAAAAAAGACCCATCCTCTACAAAACGATCCATATCACAGCCTGCACAAGATCTTTGTCATCCCACAGTAAAAATGAAATGTAATGATAGATTTAGCAAGTATATACCTATATAGTTTTTTAAAAGAAACTTTTGTTCCAAAGATACAAGAATACAAAGAGTTTGCTCACCAATTGATTGATTCGACGGAGATGTAAGAGTGCCAGCATCATCAGTACCAAATCATCAAAGGCTTTGACGAACTACCACTATGTGGCAAAGCGGGCATTGAGATCACATCTCCACGTGTATGAGTTGATGGTGTTGAGGGTGCTGAACTTGGGGAGTGTCCAGCTGTGTTTGCTGTTCCGGAGCTATTGGCAGGACCTGAAGATGACACGGGCTGCTTTATCTTTCTTGCAGTCTGGTTTTCTGAAGCCTCAAAATGCATCAAAAACCAAGTTAGAAATCTACTCGATATTTATGTAGGACAATGTTTTGAAGTTTACAACCATATCGCTGAATATCATTGACTAGCCCCTAAGTTTGTAATAGGAGTACCATTAATCTCCCTCTAAACATTCTTCTTAATAGTCGTGAAGTAAAACCAACACAACATCCTCACTTAAACAGTATTTAGCATTTAAGGAGAACATTTGGTCTTCAAAACTACTTTAAGGAACCTTAGGGAACAAGAGCAAAACAACAAAACAAAGAACGTCACAAGAACCAGTCTAAACTAACTCTCTACCTATATCCTATTCTTACGTAATTAATTAATACTGCCTAACTGTGAGAGAGAGAGAGAGAGAGAGAGAGAGAGAGAGAACTACTTTGCATACATCTTTTGCTTCATCCCTGGACTGGAAGGCAGAGGTTACACAATGCAGCAAATCAAAAAACAGGGATAATCAAAGAATACAAATAAAACATAGAATGAGAGTAGCATACCCAAGTGAGATAAAAGTACAACAACCATGGAAAAAGGAAAGGGGGTGAAGGGGGCAAGACTGCAAGTACATGATTTGAGAAACATAATGCGTCAATGAAGGTACTCCAAAGATTTATTGAAGTAGATTAACAGTTCGGGGAGAGCTGTCAATAAAGGTTTGGCTGCCTAGGGCCCAGAAGGTTCGGAAATGACGTTATAATCAATTCGCACCCCCAGCAACTGCATTCTTTTTTATGTAGAAAAGACTCGGCTGCCCAGTGCCCAGAAGGAGTATAGAGAATACCAAACGAGATTGGTGGAGGTTGTGGTTTGAGCTCTGAGATTGTTTGCCAGAAAGAGCATGCGGCGAAAACTGCTGCTGCTGTAACTGAGCCATTTTTTAATATACCGTAAATAAAAAACTTCCTGGATAAAGCAATTGGATTATTAAATTCAGTGTAATATATAGTAATGCCAGAAAAAGAACTACTTCAAGAAAAGCCAGTTCTTCAACTACAGAGAAAATATCCTTGTTATTTTTTTGGTAAGTACAGAAAGAGACAGGAAAAAAGTACCTTGATTAACACATCTGGATCTCCGCGAGACAAAACACCAGCCTGTAGAGGTGATCCAGCATTCGGAACTACATCACCAACAGAATTCACAAGTCCATCCTTCCCAAGGGTCATGCTTCGGTTATTCACAAGCATTCTCAACCTCCTGCTTTCTACATCACTGGCAGATGGGCATGTAAAACTTTGCTGTGCAAGCATAAGCTGTTGCTGGTGCTGTGGTGTCAGCATCTGAAGTTGATTGAAGGGGTGTGGACCCTGCATAAATCGTTTCTGTTGCTGCAGAAGCCCAGAGTAAAGCTGATCCAGACCCTAGAAAAGAAGAAGGGTAAAACAATAGCACAAACAAAATAATTAGCAAATGGGTGAAAAATAAAATTTAGCTTAAAAAATTGCATATTGAAGAACCAGCAAAAAAATGATTAGGAAGGCCATGATCAATTAGGTGATTTGCATACTAACTAACTCTAAAACAAGAAAGAAACAATGGCAGTTACTTTAGATGCACAACATGAACTCATAATCAGTTATCGATATCAGGAGGCACACAATGCAGCAAAGCATGATCTGTGAGGGTAAATTATTTTGCATAACCCATTACTTCACAAAGAAATAATGACATAATCATACAGATTCAAAAGAGAAATGAATCATCACAAACAGGTATCGTCTTGTGGACTGTTGATAATAAATGCAAGCATCAAAGCGGTCAAAATAAAGGCTAGGGGTACACGAATATGATTCTATGCATCATCCTACCAAGTTTAAAGAGGTACCAAAAAGATGCTATTAGCTATTAATTCAAAGAACTCTGCTAAGCCCTCCACACATAGGATTGATTAATTTGGCCTTTTTAGTCATTGAGCTGATCTTTAAATCTCAGAATTCTGTTGCAGCATAGAATCCTTCTAGGAAAAGGGAAGACAAACCAAGACAGAAGACCTAGTAACCTAGCACAAAAGAATCAGCTCATACCCCAAGTAGCTGGACACAGAAGAAACATACAGGAAATAACAACCCAAGCAGAAAAGCAATCCACAAAAACATCACCCAAAAGGTAACCAGGGGGGAACAAAGACTAAACACAATTCTAGACTAGTATTGAGATGTATCTAGGATGTAAAACAAGCCAACTAGCTCGGGTTTGACTCGAGCTGGACATAGTAATAACTCGTTTGATATTCTAATGAGCCAAGATAGATCATCGACTGGGAGCTTGTACTGTAAAGGAGTCGAGCTGCACAGGAAGCTGCTTGGCTCTTCAAAGCTCAGTTTGACAAACTATTGAAGTATTAAGTTAGATTTGATTTGTTCACCTACAATACCGACGACACCAATTCATAGACAGACATGTAGAAGTCACATAACGAACAAACTATTACCTGAACCGTGTTGACAATTACAATTATACACAAACTTTCGTACAAACACCATATGACAAAAGGAAATAAAAGAAACACACTAAGAAGTTGCCTCGTCCGTGCTGAATGTGTGTTGCATATGGACACTCACTAGACACTCCAGACTAGTTTCAGATTCACTCCCAAGTAGTGTCGGATTCACACCCAACAGTGTTCTAATTTTATTTTTTAGAACAAGGCACGCTTCTTACACTTGTCCCACCTGAACACAAGAAACACGTTGCAAGTTTGAAGAAACAACTTGATGTCTAATATTAGAGTAAAAGTGTTAGTTCATATCTAATTTGACTCATAATCTTAATTTCAATTAGTGTGACATTAAAAAAAAGTCATTATCTTTGAATAAAACAATCATATATGCAACATAAATGTATATCAAATTTATACCTTTGTAGGGTCCGTGCAGTGTTGAAAATCCCTGGGTCAACAAGTCTCTGCTGTATTCATGTCCTTGCTTCTTAGGTTGGATGTATTCCCATACATCTCATAAAACGATAAGATACTAGTGAGGAACAGGGACATGTCTGCTGATCTGATCTTTGATTTTTGGTACTCAAATGATGAAGATGCATTTTTTTTGCATTATTGATGACTTAGACACATACCTGTCAAAAAATAAAATAAAACATGGATTTGTGTTGTACTCACTTCCTAAAAGTCTCCTAGAAAAAACGAAAAGAGAAAATTACACATCAAACGTCCTCTCAGAACTATGTAAATACCCTCCTTCGCTTTTTTTTTTTTTTTCCTTCGGAAGGTAATGAATACTTCTCACAAGAAGAAACGGGTGATCAAGTATCTTCAATTTCTTGCATCCAATCAAACAACACTAGCAAAGAAAAGACTAGTTTCCCTGCATCAAATGATAACAGGCAGGCAATTGAACAACACCAAGGACAATTATGATCCATCAACGAAGACTGATATGAATTCAGTTAATCTACTTATTAATAGATCACACTTAGTATGTGGAGATTCCATTCCTGTAATAATTTGATCTGACAAGAATATAGATATAACAATACAACATAGGAAATTAACTATGCAATTCAACTTTTTTTTTTGGCAAGTTAATATGATAATCAACCATAGATCATCACATATCTACTTGTAGAAACACCACGCATACATAATTTACAGTGGCATATATCTTTTAAATGCTTTGTTGCAAATACATCCCTCCACTCTAAGCTTGGGACTCAACCAGTATGCTGTTGTCTATAATGAAGATCATTTTTGAAAATATTTATTTTTGAAGATGTTGAATAAAAACTGTTTTCAATATTGCCATGTTGATCAATAGACGAAGTGGTAATATAACTTGATATACAATCGGTGGCACTCTATAGCTACAAATAAAGAAAAAACTGTAAACTAAGTTGCAAGATACAAAATACTTGGCTATTTACCCAGAAGTTCCCTCAAATTAAAAAGTTAAAAGCAATGCTGAAAACTGAATTGAATTCCAACATGAACCTTTGTGGGCATTGAAGGGTCTGTGGTTGCTCTCCATTGTTAACAAAGTAGGTCCAGAGCATTTGCTTGAGACAATAAAACGGTTTTACAATGAAGGAATAAGGAACTAACAAGTAACCTATGCAAGCATTACATTTCTGCATCAATCAAAGCCTGAGAAAGATATAAAATGGATCTGTGAAGAAATGCAGAAAGTGATTATCAAAACCCTTAAACAGCTGCCACCCATCACCAACTATACAACAAATAACAAAAGCAAATACAAAATATGAACATAGAAACAAAAGGCTGATTCCAAAAACCCTCCATTGCCAAGCAAAGAGTGAAGGATTCAAGTTGTTATGAACTTTTACCGGACAGTATTAGGGACAAAATTCTCTACAATAAATAGACTCAATTAATACATACTTGAGCATTCTACAAGTACATTGATCATGAAATAAAGATCTTACAAAAAATAGAGTCAATTAAGCCATATTCATGACTGTAGTACCCAAAAGAATAAGGAAGGTAAAATAGATTTCACATTTCACATAATGATGTTGTGAGTTGTTCCTCATTGAGATAATGCTAATGCAAGTTGTTCCCAATTCAGAAGTGCATTAGGCCTGTCTAAATTATCTTACATCTATACATGAAATCATTGAGACGAAACCAATGATTTCGTTTAATTCATTGGCAGTAAACCAACATATAAGAATACATTTACCTTGTTTTCAGCAGTTGGCAGAAACAGCGCTGGCAACTGACATAAAAACAAGTTGGAAACACTAAGAATCTTCTAAATGAATATTGAAACATCATTAGTTGATTCAGCTTTCATTGAGCAGAGATCTTAAAAGAATGTACATAAAACTCGAATAAATAAATAATTAAAAAAAATGTGCGGAACACTTTATTGTTTTCCTATGAAGGACAATTATTGGCTTGCTCAACAAGTCCTCGCTTAGAATCCATACAAGTTTTTTTTTTCGCTGTTTCTTATTGTGAGACATTTATATGACAATTCTAACCAAAAGCCAAATTGAAGAATCATATACATTAAAAACAAACTACTCAAAATCAATATGAGATATCACAATGATTATGATAGCCCCACCAAAGATTTTCTCATACCAAAAAGATTTCCCTCTCAGCATTGTAAGAACTTTTAACATCCTCCCACCCATTATAGTACTTAAAACACAAATTTAATTATCTATACACACACCCCAAACCAAACTACAGTACATAAGAACTGATTAAAAGTTGTAGCTAAACAAAATAAACCCAGCTTACTCACTTTTAGATGCCATAGAAGTTGGACTACTAACTTTGGCCAACAAAATACAAACAAACAATTCAGCCCCAAGAAACAACATTTCATGTTTACGCGAATAGAGATGTATAAAAATATGCAAAGTAAAAGGAATAAATACACTATTATGTCAAGGCCAAAACCCCAACAGAAGAAAAAATACCATCCTCCCAGCAGAGATGGTGTAGGAATAGGAAATCTATAATCTGGGGTTCGTGTGTGATACAAGCAATAACTTCTTAATCAATTTTATACAAAAAGTTTATTTGGATACTGTGAAGATTTTAGATTATGTTTCTTGCTTAGTATTTTTTATCTTGATCTTTTTTAAAAAATATTTTTGCTCCATTCTTTCTGACCAAATAATAACAGAAAGTCATTTTGAATTTACTTTGTTATACCTTTTAATTTTTGCTAAAGTATTTTATTCTTTTCTCTTTTTGTTTTCTTTTTCTCTACTTCTTTTCTATTCCTTTTCATTTACTTCTTTGAATTTGTGAAACATTGTATAATTTTCATATTAAACACACAAAGAAAAACCCAGACAGAAAAAGGCGGCAACCCAAGTGATGGAACAACTGAAGGACAACAAAATTTCAAAGCATGTCACAGTTACAGCCAAAACCCAAAATGAAGAATCAAATATACTAAAAACTAACTACTTAAAATCAGTATGAGACAAATGACATAAAATTCAACAAACAATTGACCACCACCAAATTAGGGAAATTATACTTAGAAAAAGAACTGATATTGAAATGAAACAAGCATTACAAGAATCTAACAACAAATAAATAAATAAAGACAATGAACTCAAGAAGGGGGGCGGGAAAAACTGCATTCGAAATGAGCATTACACTAATATTCCAACAACCCCTGCAGTACTTGATAGCATTAAGATGGTTTTTCAGAAGCTAAAAAAATAAAAAATAAAAATGCACCAAAACTTAAATAAAAGAGAACAGAGAGATAAATTAATAGTGCCTTTTTCTTTTCTTTTTCATTTTTTCTTTCTTGATGATTGGTAATTGGGTAAGACTCGACATCAAATTCCATTTGATGTTTTGACTCCACTGAGCAACAAGCCTCAGCATTGCTTGAGAATCGGAGGAGAAGAAACCCCAAAACCAGGCCCCAATCCATAAATGAATGCTTTAATCTTCAAAGGTTTATTTTCTTCATTTCACCAATTTAGAGAAGAATTTATGGATTGGCGGCTTCCAAAGAGAGAAAAACTCATTGAATAACTGACTTTGCACCTGACTATTTCCTACTAGTAGTAACTTGAAGTAGTATAGAAAAACAAATAATTAGCATGCCAGTTGTTTACGAAACATCAACTACCAAGCTATTGTATCTCATAACTTCGACCAACACACACATGCAAATCACTTGTATGCTAAGAAGCACAAATACGGATACTAAACACGAATACGAACGACATGGGCACACCATCAATTTTTTAAAATATCAGGACACTAAACAATTAAGGCAGGGACACAATAATAAATAAATATATGCTTCCACATCTAAACATGAAAGCTATAATTATTTATACATTTAAATTTTTTTATATTAAAAAACTAATAAACCATCTTTGACATTCCATGTATTGGAAAAGAGAGTGTAAAGAAAAAGTCTTGAGTATATATTTTAAAAAGCTCTATCCATAAACAAATTGAAAATTTTGGGCTTCGAATTTCTAAATTTAAAAAGTCTAAAGGAGAAGAGACTGAAAGGTTTAAATCCAGGTTCTTTCCATTTTATCATTGGATACAAAATTATTTTCTTCAATCTTGCAATAGGTTTCATGTGTGTCTAAGTGACGAGCATAAGTGTCCAGGAGATGAACATGTATCTCCCACATACCCAAAGTGTCTCCAATTCTAAGAAATTAAAAACAATAGAACACATTTAGACCCATGTCCTACACATGCTGGGAAATGTTTGGCTTTTTTACAACTCATTCAAGCTAAAGAGTATTGATTCTCTTAAGAATTCACCAACACAAAATTTTCAATCAGCCTATGTTCCCGAAGTATGGAAATTTTGACAGGTGATTGACAACAAATTGCATGGAAAGAAGTCCATACAATATACTTTACATAAATGGTATTACTTCTTAAAGTTGTCAATGCAATACATAAGAGTGTGCATAAGTTTCTCATTGTTATTATTAGTTTTTTTGTTTTTTTTGGTGATGGGTCAAAGAAAATGTGCTATTTATGCTAATAAAATTATTGAACTTGTATAAAGAATGCAAAAACACAAACTAAAACACAAGATAATGTGATGGAGAAGAGAGAAAACATATGATTACATGCATATAAGGAACAGAAGTAGAAATTTGCATGCACTGAGGTGGACCTTCTCCTGCTGGTTCCAATCCTTCTCCTGCTGGTTCCAATTTCCGCCATTCATAATGCTTGGCAGCTGTGTCCAGGGCTCATACATCAGCCAAATGTCACTTTACTGAAATCATGCAGCAAACTATTGCTCAAGAGCACAAAATGGAAAACATACTCAAGCATGCTATGCACGAGACTCACCATCATTTCCACCAATTGCCATCAGATATCTGTGCCCTACCAGAGCCAAGACATGCCCATAAAGTGGCCCGGGTCCGGGCCTTGGACCACAACCCAAAAGGGATGTTGACATTAATTTAATATATGCACAACAACAACACATAAATGAGCACACATACACGCGTGTAAGGATGTATATGTATATTCAGATGTTCCTACACATAAATAGGCAATGACAAGCTTCATGAATCTAACCTATGCCATAGAATTACATGACAGTTCGTGGTCAGGGCTTACCTAGACTATTTGTTTGTCAACACATCATAGTAGTGCACATCAGCAGTGGCCCCCGCTAACCCTACAATCCAACACAACCTTAAGGATCACAAAGATTTAAAGTCAAAAATGTTTCCACTATAAAGGAAAAAAATCAGAGAGATATTCTGACATAAAATTAACAGTACGATTCTTCATTTTACAGAGATCCATGCATGTCAGTTAGCAGTATATTAGAGAACATACTCCCAAAACGAAAACAATTATATGCCCAAGGATAGAATTGGATAGTTGAGCTTCTCAACAAAATTAGGGTCATTTACACCATAAAAACAATGACGCATGTATCTTTTTTTTTAAGTAATGACATAAAATTCTTTATTCAGAGCAATAACAAAGTAGGTGTCTATGCAAATTCACTTCTTAGGGTTCAACTGGACCAATGCTTAAATGCAACTTGAATCAGTTGGACTTCAAACCATAGAGAAGGGAACAGAACAACCAACAAATGCATCTTGGATTTCATTAAAAAAATTAGAGTTCCTATGGCACTCCAATATCAAGGTTTACGGAGACTCCAGTTAAGTTTGTTAAGAGCACAAACATATACCAAAGTGCACTCAAGCTGAAACAAATCTAGGGTTCTACACAGGAAAATGTTAACACCACAAGAAAACACAGAAATAAGAAAATGGATAAGTGATAGGAAGCTTAAGCCTAACACATACTTATTCCTGCACTTCCAGCAGAGGATGGACATCAGTAATTAATGAATGTCCTTCAAGTGTACTTTTTTGGCTTTTAGGTGTCTGTAAACCACAACACAGACTGCATCAGAAATCATCAGACCAAAAAGAACATCACATTTCCAGTTGGATCATTCACAATTAAGCAGCTTCAAGTCTTCCTGTAGTATAAATTGAATTCCTTCAATCATTCATAAAATCCCATCAACCCTCTTGTACGCATCCACCCTCTTCCATGCATCTTTTTATCATGGCCACCACTGGCAAGCAGCTTTCCATAGGGTGAGAAACGGCAGGCAGACAACTTTGCTTGTACTTGCTCAAACTGAAGTCCAAACTCAAAATCTGGAATGCATGTACCAAAGGTATCTTCAAAATCTGCAGTCCAAACTGCACAACCTAAAAAATGATATTGTTTAGCAAATCGAAATGTTAAACTTGCTGAAGTGAAAAGACAACATTTTAGTGAAAGCTAAAAGAACTAAGATAAACATCGAGATAACGCATTAAAGTTTCTAGAAGGGCTTTAGATCAAGTTGAGGTTTGAAGTAGGAACATATTTACTACATGGTTTCATTTGACAATTCCTGATTCATTGTTTTACAGCTAATATAATTCAGTGTTGCATTGAGGGTATAATCAAGCAGAGCCAAACTGTACATTCTCTTGATCAAGCTCAGCTCGGTAGTTCTAAAATAATGGTTGACCTCAGCTGGATATAGATTCAAGTATGTGCAATCATGTTTGCGCTCAGCTCTATTTGCAATTAACAAGATCGTGATCAGATTGCTAGGCTCAACTAACTATTCAGGAGTATTGCAATGTGATCGTCACTAAGTAGAGGAAGGATAGTTTTGTCAGGCAATAAGAAAGCACAAAGGCATCCTAGTCCTATGTTATACAACCACTAAATGTAAAGGATAGATTAAAAAAAGGATGACTGTTTTGGAACATCACCAAGGCTTCTCTTTAATTTTTTGAAATTTTTAAACAATTTTATAACGTCACCTGGGTGATAAAGAGGCATATATGAGGTCAGTAAAAAAATCTACATTCTACTCGTTATATTTTCAATTACCAACCTAAAAAAAAAAAAAGCAGCAGCAGTAGAACATATTTGGATGTAGGTCTTAGATATTTCTCAGATGGCAAATCATCACATAAATCCTGAGGCAGTCACCAAAAATTTCTCAAGGTGCAAATCATATTCATGTCTTAAAAAAAATCACAGAATTATTTTTTATTTTCTCAGATCCACTGCAATCAGTGATCCAGAGCCATGGGACAAGTTTTTGACATGACCCGAAAATTCCAGTAGTTGTGCAATCAGTTTGCTATATTTTCTTATTTAGTAGTAGTATTAGCACCTTGCAACAAAGGCATTAACTGTAAACACTTATTTTTCCTTGCCTTATTTTTCCAAACAAAAACCTTGAAAATTTCCAAACCCATTTTGCATAACTGTCTCGTCGAGTTTAAAGCAAAAAACAAAAAAGTTTTAAAAAAAATCAAAAAGGATTTTGACTTAATGTTTTGTGTCAATTTGATTTCCACAGAGCTAAAAAGCACTCTACAACTACGCCAATAATCCTTCTCGGCCATAGTTCAATCCTGGGTATCAGCCAAAAAACTTGAAGAGAAGTTAAATATTTCCCATCCATCTAGTTTTCCATAAATTTAAAGCATTTCTTTCCTGCTCAGAATCAATAATTCTTTTGTTTTTTTTTTCCATAATTTTTTAGAGTCAGCATATAAATTAAAATTATCTTCTTGTTATCATTAATTTTGGTGTAAATTAGACAGGAAGAAAGGTTAGGATTATGTAATTTGACAGAACTTGGAACCAGAAAGAGACTCCAGTGAAATGATCGAGTACATCCTAAATAGAATTTCTTAAAGATAGAAAGAACAAACATATAAACGCACAAACAGGAACACTCAACTAACAGTAAATCCAAGAAATGCAAACACAAAAGTCCAGGACATATAGCTTTACCAGTCTATAATTTCAGAAGCCTTCAGTGACCTCAATACAAAATAGGGGTGGTAGTGGGTTTAACGAGTACCTGGAATTTCTCTAAAACTAGTCACATGGCTCTGGAGCACTGGTTGCCAACTTCTACATAGTGGGTTTATCTTTTAGTGAGTGAGAGAGAGAGAGAGAGACCTTGGAAACTTCTTAACTGAATTTGATGGAGGAAGCTTTGTAACTTTCGGGGGCTTAGTTCTCTTCTCCTTCATCGACGTTGACATTTGAGCATCTACGGCTATATTCCAAACTCTGATCCAACCCTTCAAAAATAACGGAATCCACCACAATTGTGCATTTTCCCCCCTTTTTGGATTAGTGGATCACTGGAATACAACTTCAAAAATATTGTCCTCAAATTCAATTTTTTTTTGGATGAACTTTTAACCAAACTTATTTAAGTAGCTTATATCATCTTTACTAACCAATTTTTCTTTTGAGAATTTTTGGTAAAATCTTAAAAGCGCGAGTTATAATTCTAGCAATCTAATGATGGAATTTTTTCTCGACTGGCATATTACTCATTCATGCTGGAGTCTATCATTCAAGAGTGACTTGCTTTTTACTCAAATGAGAATACAAACATCGGAGAACCATTCATTGATTCAATGTAGCTGTAACTTGCTTCTGAGTCTAGGGACTGGTGATATAAGTTACTTACCAGAAGTGAACTTTAAGGCGTGGAAGGAGCCAAAAAAGTTGAACGCCCTGTGAGCCTTATTGGAAATTATCAACAGTGCATATGTGCTATGACCTAAGACGAGGGGAAATGGGGAGTTTGGGGTTCAATCCTGGGGATGGGGCAAATAAGGAAGGCAGAGCTTGAACACGTGATACAAACAGGAGCATTGAAAATCCGTACCAACTGGGACACATTTTCACTCATGTCAAGTTCTCTAAACCATTAGTTGACTGTCATTACAGAAAAGTTGTGTAAGCAGCTTGTTGTGATATAGAGTCTCCTTTGTCTTAGTAATTAGTCGCCATTTTAAAAAATAAAATATGCAACGTCATCACTACAAAAAGTGAAAAGAGAACTAGAACTAAATTCCATTAGCAACCCAATAAGCACCTTTTATTAGTTTTTAGTTGAGTGGCCCATATTGGAATCACATATCAAGATAACCTTTAGAATTCTGTATGTTAATGTCTCAATATTGTTACTAAACACTAATTCTTGTCACATAAGTATTAAATGCATTTTCTTTTAGCATTTTCAAGTACGAATTTCACATTTTGTAGTATTTTTTGTTTGTAAATTGGACAGCTAAAGCCCCGGGAGATGGGAGAAATGAGTCAAATCCATGATCTCAATTATGATTGGAAGCGCGTTACAATTAGAGTAACCGTCTCCTCTTCAAGGTGAATTTGATACTAGTGTTAAGTAGCACTTCTTGTATAGAAAGATACAATATTATAAAACCAATGGCAAACAAAGCATAAAAGAATTTTATTAATTAAGCAACAATCACCTCTCACCATAGAATTGTTTAGATTAATGTTTTCTTATCAAAAAAATATTTTCAAATTTAAGAAATTACAGATATTGATTGTCTTCATATGTACAGGCAATAACAGGAAAAATTAGAATTATTTTCTTATTATTCTCTTTCCCGCTCTCACTTGGAAAAATAAGTACATGATAAAATTTTATTTTGACCATTTTGTTTTAATAAAAGTAGGATAAAATTCATCATCATAATGTTTACTTAAATAATTTTTATCAATTGATGTGGTAAGTAAATTGATTATAGCAAGTTTTTTCGCCTTGTTTAATACTAATATCTATCCAAATAATTTCTAGACAATTAGATGGATTTTATTTTAAATCTTATAGAATGTAAAGAGATAAATATAAGAGTAAACATGCATTGCAAATTATACCAGGCAAAAGGACACAACAGCAATTTAGAAATTAATCAGGGGCAACATGGGAGATACATTACATACTATTAGCATTAAAACCCAGCTAGACTAGGATTTTTGCAGTAGGGTTGCCTAAACAGTCAGTTTTCGATTTGTAGTCTCTCTCAACAAATTTTTTTCTTGTTTGCAAAGCATTCTCCTCTTTTTGAGTGATTTCCTATATTTGCCTACATATGTTCATAGATAAAGTTGAAACGAAGTTTGCCTTTAAGCTGAAATAAAAAAAGACCGAAATAAGCAAGCAAACCCAAATTGGCCATAACGTCCAAAGTCGCGACGAAAGGAGACACACAATGAAAAAAAGCCCTCCTTTAGGGAATAGATGATAGCTCAACACTTGCCAAAAAGATTTATAGTAGTGATAAGAAAGGCAAAAACTAAGTGGAGGAACAGTTACTCTTTCTTCACAATGGGATTTGCAAATATGTGCCATTATTCTGTTATCACAAGGAGCCAAAACCTTTATAGGAAACAGAAACTTACCAAGGATAAACAATGCAGAAAATATGCAGCTTTTCATTAGCTCTTCTTTTGTTCTATTAGAACAAGCAATGTGCAGTTGTAGCTCAATCATGTTCCGTTGCTCATTCCTGAACGACTGGTATACCCTGAAATGCACCTCCACGCTGAACCATTGATGGTATATGCTGACCTGCACTTCCATCCTGAACCACTGGTGGTATATGCTGACCTGCACTTGGTAGATCCTGACCCATCCATGAGCTTTTGCTTTTTCTTTCGAATATTATCTAGTGCGGTCAAAAAAACATTCCTATCCAAAAAAATATAGGTTTAGAATACAATGTTAACAATCCCAAAAGCAATTTATTTTTAAAAAAAAGTTCACTTACAAATCAAATTGCTCACTGTCAACTGACTCCAACGAAGTACCATCTGCACCGCTAAATCTCACAGTCACAGCCAGATTATCTATTATATTCCCTACCAGTAGTTTGGGCAAAATTTCTCTATATGTAGGCATTGTCGAAGCATATTTTGGGAACGCATAGGCAACCCTTTTCCTCAATTCAAAGTCGTACAGACTCTCCAATTTAGTAGTTATCATGGGAAAACTACTAGTAGGTAGCTCCTTAATGAAAATTTGGAGCATCGCTACTGTAGACAGTAACTTACTCAATCTGCCCCAATATAACCTTAATTTTGCCTCTTGAATTCTTTGATTAATCTCTAAAACTTCAGACGTGGGCCTATTACGCCTCTTTCTATACGTCCTTTGGAACATTTGCCCAGTTAGCCTTCACGAATGAGTTATCTGTGGCACTGGAGTTGCTTCAGGAGTAGAGTAGCCGCCGCTGGAACCCTAACAAACCCTTGACACTGCTGCCCTAGCCCAGCCACTGCCCAGGCTTCGCAATCCTAGTAAACACCTTCGCAGACCCAGTCGCCTCTGCCCAGGCTACCTCTGCAACCCCAGCAAACCCAGCAGCCGCTGCTGCCCAGGATGCCTCTGTCCACCCAGTCGACCTAGCCGCTGCTGGAGCCCCAACAGACCCTTGACACTGCTGACCCTGTAACCCCTCTAGTTTCTGCCACTGCCACTGGCACGACAGCCCCCGAAGGTAGTTTGGAGACCAATTGTCCTCTCCAATTCCTGCCCCATCACGTTGGGCAAGGTTTAGGGAGCTGGAATGAGACAAAAGGTTTAGGTGCACCTTCGGGGGCTATCATGCCAGTAGCAGGAACTAGAGAGGCTACAGGGTCAGCAGTGTCAAGGGTGCTCCAGCGACGGCTGGATCTATTGGGGCTCCAGCGGCGGCTAGGTCTACTGGGTGTGCAGAGGCAGCCTGGGCAGCAACGGCTGCTGGGTTTGCTGGGATTGCAAAGGCAGCCTGGGCAGAGGCGACTGGGTCTGCGAAGGTGTCTACTGGGATTGCGAAGCCTGGGCAGTGGCTGGGCCAGGGCAGCAGTGTCAAGGGCTGCAGTAGTGTCAAGGGTTTGTTGGGGCTCCAGCGGCGGCTACTCTACTCCTGAAGCAACTCCAGTGCCGCAGATAACTCATTCGCGAAGGCTGACTGGGCAAACGTTCCAAAGGACGTATAAAAAGAGGCGTAATAGGCCCACGCCTGAAGTTTTAGATATTAATCAAATAATTCAAGAGGCAAAATCAAGGTTATATTGGGGCAAATTGAGTAAGTTACTGTCTACAGTAGCGATGCTCCAAATTTTCATTAAGGAGCTACCTACTAGTAGTTTTCCTATGACAACTACTAAACTGGAGAGTCTATACGACTCTGAATTGAGGAAAAGGGTTGCATATGCGTTCCCAAAATATGCTTCGACAATGCCTACATATAGAGAAATTTTGCCCAAACTAATGGTAGGGAATATAATGGATAATCTGGCTGTGACTGTGAGATTTAGCGGTGCAGATGGTACTTCGTTGGAGTTAGTTGACAGTGAACAATTTGATTTGTAAGTGAATTTTTTTTTAAAAATAAATTGCTCTTGGGATGGTTAACATTGTATTCTAAACCTATATTTTTTTGGATAGGAATGTTTTTTCGACCGCACTAGATAATATTCGAAAGAAAAAGCAAAAGCTCATGGATGGATCAGTGGGTCAGGATGGACCAAGTGCAGGTCAGCATATACCACCAGTGGTTCAGGATGGAAGTGCAGGTCAGCATATACCATCAATGATTCAGCTTGGAGGTGCATTTCAGGGTATACCAGTCGTTCAGGAATGAGCAATGGAACATGATTGAGCTACAACTGCACATTGCTTGTTCTAATAGAATAAAAGAAGAGCTAATGAAAAGCTACATATTTTCTGCATTGTCTATCCTTGGTAAGTTTTTGTTTCCTGTAAAGGTTTTGACTCCTTGTGATAACAGAATAATGGCACATGTTTACAAATCCCATTGTGAAGAAAGAGTAACTATTCCTCCACTTAGTTTTTGCCTTTCTTATCACTACTATAAATCTTTTTGGCAAGTGTTGAGTTATCATCCATTCCCTAAAGGAGGGCTTTTTTTCATTGGGCTCATTGTGTGTCTCCTTTCGTTGCGACTTTGGATGTTATGGCCAATTTGGGTTTGCTTGCTTATTTCGGTCTTTTTTTATTTTGCTTTTTTATTTCAACTTAAAGGCAAACTTCGTTTCAACGTTATCTATGAACATATGTAGGCAAATATAGAAAACCACTCAAAAAGAGGAGAATGCTTTGCAAACAAGAAAAAAATTTGTTGAGAGAGACTACAAATTGAAAACTGACTGTTTAGGCAACCCTACTGCAAAAATCCTAGTCTAGCTGGGTTTTAATGCTAATAGTATGTAATGTATCTCCCATGTTGCCCCTGATTAATTTCTAAATTACTGTTGTGTCCTTTTGCCTGGTATAATTTGCAATGCATGTTTACTCTTATATTTATCTCTTTACGTTCTATAAGATTTAAAATAAAATCAATCTAATTGTTTAGAAATTATTTGGATAGATATTAGTATTAAACAAGGCGAAAAAACTTGCTATAATCAATTTACTTACCACATCAATTGATAAAAATTATTTAAGTAAACATTATGATGATGAATTCTATCCTACTTTTATTAAAACAAAATGGTCAAAATAAAATTTTATCATGTACTTATTTTTCCAAGTGAGAGCGGGAAAGAGAATAATAAGAAAATAATTCTAATTTCTTGGTGAATGTTTATTGTCCAATCCCTCCTGTTATTGCCTGTACATATGAAGACAATCAATATCTGTAATTTCTTAAATTTGAAAACATTTTTTTGATAAGAAAACATTAATCTAAACAATTCTACGGTGAGAGGTGATTGTTGCTTAATTAATAAAATTCTTTTATGCTTTGTTTACCATTGGTTTTATAATATTGTATCTCTCTATACAAGAAGTGCTACTTAACACTAGTATCAAATTCACCTTGAAGAGGAGACGGTTACTCTAATTGTAACGCACTTCCAATCATAATTGAGATCATGGGCTTAACTCATTTCTCCCATCTCCCGGGGCTTTAGCTATCCAATTTACAAACAAAAAATCACCTACAAAATGTGAAATTCGTACTTGAAAATCCTAAAAGAAAATGCATTTAATACTTATGTGACAAGAATTAGTGTTTAGTAACAATATTGAGACATTAGCATACAGAATTCTAAAGGTTATCTTGATATGTGATTCCAATATGGGCCACTCAACTAAAAACTAATAAAAGGTGCTTGTTGGGTTGCTAATGGAATTTAGTTCTAGTTCTCTTCTCACTTTTTGTAGTGATGACGTTGTATATTTTATTTTTTAAAATGGCAACTAATTACTAAGACAAAGGAGAGACTATAAAAAAAGTTATAATGAGCTAAAAAATTTCTTTTTGTCAAAATTGAAAAGAGATAAATAAATGATACTTTTATAAATGTTCCATATTTGAATTTACAGCTATGCAAAGCAGGAGCCCGCTTGAATGGACGTCTGCAATAGAATAAATGTTCCAGGCAAAGGGAAAGGCGAATTTGGAATAATCTTTCTAAACTATAGTAATTTCTAAAGGAACAAACAATTGAATTTCCTTAATTTTTTTATTATTTTCCTATGAAACAAACAGGTCTTTAGCTATGCATCGTTCACGCAAATTTTACATGTTGATTGCCAGTAATCCAACTGGCCTAACACCAAAATTTCTACGCTTCCTAAACGGTTTGGTGAGCCCTACTAACCTCCGTTGATCCATTGCTTATCGATATCCTGTAGAAGAATCAAAGAAAGACATAACACTTCAAAGAAAAAGCAAAAGGAGAGACCGAGCTGATTTTGACTCTATGATCTAACACTAATTCTGAAAACAAAAATAGACTTTTCAATCAGAAAAAGACAGAGAGACAGAGGCCGGAAAAGACAGAGTACCTGATAAGATCGGTGCCGAATTTCAGATTCGGCCGGATTGATACATCACCGACGAAGACTCGAGCCTGATTTATGAATTAACACTAACTCGTAAAACATAAGAGGTTTTTTGAACCGAATGAATCATTAAATTTTACTCCAAAGAATATTTAGAAGTGTATGAGGCGGTTTGAGTCCTCAAGTACTTCACATTTCGGAAAAAGAGCAAGAGACAGAGAGAAGTACCTGATGAGATCGGTGCCGGAGTTCAGATTCCGCCCGATTCATATATCGCCGATGAAGACTCGAACCTGATTTATGAATTAACACTAATTCCTTACTCAAACATATCTATAAGTGTATGAGGCGGTTTGAGTCCTCAAGCACTTCACATTTCGGAAAAAGAACGACAGACAGGGATAGAGCGAGACAGCAAGAGATAGAAAAGTACCTGGTGAGATCGGTGCCGGAGTTCATATTCCGCCAGATTGATAGATCGTCGACGAAGACAAAAGAGTTCGAATTGAATGAATCAATATATTTCACTCAAATGCATATTATAAACAGAAAAGAGAGGTTGAGGCGATTTGAGCTCTCAAGCTTCAAATTTCAGAAAAACAAAGAGACCGAGAGAGAGATAGAGAACTACCTGGAGTTCAGATCCGACCCATTGATAAATCGCGGACGAAGACAAAAGGCTTTTCGAAATGAATGAAACAATGCATTTTACTCAAAATGCATATTATAGACAGAAAAGTAAGGATGAGGCGATTTGAGTTCTCTAGTGCTTCACATTAGAGAAGCACCTGATCATCACAGAAGTACCTGATGAGATATGTGCCGGAGCTCAGATCTGTGCCGGATTTCCGAACCGCATGAATTCTATTCAGACCTATATTTATAGGCAGGGACTGTTTGGCCAACCGACGTGTAAGTCCTATCCTATGGGTTATAAGTATTTTTAAAAAGGTTATTTTTAAAAATAATTTTTTCGGAAAAACACAGTTAAACATAAATTATTTTTTGAAATCACTTATTCAAATACATTTTTAAAAAGTCATAAGTATAAGTTATAAGTTATTAAATAAATTACGTCTAAACACTAAAAAAAAAAAAAATGAGGCGGTTTGAGTAGCGACAAGCACAACTTAACTTTCAAATGCCGCTTTGGTGAAAATTGGCTCAATACCTTTTTACTTTTAACTAGTCAATGACGCTATGTGTCATGGTTCGCTTCTTCGTGCTCCATGACAGCTCAAACTTATACCAAATTTGTGCTAAAGGGCTACCCAAAGTTTGTCCAAGCATTATCCAAATAATGCCCAAACAAAGCCTAAGACAATTTCTTAGAATGCCCAAACAAAACTCAAGACAATCCATTGGTGTCTCAAGGATAACTTAAGACAACAACAACAAGGCAGCCAAGTGGGGGCCAATAAACCTCATTTTGGCCTATGCCAACAACAAGAGTAAGGGGCAAGATAACCTCACCAGCATTCAACTATGTCATGAGCTACACTTCAAGGCCGGGCCCATGCCCTCATTTTTCAGTCTCGTACCAACTCAAACTTATTTATACATATTGTATATAGTCTAGGAATGTAAGTTAGTGTCAAATGCACACATAAATTTTCTTTTGTCAAGGAGTGCGGCATCCAGATTAGTCATATCCTAGCCCAATTGAGGAGAGGTTTTGTAATATTTTCGAAGGACTAGAAAATTAGTTTAAGATCATATATAAATGTATGTAAAAAAGTTTTGTCAAATTTCTTGTAGATATTTTTGTAGACCCATTATGATTCTTCGAAGGGATGTCACGTTTTATTGTATCAGTTCACAAATGGCTTGAAAAAACTATTATAAGAAGGGGGTATGCTCTTACCACTCTCCACCCCTCTACTTCTTATACAGCTTGAGGCATGTCTAGTACATAATGTGAGTTATATAATGATACTTTTATCAATTAGATATGTTTATTATTTCCACCCATTCTCGAGGGAGGTTGTTTGACAATTAGCCATTAATGCTCAATTCTAGCTTCTAAATAAGTTGATCTAGATTTAGTTGACTTGTCAGACGGGTTTAACAAGCACAGCACAAGTCTCATTTGTGATTGTCAAGCTTACAAAATGTTGACCCATGACACTATGCAAGGCACTAACAGTTTTAGATAAACAGCCTCTTAAGTTCAACTTGAAATAAATCAAAAGAAAACCCAATTAATATTGGTGATTATTTAATTTTCCATATGAATTTTTCTCCTAAAAATATCTTTATCTATGATAATTAATATTGTTGATGTGATACGATATCACATCCTACAATTTAATAGGAACTACTTCTGAAAAGCCTTGGTTTTCAAATATGAAATGTGCCCCCTCTGAACTTTCAATAATTGTATTTTTATTCATAATTTTAGAAACTTTTATCAATATGCTTCTTTGAAAATTTGTAAAAGTCCTCTCCAATAGTTAAAAATTCTATTTTTACTTGACTCTTAGATTTGTTTCTGACCTTTTCTCATCAAATATATGAACATAACTCTCACATAGTTATTTTTTATTCGAAGACCCTTCGTATATACCTTTAAAACCTTATATACACTCTAAATAATGTTACATATATATAGAATTTATGCAAAATTCTTGTAAAAGTGATGTAGTTGAATCAAAATCTTTTATTTTAAAATAAATTTTTATAGTAATGACTTTTAATTATCAAAATATCATTGTTACAACATTCTATTAAAATTTTCTATACATACTTTTTGGGAAAAATAGTATTTTTCGTACATTATATAGACATATATATATATATATATATATTGAAGTCAAGATCCAACCAATTGATTAAAAAAAAATATTTGGATTATCATTCATGAGTGTCCCTTCTAGATAAAAGTCTATGGCGCTGCCATTGTAAAACGTCACAATCTTCATGATTCTTGACTGATTTTA